>CM050167.1:79655933-79695933 GCA_027410445.1 Discoglossus pictus | reverse complement strand
GACCCCGGGAAAAGATAATCTGTCACTGCCTCCACTCCTTCCCCGTCTACTGAGATTGCCGTTTGCCATTATCCTCGCCTATATAACATTGAGCAACAGGCCAGCTTTTGCACTCACTTCTTTCACCCTCATCATTAGGCCCTTTAGCTCTACCTCACTCACTAGTCCTTTTCTGTACAATAAATGCAAAATAGTTTTTAAATAATGTTTGTGTAATAGCTGTGCTGAAAACTTTCCAATAGCCCCGCAGGGACTTTAGTTATTCTGTCCCTCATCAGATATTGCCAGACAGCTCCATCTGACGATCGGCATGTGGCTCCCTAATTACTGTGTTGTGTATGTCTGTGTGCTTTTGTACTCCATGGGCAGGAAAGATTTCAGGCTCTGTTGGCAAAAACACCTGTGAGGAAACGACTTCCTATTTGTATCTGTTACATATTTATGAGCGTGCCAAGGCCTTCGGCCAGCACATACTGCGGACAGATAACAGCAGTGCTCAGAGTAGCCATCTTGGTGATGTGTCATCAATTTACTGTACAGTTCTATGTAGTTCGTGCAAAAAAAATCTACATATTTATAGATATTTGTTTTTTTCTTGTTTAAAGGCATATTTAAGTTTAATGGATTATGAATGCATCTGATAGAGGAGAATCAGTAGTGTATGAAAACACTTTTTACATGAAAAAAAAAAAACATAAACATTATTAAGCTTACCTTAACATTTGCTAAATCTCCTGAGTTTGCTAGCAGTTGATTTTGAGAGTTAACACCCCTGAAAATACCTGTCAAAATTACAAAATTAGCGTTTAATTCGTAATTAGTTTTAGCCAATTAGAGAAGGAGGCAACAGTCTCTGCAGGAAAGTCTTGGATTGACGTTTAGTATAGGGTTAAAAACCATACTTGAATGCAGTGTTTCTATTAGTAGGTACACTGTGCCAGCTCTGGGGGTGTGGAAAACAAGTTTTATTTTTAAATAAAATAAATGTATTTGTGTAGAGAATGACTCGATGTAATGTGTGTGTCTGATATACGCTGCATGTGATAGATTAGATAAAGGTAAAAACAGGGAAACTTAGATATACCTTTAAATTGACTTTTTTTATATATGTAAATGTTTTAACTTTATTTCATTAATTTGATTCTTCACAATGCCAGTTTCATATAAAATGTACACTCTGTTATTTGTATGAGACCCTGAAAGTAATAGTTTCTCAGTTCCTGGGACCTCACCCTTTCTCCCTGTATTCTGTCCTGCAGGCTGTCATCTTGCTCACATGTGACCTGCCACATTGCATTTTGCAAGCTAAGGAGACTCCCAGTGTTAGAAAGCACTTATTTATAAGAAACAAAATGTTTTGCCTTAGGTGTCCCTTTAAAGGATCACATTTGTCAATTTTATATGTAATTCTATAAATAACCAAACTACATAACAGCAACATATCTTTAGAAAACCAAATATATAAACATAACCTGTTAAATGTTATATTCAATTATTCTTTACTGTTGGGTTCCAATTTATTTCCTGAGCTGATTCTGTATGCTACTGTTTCAGGGGGTTGTGTCCTTGTAAATGAATACACTTTGCGTTAGTCCTGTTGAAATTACTGGCAGTTTTAACTGCCATATTTCCATTGTGCGGGTAGAAGTTTCTCCTTCACTCAAAGTCTGCTCCCAATAGATCAATGGATAGATAGATAGATAGTATTTGGTATGTTCTCCCAATCATGATCTTATTTCCTTCATACTGCCCAGTTCCTCACTTCAGTCCTTCTCTCTTTGCCTCCTCTCTTTTTCCAAACAGGATTAAGGTGTGAGCCTCCTTTGATTTATTTGGATACAATAATACATTATTTTTACATAACATATATATATATATATATATATATATATATATATATATATATATACTTAATATATTTATAATATCTTCATATTAAGTCCATCTTTTTTCTATCTTTCCTTCTCTCTTTTTTAGAGAAAAAACATCTTCATGAAATAAAACCAGAAAGTAAGTTGCTTTTCATTTCTTAAAACATCCTTTCCTTATTATATCTGCTAGTATTCACTCTATGGAGATGAATGCATATTAATGGGCTGCTAAAAAATCATAGACATATATATATATCACAGTGTATAAAACGTATTTGTCCAGCATTTTAAAAGAGCAAGTTGTCAATATTACGAAAGAGTTTTGCATGTAAACAAGCATTGCAAAGGCTAAAGGGCCACTGTTAATCAATCTACTTTTATAGCTAATTTGGTCTTCTATAGGAGTGTCTCGTTACTGTGTTCTCCCTCTACCCTATGCTCCTGTGTGCTCCTACTCCCCCATGCCCCTGTGATCTCCCCTTCCCTATGCTCTTGTGTGCTCCCCCTCCCCTACACTCCTGTGTTCTCCCTCTACCCTATGCTCCTGTGTGCTCCTACTCCCCCATGCCCCTGTGATCTCCCCTTCCCTATGCTCTTGTGTGCTCCCCCTCCCCTACACTCCTGTGTTCTCCCTCTACTCTATGCTCCTGTGTGCTCCTACTCCCCCATGCCCCTGTGATCTCCCCTTCCCTATGCTCTTGTGTGCTCCCCCTCCCCTACACTCCTGTGTTCTCCCTCTACCCTATGCTCCTGTGTGCTCCTACTCCCCCATGCCCCTGTGATCTCCCCTTCCCTATGCTCTTGTGTGCTCCCCCTCCCCTACACTCCTGTGTTCTCCCTCTACCCTATGCTCCTGTGTGCTCCTACTCCCCCATGCCCCATGTGATCTCCCCTTCCCTATGCTCTTGTGTGCTCCCCCTCCCCTACACTCCTGTGTTCTCCCTCTACTCTATGCTCCTGTGTGCTCCTACTCCCCCATGCCCCTGTGACCTCCCCTTCCCCTATGCTCTTGTGTTCTCACCCTCTCTACGCTCCTGTGTGCTCCTATGTACTCCCGCTCTCCCTACACCCCTGTGTGCTCTCCCTCCCCTATGCTTTTGTGTGATTTCCCTCCCTACACCCCTGTGTGCTCCCCCTCCCCTATGCCCCTGTGATGTCCCCTTCCCCTATGCTCTTGTATGTTGTGTACTCCCCCTCCCCTACGCCCCTGTGATGTCCCCTTCCGCTATGCTCTTGTGTGCTCCCCTCCCTAAGCTCCTGTGTGCCCCCTCCCCTATGGCCCTGTGATCTCCCCTTCTCCTATGCGTTGTGTGCTCCCCGCCCTACGCTCCTGTGTACTCACGCTCTCCCATGCTCATGTGTGCTCCCGCTCCCTATGCTCTTATGTGCTCCCCTCCCTACGCTCCTGTGTACTCCTGCTCTCCCATGCTCCTGTGTGCTCCTGCTCCCTATGCTTCTGTGTGCTCCCCCTCTCCCATGCTCCTGCGTGCTCTCCCTCCCTACGCTCCTGTGTGCTCTCCATCCCTAGGCTCCTGTGACCCCCCCCCCCCCCCATGCTCCTTACAACACAGCTTTTGCACATCACAGGATGGATTTGTATGAGTCAGGAAACCTACCCACAGACAGTACTGTTTGTATCTCATTACTGTGGGGCTGGTTCCTAATGCATGCAATGAGGACTCAATTGCAGGCCTTCATCCAGAGTGTAGTGCAAACACTGTGCTATATATTATTATTTGTGCTATATATTAATATTTGTGCTATATATTATTATTATTAACTTTTATTTGTAAAGCGCCAACATATTCCTTAGCACTGTACAGGGGATAAGAACAAGGAAAAGTACTTGCAGTAACTGCAGAAAATGGAGGGCCCTGTTTTGAGCTTATAATCTTTGCAGAAAGTGCTTTTTTTCCAAAGCACCCTTAAGACTGGAAGCTCGCTTCTTACAATCTAAAGGTAATGGAAGAGGCAGAGACCTGGGAAAGAGTAACAGATACGTTATAGCAAGGGTCAGGAAGGAAGTGAAAGTTTGCTTGGGTAGGAAGGAGTGCAAGTTAGAAAGGTTTTTTTTATTTTATGTTGCACTCTTTCTGTAAATTAATAGACATTTCTCTATGATTCCAAGAGATTGGCATTTATTTTTGGTCTCCACCCATTTGGTTCACTGAGACAGACATCTCTACTTATATTTGATGTCCCGATGTCTGATCCGGCAATGGTACTTGATGGACCATGCATCCCTTGAGTCTGCACGGAAAGTAATGAGAGTAAAAGTCATGACAGGAGGAAAGCATTGCTTCATTCTCTCTGCACATGGCCATTATCTGATGCCATAAAGACACTTTATGGCATTTCAAATAAAGCCAGTGACACCTCATTAATGTCCGTGTGTATGTTAAACACCCCATCAATACACAGATAGGATTCAGAGCTGACTATATCCTAGCACGTGAACGCTCGCTATTCTACAATAAATAAATATACCAATAAAATCAATCTGGGTTTAGGAGATACGCGGCTTGCTGACGGATTCTGGTGCTGGGGAATTCCAGGCCTTTGTGCGGAAGCGATGCAGCAATTCAATTAAATAGGTACTTCGTTTAACATCAAGTGAATCAGAGCTGAAGCAAAATCAAAGCCAATTATGAAGGTAATTGGAGAACAACCTGTTCCAGTAAATATCAATGATATGCACAATGTGTTTCAGGTGCTGAGGCCTACGGTGATAGATAGGCCCGCAGGCGAAAGGGCAGAGAGTGGCTTGACATTTCATTTAACCTCTCACATGCCAGGCGAGACAGCTGTGTATTACTGTACATGTTCATACATTTACATTCCATTAAAGGACCACTCTTGTGCCTTAGCAAAACGAGTTAATTATTTTTAATTATGCATTGATCAATAATACAATTATTATTTATTGATTTATAATAGCAATATTCAATATTAAATTAATTTTCTATGATTAGAGTATCGGCCTGCAGCTTAGGGTGTCTCTCCAACCTGATTAAATCATTAATGGGATGGTGGGGGTTTTGACTGAGAGGCAAGTGTAAAGGGTCTTAACAGTAATCGGATACAATAAGATAATAAACAGCCATTGATTTGTTGTTATTCAGTACTTCAGTCGTGTCCGACTCTTGGTGACCCTAGGGAGTGCAGCACACCTGGCACATTTATATTTGTCTCTGGTTGTGCTTATACATAAGGTATTCAAAGGCAAATATATTAGAAAGGGGTTGCCAGTTCCTTTCCAGTGGACTGTGATTTGTCTGACCTGTCTGCTATGGCCTCCCCATCTTGGGTGACCCCACATGGTATAGCTCACAGCTTTATTGAAGTACACAAGCCCCTTGACCACAAAAAGGTAGCATTCTAGAAGGGAGAAATCATTGATAGGTCATCCCAATAGTTAAAATGTATTGCCAAGAGAAACCTATAACACGAAAAGTCTCCAGCCAGTAGCGATCATTATGCTAATGAAACACTTTTTGTCTGAAAATTTAGCAGCTGCCTTCTAGACAAATCCACATCCCTCATTGAGCTTATAGTGTGTTGATATCAGCAGCTGAGTCTGCAATTCGACAGTTTCCTGGATTATGAATGCATGTGATAGAGGAGAATCAGTAGTGCATGCAAACATGTATTTACATGAAAAAATACTAAAATAAACATTTAGAAACTCACCCTGATGTTTGCTAAATATATTCAGTTTGCAAGCTGAGACCTTTGTTAGTTAATACCCCTGAAAATCCCTGCTAATACTAGCATAAAATTCATAATTCATTTTGGCCAATCAGGAGAAAGCAGAGGTTAGCTGATACATTTGTATCATACTCTGGGGTTCCTGTGTTGCAAAGCAGTCTGGGATATGTAGTAGCTCTCTCATTGTGCTCTGATTTAGCTGTGAGACCCCACCCAGCCATGCGATTCCACCCTGGAGCAGTTACTTCTTGTGGTCTCAACCAGAAAGGTCAAACTCTGTAACTGGCTGCTCTCCTCAGTGTACTTGGTTATGTAAGTTCCCTGCAGGTGTGCAAAGCTAGATTTTACTTTCCTGCCTATAACTTTGTAAGTACCCAGAACTTATCTATATAACACACATTTTTTTCAGATAATCATTGCCTGTTTCTTACCAAACATTTGAAACCTAGGAAACTTATATATACCTAATTAAAACATCCAGCTTATGTTGTTGGGGTGTTGCAGTGGTCTTGTAATTATACAGCTACAGTGCTCGTATCATAAGGGTTTCATTTGCTTATTGAATATCGGATTAGCGATTAAATCCATATTTGAAGATGAAAAAGTCAGTGTAACTTTTTTAAAACATACAATTAGTGTGTCAGATTCTATCAGACTAAACTTTACATGTAAATGTAATTTATTTACTTCAAATACTGATTTCACAGATGTTATAAAATAAATAAATGAATCCCCACTGTAGAATCCCGAAAGGGTATTGTCACATATTCAAAGTGTAGTCTTTTGAAGACTAGACAGGATACTAGCAAAATGTTAATCGATAAATAAAGTTCTAACTTTTGCCTATAAAGAGCCATTATTCTGTATTGGGGCAGTATAGGAATCTTTCCTAGTTGTCCCCTCCAGTAGGTGGCACGCCTGAGACTTTGTTCAATTTGTTCTTAGGTTGAGGGCTAGAGATAGTGTTTAGTGTTACAGGTTGGGGTTTAGTGTTAGGGTTAGGATTCAGGGTTAGGGTACAGTGCACCACTACATTACTATGTAAAGCTGCCACTCCCATAACTCTGAACCCTAACCCTAAACCCTAACTGTAACCCTAACCCTAAGAACAAATTGAACAAGGTCTCGGCATGCCACAGTTGCACCACCTACTGGCCACTGCATGCCACTGCTGGTGTGGGCAAAACAGGAAACACCCAAAAAAAAATTGACAAAAGGAAGTGGAATAAGCAGAGGTGAGGGATGAATGTTCTGTTAGATAATTGGATATGGCTGAAATTAACAATGTCCCTTTCCCCCTTAAAAAATCCAAATGCAGGCTGCTTGCATCAGGAAATGCAAACATTGTTTTCCAGTATCATGATGTCTCCATGGTCCAGCAGAAGCATTATTTTATTCTAATTATAAACTAGAATTTCTTATCAGGATACTTCATATAATAGCCATGTTATTTTATGCAGCAGTGTAGCTTTTCTAGAGATTCAGCAGTAAGGTAGGAGTAAACCAAATGCATCAATTTTATAAAAATGCCAGTCTTGTGATTATCAAGGCAGTTTTGGAACAAAACTTACATAAAGTGGATAATTTGATCTCTGAAGTGGAGCATCACAGCACCCAGTGACTTGCTTTAGAGTCGAAATAAATTATCCCTAAAGAGCTTTATTTTCTAGTTCCATCTCTTCTCATTTAGTTACACCATGTTCTCGGTATATAGAAATAAAGCTGCTTATCTCACTGTCATTATTCTGTTTCACTTGTGAACTCACAAAATCCGTCCCAACTAACTAACAATTTGCATCAAAACATGTTTTTTAAGAAGTTTTTATAGGGATTAGCCACTATCAGAAAATGAAATGATGTTAGGTAAAGCCTTGGTTGTATTACTCCATGATGCAATATACTGGACTTCGCATGTTTTACATTTCCATTAAACAAGGTTTACTAAGCTAACTTTACTTAAATGTATAGATTTTGAAGGTATTTTATTCTGTATGATGTTTTGAATAACCAAACCTAATAATAAGAAAATATGGATCTTTCCGGATTTGTCCCCTCCAGTATGTGGCATGACAGTAGAGCCTGAGACTTTGTTCAATTTATTCTTAGGTTGAGGGCTAGAAATAGGGTTTAGGGATAAAGGTTGGGGTTTAGTGTTAGGGTACAGCGCACCACTGCTTTACTGTGTAAAGCTGCCACTACCATAACTCTGAACCCTAATCCCTAACCCTAAACCCTAACTGTAACCCTGACCCTAAGAACAAAATAAACAAAGTCTTGGCACGCCACTGTTGCACCACCTAGTGGCTGCTGCATGCCACTGCTAGTGCAGGCACAAACATCCCAAAAAATTTTAGAAGGAAAAAATAGACATTACAATTACATTTTCACATTTATATGAAATATTTGTTTACTGCAGGCTTCCATTTTTTTTACTGAACCTACGTCTTGCAAATTCTGTCTGAAAAAAGTGTCTGAACAAAGTTAGATCAAATTAATAAACTGGTAGATGTATATGCAGGGCCGTATCTACCTTTTTGGAGCCCCTAGGCAGTGAAGTAGAGGAGCCCACACGAGTGAGTACGCAAGGTATGCACGGACCCATTTTGGCCTGTTCTGTACGTGTAAATTCCCTTTCCTTTTGTAACTGTCTTGTTCTAGGTGGTTACCCCCTAATAGCCAGTCTATGAACTGCAGCATTTCATTTTTTTAAGCCAGGAACCATTTTTTTTATAAGAGTGGCACCCCTCAAAGGGAAGCGCCCCTGAGCGGCTGCCTAGTTGGCCTAATGTCAAATTTCCACTGTGCATATACAAACTGTCTATGTATTCAAAGTATCCTCCAACACAGAAAGTAGATCAAATTAAACAAAAATGGTAGATTAAAAACAGGTTGCTTATTTTTAAAGAACAAGAAAACAACAAATATATGTTTGAAAATGGAGTAAGAGCAGAATTAATCAGGAAAACAATACAGCTATTTTGTTAACTAGAATAAAATTAATGTTGAGAACCCTGGAGGCATCCATGATACATTAGTGAAAGTTGTGTGGGAGAGTTGTGGTTCCATCATATGATTCAATGTCCTGTTTCTGGGCCAGTGAGAGGGAAATGGTGTGCTGTCAATTTCAATATTATCCATGATCTGCACTTTCTGTTCTCCCACCACCACCACATCTCCCACCAATGATAACTACCAGCACACATCCCCATCACCCAATTCATAAAGAGAGTCTTCATAAATTAAGATTTTTTTATTTTATTTATATATTTATATATTTTAAATTTTTGACCTCAGTGTTAATTTAAAAGTATAAATCTATAGAAAGGAATAGTAGTCTGATGCAGAGGCAGAGCTATCAGTGGTTCCCCTCTTCTGCAGGGGACCAATGCAGTGATTTTTTTTCCATTTTTTTTTCTATGTTGTAGGGCCCCCTGGGAGGGGGTCTTGGAACACTGAGTGTGTTGGTACAGGGAAGAGGCCAAAAGCAAAAAAAAAAAATACAATCCAGTGGTGCAATGCCCCAGGGCCCTTCTCTGGGGGCCCCAATGCTGTGATTTGTGTAGGGCCCCATGGGAGGGAGTCTTGGAGCACCAAGTGTGTTGGTTCCGGGAAGAGGCCCAAAGAAAAAAAAAATTACAAACCACTCAGGCGTGGGGGTATGGTGAATGCCCCAATTTGTTTTTGCACTGAGGCCCTCCATTATCTAGCTTTGCCACTGGTCTGATCAGGGGTGTAAGAGCCGCACTAATTCTAAAATAGCTTATATATACATACATGCAAACATAAAAAAATCGGAGGGGGATTTGTCCCTCCCATCCCCCTCAGTTCCTACACCCATGGCTCAGAGGCAGAGAGTGGTCAGTGGAGAGAGATAGGAGGGTGAAGGAATAGAGGAAGAGAGTGGTCAGTGGAGAGAGATAGGAGGGTGAAGGAATAGAGGAAGAGAGTGGTCAGTGGAGAGAGATAGGAGGGTGAAGGAATAGAGGCAGATAGTGGTCAGTGGAGAGAGAAAGAAGGGTGAAGAAATAGAGGCAGAGAGTGGTCAGTGGAGAGAGATAGGAGGGTGAAGAAATAGAGGCAGAGAGTGGTCAGTGGAGAGAGACAGGAGGGTGAAGGAATAGAGGCAGAGAGTGGTCAGTGGAGAGAGACAGGAGGGTGAAGGAATAGAGGCAGAGAGTGGTCAGTGGAGAGAGATAGGAGGGTGAAGGAATAGAGGCAGATAGTGGTCAGTGGAGAGAGACAGGAGGGTGAAGGAATAGAGGCAGAGAGTGGTCAGTGGAGAGAGATAGGAAGGTGAAGGAATAGAGGCAGAGAGTGGTCAGTGGAGAGAGATAGGAGGGTGAAGGAATAGAGGCAGAGAGTGGTCAGTGGAGAGAGATAGGAGGTTGATGGAATAGAGGAAGAGCATGGTCAGTGGAGAGAGATAGGAGGGTGAAGGAATAGAGGCAGAGCATGGTCAGTGGAGAGAGATAGGAGGTTGATGGAATAGAGGAAGAGAGTGGTCAGTGGAGAGAGATAGGAGGGTGATGGAATAGAGGCAGAGAGTGGTCAATGGAGAGAGATAGGAGGGTAAAGGAATAGAGGCAGAGAGTGGTCAATGGAGAGAGATAGGAGGGGGAAGGAATAGAGGAAGAGAGTGGTCAGTGGAGAGAGATAGGAGGGTGATGGAATAGAGGCAGAGAGTGGTCAATGGAGAGAGATAGGAGGGTGAAGGAATAGAGGCAGAGCGTGGTCAGTGGAGAGAGCTAGGAGGGTGAAGGAATAGAGGAAGAGAGTGGTCAGTGGAGAGAGATAGGAGGGTGAAGAAATAGAGGAAGAGAGTGGTCAGTGGAGAGAGATAGGAGGGGGAAGAAATAGAGGAAGAGAGTGGTCAGTGGAGAGAGATAGGAGGGTGAAGGAATAGAGGCAGAGAGTGGTCAATGGAGAGAGATAAGAGGGGGAAGAAATAGAGGAAGAGAGTGGTCAGTGGAGAGAGAAAAGAGGGTGATGGAATAGAGGCAGAGAGTGGTCAATGGAGAGAGATTGGAGGGTGAAGGAATAGAGGAAGAGACTGGTCATTGTAGAGAGATAAGAGGGTGAAGGAATAGAGGCAGAGAGTGGTCAATGGAGAGAGATAGGAGGGTGAAGGAATAGAGGCAGAGAGTGGTCAATGGAGAGAGATAGGAGGGTGATGGAATAGAGGCAGGAAGTGGTCAATGGGGAGAGATAGGAGGGTGAAGGAACAGAGGCAGGGAGTGTTTAATGGAGATAGTAACTCTTATGTAGCATTACAAACCAGTTTAAAAACATGAAAAATAACAAAAAATGGCTAAATGACTTTTAAAATAAAAATTTTAGTAGTGTTAAAAATCTCCCTTTTTAAGCACATTATTGAAAGTTTTGACTTAGTATCCCCTTAACATGATTTGAAACAGTTCATTCCAATTGTATCAGATTTATTATAGACAAATACAATCCTTAAACCTCAGTGCCTGGCTTTATATCAGTTTGATTCCTTTGTAACTACAATTCATTGCTCCCCTTTGTTCCGAGATCCTTCCTTTGTTACTGAGCTAATTGTTACCAGATTCGTCCTTTGTTCCGCTTTGGTTTTAGATTAATCGTTATGGGATTAAGCTTTTGTTTTTCCCTTACTAGAATAATTATGTGTTAGTTGAAAATCTTTGTAGAGCACAATTCAAATTGCTACATTGGTGCTTGGATAAAGCAGTTGGTGGATATTATGCCACTTATAGGCCTAACATTACATTTCTCAATAAATGTAAACATTTTCTAATTAACTCCCTTGTAATTAATCTCCTGCAAAGTATTTCTCCATGTGTCAATCATTAGAGGACGTGAGTGGTTTTATTAGTAGTAGATCTCAGTTTTTAGAACAGATTTCCAACTGGACGGATTAAAGTGACACAATGACGGTTCCAAATATGAAATAATTTAAAAATATAAATAATAACAAGTACTTTATCACTTCATTGTATTTAAAAAAAAATGCATTTCCTATGTAAACTAAGATTGAAAATTATCAACACAAGCTGTCAGACAGCCTTTCTGATCCACATAAAAACAAGATTATAATCTATTGTAATGAGATATCATTGCATTAATTACTTGATTAGACTCTGAGGCATTGGGTACATGACCTTCTATGTCGACAGCTGAGTCGACATGCGCCTAGCCTTTTTCTGTGCATTTCCCATAGGCAACTGGGAAAATAAAGGATTAAGGGACAATATACACCAGTCTCTATTTGAAATAACAAAAATGAATCATTAAAAATAAAAAAAAATCCTTAAGTTATCACATGTTATATGCAATTTTATTTTGTGTTGGCTATCTCCATTGACTTCCATGCAGGGGTGTAGGAACTGGGGGGAACAAATCCCCCCCAGATTAAATGAATAAGGGACACAAAAAAATGGCAAAATTAAACTTAATCATGCATTATCAATGCATCATTTGGCCACTAGAGGGCTATGGAGCACTATTCCTTTCTCATGAAAACTTTGACTCTTAATTTATATATATATATATATATATATATATATATATATATATATATATATTGAGAATTTAAAGAAAGAAATTAAATAGAAAAGTTTTTGAGTTGTACTGCAGCAATGGGCCCCCCCCCCCCCCCCGAAGCAGTGCTCCAGTGCATTGCACCAGATGCACCGGCGGTAGATCCACCCCTGCTTCCTGTCCTGGTAGTAAAGTTGAATTATCCCCCCAAGATTTTTTTTTGTCACCTACGCCCATGCTCTGACCTTTGACTCATCTCCCCCTCCACTGATCACTCTCTGCCTCTGACTTTTGACTCATCTCCCCCTCTTCTTTTTCCATATGCCTATTCTATTTACCTGCCTTTCAAGCTTGACCTTGTCCTTTGCCTCTTTTAATCCTACTTTCTGGTGGCCCAGTGGTAAGGATTTGGTGCTTTCACCGATCTGAGTTGATTCCAGTCAGGGAACCAAGATGTCCCACCACCCTTAAGCCATGCAGGCTTGGGCCTGTTCAGTACTTGGATGGGAGACCACCTAGGAATCCCAGGAGCTGTATGCTGTGGCCCACAGGAGAAGGACCTGGGAACCCAATCCAGTATCTCTGCCATAAATACCAAGTGGATTAGCATGTGTGTTGCAGTCCATGAGGTCATGGAGAGTCGAACCCGACTGAATGACACAACAAAATTAGATTTTAAAGCTTCATAGTGTTTCTAAATCACTGAACAAAAATTATATTAATGGCCAATGCACTAATCAATCAACTAAAACAACTGGCTCCTGATGTTAGGACATAGGAGGTAATTACATTACAGAGATCATTTAATAATGGACTAAATGTTTTATAAAACAAAATAAATAAATACAGTCTTTAATGTATTATCTAATTACAATGTATTATCTATATACAGTTATGCTGCAGTGGGATCTGCCATTGAGCTTGGTTGAGCTGCCTGTTTTGCACTGCTTCCTTCCACAGGGTGTCCCCATTGCAGGCACTGAGGATTGCCACATTTACATTGTTGCACAGAAGCAGATCAACAGAAGCATCAATGGTGGCTCCCGCTGCAACATATAGATAATAAAATAATGTGTTTATTATCTTTTTTAATTCACTGCATTCTATAAATATGGGAATTGGGTGGCTGTAATAAAAAACATTCAGTTTCAGCCTTTAGTAATGATTAATTGCTTAATTTGAATAGTAAATTGAGGCAAAACAATATCCCCGCAGCAAGCAAAAATATCTCTGTGGCCAATAGGAAACTGTGACATCATTGGATATCACCCCTCCTTTGTGAATGACCCCATTACAGCTTTTGTAGTATAAAATGGTTCATCTCTGGGTCACATATAAGTGGGATGAGATACTTACTATATAACCTACTTTCACTGAGCAGTAATTATTATTAATTGTTCTTCGTTGTTCGGCGTCCTCATTTTGCTAATTTGCATAACAGTATTAAGTGTGGGATGATAGCGATTTATATTATGTAGTTTGCACAGTTTTAACATTTTGTGTTGTTTTTATTACACTGTACAGTAATAAATTACATTTATTTAACAGTGACACCTTAACAATTCATTAATAAAAATGCCTTAAAAGGACACAGATGTCTTATATTTGCCCAGCATGGACGTAAAGGAGCAGAACTTCAACTACTGAAAGCTTTTTATTATGTTAGGTTATAAAATGCACTTTTAATATATTCTAAAAATTCAGCTATGCAGCCCGGTTAGGATTTTTCCTGTAGCCAATCAATCAAGAGGGGATAAATCATCTCTATATCTCTCTATCCCCTCCTGGAACGCTACCTTGTCGTCATGAAGGGGCTTGTGCTCTTCAATGAAGCTGTGAGCTATAGCATTTTTGGTCACCCAAGATACCAGAGAGGTCAGATAAATTGCGGTCCACTGGAAAAGGAACCGTCAACCCACTCCAGTAGATTTGCCAAGAAAAACCTTTATGGATAAGCACAAGCAGACGCAAGATGTTCCTGGAATGCTGCGGCCTGTAGGGTCATGGAGAGTTGGACAGGACCGAACCACTAAACAACAAAATATAGCTATATGCCCCCACGTGCAGTGCTCTGATACACCCTATGTAGAAGTAATCAGATGTTTTGCACGCAAACAAAACAATATACAAAATTTTTTAATGATTTAAATGCATAACAGATACATATTTGTGTTCAATTGCTAGTTAATCCACTATCATAGATAGTTGCTTGTGAGTAACGTCTGCGTGACAAAGTCCTGCATGTGAGGTTGCACTGTGTCAGAACATGCGGGACAGGGAGGGAGTGAGAGAGACAGAAGGGAGAGAGGGGAATGAGAGAGCGCAGAGGGAGAAAGAGAGAGGCAGGGGATAGAGGGATAGATAGAGAAGGGAGAGAGAGGGAAGAGAGAGAGGCAGAGGGAGAGAAAGAGAGGGAGGGAGGGAGAGAGAGAATGGAGAGAGGGGAATGAGAGAGAGCGTAGAGAGAAAAAGAGAGGGAAGGGAGAAAGAGAGAGGCAAGGGGTGAGCAAGATATAGAGGGTTAGATAGAGAAGGGAGAGGCAGGGGGAGAAAGAGAGAGTGGAGGGAGAGAGAGAGAGGCAGAGGGAAAGAGAGAGGCAGAGGGAAAGAGAGAGGCAGATGGAGAGAAAGAGAGAGAGAGGGGAGGGAGTGAGAGAGGCAGAGATAAAGAGAGAGGCAGAGGGAGATAAAGAGAGAGAGGGGAGGGAGTGAGAGAGAGAAGGGAGAGAGTGGAATAAGAAAGAGAGCGGTGGGAGAAAGAGAGAGGCAGGGGGAGCGGGAGAGATAGAGAAGGGAGAGGGGGGCAAGAGAGAGCAAAAGGAAAGAGTAAGGCAGAGGGGAGATAGGGGCACATAGAGATAGGGGGCACACAGAGAGACAGGACAGACTTTACGATACTGTCATTTATGACAGACAAGTTACTAGTTGTGTAATGATTTCTAGCTGCTCTTTTTAGCATCCTGTTCAGTGCACGGTTTCGCTTTGTTTGCGTCATTCTGATATATACTGTGAATTTTGTGATCTAAGTAAGCCAAGCTCGCCAAATCATGTAGCACAAATATGGGGGTGAGGATTCTGAGGACTTTGCGTTCTTGATTGTGATTCTGAGTTGTTTTAGACACTGTGGTTGTGAGCTTTCACTTGGATACTCTGGGATACTCCAATAACTTTAGGGTTAGATGGCTGAATTAGTTTGGGGAATTCTGGTATAGACACCTGACACCTAACCCTAGATCCACTAAGCATCTGTGATGCAGCTCACTGAGCATTGCAAAACCTGGAAACTTGACATTGCAGCCCTTCACAGCCTTCTGTTTGTTTTACTTTTAGAGCTCAAGCTTTAAAACCTTTAATTTCTAATTCCCATGAATTAGTATTTTGAAACTGTTCCTGGCTTGGGACCTGAACCTTCATTTCCGACCTTCTAGACAGCTCTAATTTGGGTTAGTTCACACTGATATCATTCATCCTCCACATAGAGCACAAGGGTAGGGTCTATCAGCCATAACACGCAGTTCAAAGGGAATTATTTATGTTCTAACCCTGCGCCTTTCAGGTGAGAACATGAAGGTGTGAGTCCTAAATTTGGCATCAATGTAAAGCAAAATAGTTTGGAAATGTTAGTCTACGTTTAATACAAAAGCAGGATAATATATATATATATATATATATATATATATATATATATATATATACACATTATTATGACCACCGCCTACTTTTGATGTCAGCAGCAGTTAGCCAATGAAATACAGCACGTGTCGTGAGCTGGCTTTGTGGCTATATAAGGTGACATATAGGTAGTCTGCAAACATATCAATCATCGCTGTCATGGATAAAACCTGGGATTTATCCTACTTTGCAAAAAAGGATAATCATTGGTTTTTAACTTGTAACGTGACTGGACAAAAGGCACCGTTGCGCATAAATGGCGTGGAAACTGCTGAGCACCATGTTCCATTGATGTCATAGGTGAACTTCAGCTATGAAGGTGTGTGAGGGCCAACTGACATGCTACAGTTGAGCAACTCACCATCCAACTGGACCAGTGGCTACCAGACTTGTGTCTAAAATGACAGTATAGCCAGCCCTATTGC
This sequence comes from Discoglossus pictus, assembly GCA_027410445.1. Taxonomy (NCBI): domain Eukaryota; kingdom Metazoa; phylum Chordata; class Amphibia; order Anura; family Alytidae; genus Discoglossus; species Discoglossus pictus. The sequence goes on along the minus strand of CM050167.1, from coordinate 79,679,738 downwards.
AGATGAGGCTCAGAAATTACTTCAATTTGCACAACAATTCAGAATTGGACCTCTTCTGAAGGGGTTGTCTTTTCTGAGGAGTCACTTTTTCTGCTCCATCAACTGGATGGACGTTGGCATGTCAGACGCGAAACCTCTGAGAACAAACAACAGCATTATTGTCCGGGGAATGCTTTCTTGGCATTGTCTGGGTCTACTCATACCTCTGGAAGGCACTCTCAACCAATTGGGTTATCTATACATCCTTGCAAATCATGTACACCCATACATGTTGACTGTCTTTCCTGGAGCGGATGGGATCTTCCATGAGGACAATATAACATGTCATACAGCCAGCATTGTCCAGGAGTGGTCAGTGGAGCACGACAAAACATTCAAAGTTCCCCGGCCTTCAAATTCCCCAGACTTGTACCCCCTTGAGCACCTGTGGAAACACCTTGATCGCCATGTTCACTTTATGGATCCTCCACCACGCACTATTCAGCAGCTGTCGGATGCACTTCAGTCTGCACAGCACTAGATACCCTTGCCAACATCACAGCACCTTATTGACTCACTACTACGCCTTCTAGCTGCTGTCCGTGCTGCACACAGCGGTTATTCGGGATATTAGCTGGTAGTCAAAATAATGTGACCCGACTATATACAGTATATAGTAATATTATATTATTATTATATATATAGTAATTAAATAGTATATTTGTCTTCACATTTGAACTTCTAAAATAACTTTAAAAAACATATTTACTACTAGAAATACGAAAAACACAGTTATTACACTACACTATGGAAACCCTGCAGGGACATGCAAATGAGGCCACAGCGTTTTCACTCTTTCGCCAAGTCCATCTGCATTATATTACATTTTTCTGCGTCCTTTTCCTAATTCATATGGGCTAAAAATTACACCATTGAATACTTAGTACGTTACACTAGTTGCACATAGTTCATTTAATAAATGTATTTGGTTACTATGAGACAGTACAACCTCATTACTGAACGGTATACTATCTTCATTAGCTGCAGAGGGGAGAAACCAGTTAGGAGCTATTTATTCAATTGTAGGCAGTAAACTAGAGCTTTTAAGCACTTCTTAATAAAAAAAAGCACAGAAAAGTAAAGAGATACATATGTATATTATATTCCTAGTGACGTCCAGAAATATTACATGTACCTTTAATATTGCCTTATATTGCAAAAGGCAGGGGTAGAAAGAATCCAGGATCCTGGGCTCCTATTTATTTTTAGTTCTGGCACCTAAGTATAATACATCTCTATAAATGCTCCTTCTAGACTCCTAGAAATCAGCCTTTGTGACTTAAGTTTTAGGTATTTATGTCCACCCCTTGCTACGGATATTTACATTTTAATATAATCAGCTTTTTGGCAATGCTAGCAAATGATCCAACAGCAAATAAACGCTCCTCACATCAGATTCGAGTGGTTACTGTAAATGAGTTAATTTTAATCAATTATGCCTTCTAATGTACTAAACAGAATGTTTCATTTTCTGCTTCTGCACATCTTAAATTATCTTCAGGTGCGTTCAGAAAGTATAATCACATTTAATAGAAACTTTCACTTCTACTTAATATGCATTAACTAAATGTTTTGTAACATTTCCACCTGATGAACCTAACAACACAGACGCAGAACAATCCCCGGAGACGGATAAACAGGCATAGGGACAGTTTTTTTGGCTTTTCTCCTAAATGATTGGTTTTATCTCATTGGCTGGAAACTTCAGCAGTCTCAGACATCAATAGCTTAATAGATATTCTCTGAAAATGATTTTATGCTCACAGTTTACACATTTTTGTTACATACTTCGAAAACATGAAATGTAAGCCAAGGATGCTTGTATCTGTATTTTGGGTGTGTGACAGCTAAAACTGCCAGTGGTTTCAAAATAACTAATGGAAAGCTCCTTAGTTTACAAAGACGAGCAGAAACTGTCGTCTCAGAAGAGAAAATTAAACCACACAGTAAAGAATAGTTACAAATAAAAGTTTAGAATATAAAGGTTGTATTGATTTTTTTTATTGTACTTTCGAAAAGATTTGCCCATTATCAAGTTAGTTATTCAAAAGAGCATATAGAAAACCGGTGATCACAATAGTCCTTTAAAGGGATCCTGAAGTTACCATATGTACTCTTCAGTATTAGATAGCGGCTTGAAAGGCATAGGGAAATAGTGCTTTCCTTCTTAAAAATGCTGCTAAAATATCTGCTTTAGGAGTTGTTTTAAGCTGCATATAATCTGCTCTTGCATTCTCAGAATAAATGATGAGCTGGACTGGCTAGCGGCACTAATTATAATCAAGTGTACAGCTTGTAAGTGGAAATGCTACAGTTCTAATATTTAGCTATAAGTTAGATAACACTCTGCCTTTGCCCTTCCTCAACCCATATCTACTATGTACTCCTTTTGATAGAGATTGAAGTTTCTGGTCTCCTATAAACCTCTCGCCTTACAACTTGCAAGACTGATCCTATTCCATCACAGCTACTCCCTCCCCTCTCTATCACACTTACCCCTGCTCTTACATATCTATTTAACCTCTACCTATATATTCTCAAGTTTCCATCCTCTTTAACAAATGCCATAATTACACCCATTCTTAGTAAATCCTCTTCTAACCCAGCTTCTGCTCCTATCGCCATATCTCCCTACTTCCCTTGGCTTCAAAAAAGCTTTTTTTTATTTTTATTTAATTATATTTATTTATTTTTTTATTTTTCAATACCAAAAAATAACAATCACACATATAACAAAGAAGTGCAAAAAAAAAAAAAAAAAATATATATATATATATATAATACATAACAATATCCAAATTGAAAATATAGTACCTCACAAATGATAAACTTACTTTCATTCATTCAACCTGAAGTTTCCAGACGTTATCTAGCCTAGTATAATGGTGGACCATATTTTACAGTGATTTATCCGATAGTCTATACTGATCCCACTTTGACCAATTGATATGATCATCTTGTTTCTGGGAGACTAACCAGTTGTACTTAGGCGTCAACTTCTTATTCAGGCTGATGACATCTATCAATTCCTTAATTGAAAAAACTGCAGATGATTTCCAATATTTCACAATTAGTCATTTAGCAACTAACAGGATATGGCAGGTCAGATATCTATCTGCATTTGGCAGGTTCTCAAGGTTCATATGAAAGAGAACCAGTTGGGAAGTGCATGAAATTTTCTTTCCCATCACCTTAGATAATAGCTGGCAAACTACCAACCACATATTTTGTATTCTGCCCTCCCACCAAAGATGGGCCTCAATACCTTGAGAGCCACATAACTTCCAGCAAAGGTCTTCCCTTTTTGGATCAATCTTGGCTATTTTGTCCAGGGTAAGGTGTCACCTATGGATTCATTAAAAAAATAACTCAATATAAGCTGTATTAAGTGCCAATTTCTTGACCCTTTTAATAATTCCTCTCCACATAAAATCATCTATATTCACTCTAAGATCAAATTCCCACCCTTTAATACCTCGGCTTTTAATAAAGGGCGTGGATTCACTAATAATCTTACTACATTTAGAAATGATATGTGACGTTCCCCCCTTTATCAAAAAAGCTTGATTGACTCGTCTACAACTGTCAATTGCTTTACTCCAATTCCCTTCTTGACCACCTTTAATCGGGCTTTCGGTAGCAACACCCCACAGAGACAGAGCTCTGTTATAGGGTCACTTCTCTCTACTTATTATCCTGGATCTCTCTGCTGCCTTTGATACAGATGGCCACCATTTTCTTATCTAAATTTTACACTGCTTTGGCATCTGTGATACAGCTCTCTCATGGGTCACATCTTTTCTAGAGCATCAAACTTGTAGTGTCTCCTTCTCTGGCATCTCTTTTTCCCTGCACACCCTGACTGTTGGAGTACCCCAAGGTATCCCACTAAAATCTTTTGGATTTCTTTATCATCTAAATGCAGATGACACTCAAATCTATTTCTCAGCACCGGACTATCCACCTCTCTTTTAGGAGAGCATATCCTCCTAGATGTCCACCATTCAACTCAAACTTAACATTTCAAAGACTAAGTTCTTAATCTTCCTATCCTCTACTACAGCTTCCACTCCTCAAAAATACCTCAATGTTGATATCGTCAGTCCCACCTCTAAGGTTTTTTTTGGATCCACTCTTTTATTCATCACATGCAATAAATAGCTAATTTATTCAATTTTCACCTAAGAAACATCTTTACAATATGTCACAACTAAATTTCAAATTCACTCTCTCATCATATCTCACCTTGACTACTGCAACTCGCTCCTTGCTGCAACTCGCTCCTCCCAATAACCAGTCTTTCTCCACTCCAATCCATAATGAACTCCTCTGCTAAACGTGTTTGCAGCACCTTTCTGTCAATCACTCTACTGGCTTCCAGTAGCCTTAACAACAGTGCACCTCATTATATCTCCGCCCTCCTATCAGAATAATACCCCAGTCACTCTCCTCACTCTACTAATGGACTTCTTCTGGCCTCTCTTGTCACCTTTTCTCATATTACCTGTGAAGACATGATAATGTATATGACAAATATTGTTTTATTAATGCTGAATAGAAACATTTTATATTTCCAAATTAAATCTATGTAACTTCTATTGTTATTTTTAGTTACTATATACAGTGCTTTTACACATTGAGTGACATTTGTACATTAGGTATTATTTCAAGAAATCAATAAAGTGGAAATGTGACAGTTACAACCTGAGCCTCATTACAGTGTCTTGTGGGAGGGCTTTAGTGGCTTTACATGAAATAATAAAAATGACAATATCTTAGCCAATTCTTGGCAATTTCAAAAATGTAAACAACTTTTCAACATGATTTTGTACCCTCTATCCGACTGTGCATTTGGTGAATTCAGTGTCCTTTTAACAACTTGAGACTTGAGCAAATGTAAGAATGACATATTTGCTTATTGTCTTGTTTATCCTCCAACTTTTCAAACAAATCCCCCTTATTTTTGCATTGCTGCTCCTAAATATAAAGTGTAATTGAAATATAAGCCATGGATCTCCCACCCCCTGATAAGATTACAGTGTAATCCAGCAGATTTTAAGCAGAAAAGCCAGCAAGATTGCCTTTTCAAGTACAGGCAAGTGGAGAAAGGGAGTTTTTGCTTTCTTGTGTTTTTTTTTTCTTAAGATTAGTTGTAGGATCAAATATAATCCTTGGCGAATGAGAAGGAAATCTTCCCATAATAGGTGCCAATTAGGGCAAATATTGTGTGCGTTTTGCATCAGAACGAGATAAACAAAATCTATTTTATATATTAGCCCATGAATCCTCCCACTACTGTAGTTTTGGAAGAACATCACATACTTATTATTATTATTATTATTATTATTATTATTATTATTTTCTTTATTTATAAAGCGCCAACATATTCTGTAGCGCTGTACAGGGGTTAAGTACATGGCAAACACAAAATTAACACCTTATAAGGAATGGAGAGCCCTGTTTTTGAGCTTAAAATCAAATGTACATAGTGCTTGCTTCTAATACACAGACAAAAGATTGAAAACTTACAATCTAAGGTCGTCATTCAATTGCAATTTTTCCAATTGAATAGGGCTCTATATAAGCACATAGCATATTTTGTTTGACAGAAGTTTTTAGTTAGTGAAGACCTTGCTTTTGGATAGAAGTTCATTAACTAAAAAGTTCTGTCAAAAAATATTGTATGTGCTTATGTAGGGCCCTATTCAATTGTGCAACTCGCAATTGAATGAGGCTCTAAGGGTTTAGGTGTGATACACGAGGGTGACAAATGCAAGATGGCAGTGTGAAAGCTATTTGTTTAGTCAAGTGGAGGGGTCTGTGTGTTGTACTGTAGATTGTGGGTGTTATTAAGCTGTGGAGTGTGCAGCAGTACATATTAAGGCTGAAGGTGATAAGATTTCTTAAACAGGTGTGTTTAAATGGTGATTTTTTAAAGGCTCTGAGGCAGGAAGACAATCTAATGAAGCAATGCAAGGAGTTCCAGATAGTTTGGGCAGCACAAGAAAAGTCGGGAGTGAGAGGAGGTGATAAGAAAGGAGGAAAGAAGAAGGAGAAAAAAGGGGGTGGTTGGGAGAGTATTGTGAAACCGGAGCAGAGATATAAGGGGGTGCATTGTTGTTAGGGCCATGATTTTAAAATTGATTCTAGAGGCTATGGGAAGCCAATGGAGTGATTGACACAGAGGAGCTGCAGACACTGAGTGTTTGGTATTGAAGATGAGTCTAGCGGAGGCGTTCATTATGGATTGGAGGGGAGACAGACGATAGATGGGGACACCAGCAAGGAGTGAATTGCAGTAGTCGAGTCGAGATATGAAAATTTTAGCTGCATCTTCTGTAAGATAGTGACGAATTTTGGAGATTTTTTTTAGGTAAGATGTTGTTATTGATTGAATGTGAGGAATAAAAGAGAGGGCGGGATCGAGTAGAACCCCAAGACAACGGGCCTGGGAGGTGGAAGTGATCATGGCAATGTCAACAGTGAGAGATATTTGAAGAGTTGTAGTAGAGTTCAGTCTTAGACATGCTGAGTTTGAGTTGATGTACAGACATCCAGGAGGATATGCAAGAGAGGCAGTTGGAAACTTGAGCTAAAAGAGAGCAGGATAGGTGTGGTACAGAGAGGTAAATTTGAGTGGCATCTGCATAGAGATGATACTGAAATCCAAAGGATTTTATTAGGGTACCAAGGGAGGATGTGTAGACGGAAAAGAGGAGTGGACCTAGAACTGAACCTTGGGGTATGCCAAAAGACAGAGGGAGAGGTGAAAAAGAGGTGCCACAGAAGGAGACACTAAATGTACAATCGTCAAGATAAGATGTGAGCTCTGTCATGGATGCCAAAGGTGCGGAGAGTTTGGATTAGAAGAGGGTGGTCAACAGTATCGAAGGCAGCAGAGAGATCCAGGAGAATTAGGATAGAGAAGTGACCCTTTGATTTGGAGGTTAACAAGTTATTGGTGACTTTTGTGAGGGCTGTTTTTGTAGAGTGTTTGGCCCGGAAGCCTGATTGGAAGGGGTCTAGAAGGTAATTGGAGGAAATAAATGATGTGAGATGATTGTAGATGAGCCACTGAAGCAGTTTTGAAGCCAGGGGAGGTAGAGAGATAGGGCAATATTTCAGGCAGAAGCTGGGTCAGATAAGGGATTCGTAAGAATGGGTGTAATTATGGTGTGTTTTAAAGAGGATGTGCCATGATTGTGTAGTGTGCCATGATTGTTGGTGAGAGCGAGGGCGTTTGATTGTGGTTATGGGGGCAACAGTGTTAAGGGTGGAGGTTAGAGTCATGTTGTACTGTGAAGTGGCGATGTCAGGGCAAGTAAGGGTGGTGAGGGGTCTGAAAAGGGGTTTTAGCACATTGGATAGTTCTTGTGAGTTAAGTGCTTGCCTGTGGGTCCTGGTGGCAGGGATTGAAGAAGGGTGGTGAGCAGAAGGTGAAGTTGCAAGTTAGCAGGTGGTGGTCAGATAGAGGAAGTGGGGATATGACAAGGTTGAAGATAGTGCAGAGATTGGTAAATATAAGGATAATGGAGTGTCCATTACGCTGAGTTGGGGAATCTGTCCATTGTGAGAGGCCAAGAGTAGTGGTAAGTGCTAGTAATTTTGTGGTTGTTGGGGACGTGTGTGTGTCAGTGGTTATATTGAAGTTGCCAAGAATGAGTGATGGTATATTGGAGAGAGAAAGTGAGGGAGCCAGGCGGCAAAGTGATCCAGAAATTGAGAGGGTGATCCAGGCGGGCGATAGATCACAGCTACTCGCAGAGGGATGGGAGAGAAGATGCGGACAGTGTGACTTCAAAAGATGAGAATTGGAGGGAGGGAACCAGGGGTCTAGGAGTGTGGCTAAAGTGTAGGCCACCATATTAGCAGGTAAGACAGAGTCAGATGGAGTGAGCCAGGTTTCCGTAATAGCCAGTAGATTGAAGGAGTTGACAATAAAAAGATCATGAATAAAGGTAAGTTTATTGCAAACAGACCTTGCATTCCAGAGGGCACAGGGGAGGACAAAGTAGATGGTTTGTGACAAGTGATGGGTATTAAATTATGGGTGTTTTGGGTATTTGCTACCCTGGGGACTCTGCATGGCTGACAGCAGGTGGGAATGAGTGAGGGGCCTGGGTTAGGGGATATGTCACCACAAGTCGAAGAGCGAAAGTGAAAGGAGATAAGAGTTGGACTTTTCCACTTTTGAGATTTAGGGGAGGGATGAGATAGTGACTGGAGGAAGGAGAGGAGCTCAGGGGGGCATATAAGAGGAGAGGAAAGTAGGGAAGGCGAGATTATTATATTATAGGAGACATGATGTGTAGAGACAGTAGGAAAGTCTGAGAGTTATAATGAAGAAGATGGTGTGAGAAAACATTGCAGCACTGTGTAAACAAAATGCATTATAAAAAACTAAAGGAATATATGCTTGCCTTAATTGTTCTTGTCCGAAGTGATATTAAGTTTAAGTGTGTTCAATGCATGTTCAACCCTATTTAATTCCTGTATAATTATATTATTCTAACCTTCCGAAAGTTCACTTAAGATATGTGAACTTTTGCAAAAGATATGACATCTTGCAAATGCCTCCCCTTGTGGTATGTAACAAACTACCAACATTTACAACTATGTAATCCAAGAACATAAAAGGGTGTTTAGAGAAAATCTTCTATCTGGCTGAATTTGCTTGTGTCATGGAGGATGACACAACAAATTGTTTGTATGTAAAATGCAGGTTAAAAAGCAATTGTTTGCAACTGCTAATTATTAAAGTTATTGATTTACTTACATAGAATTTAAATTCATTATAGTATCTTGAGCTGTTATTCTGCTGTCCTAATTTATATTATCTATTCAAGAGTGAAAGAGGGAAATGTTGATTCATTGATGGATTCAAATAAGATTTCAGCACATGGCACCTTCCCTCCCGCAGGCTCATTAGATTCAGGGTGCAAGCATACTAGTTTGTCCTGCTCTTTAACGCCCATTGTGCATTGAAAAGAAAATATGACTATCATATTTTCAAAGCATTAAGATTAAGATGAAGACAATTTGCTCTGAAAATAATTTTATATCCAATACTTAAAGGGCCAGTTAATTCGGCACAACTTGGAGTGCACCACTGTAATGTACTCCTTAAAACATGTTCATGTGAAATAGGTGTCTTTTTCACAGTAAAAAACATATATTAAGTTCTGTTTACATGAGAATTAGGCATGCCTCCAGGGAGACTGACAGCAAAAGCTGTGTGCAGAGAGCAGATCAGAAAGTCTGTGAACTGCAGTTTTTCCGATTTTTATGCCAAGGAACATTTTGAAGTGTTAAATGAGGCACCCTTTACATGGAAGCGCCCCTAGGCATCCGGCCATGCCCATGTAACATTAGTCTATTTTGTTATTCACAAATGGAGGGTTTATTATAAGCTCTGCTGTAGGATAAAAAGTTGGTCTTCAACTAACTCACCCTTTAATGTTTTAAGGGACTCTGCACCCAAAACTATTTTTAAGATTATCCTAAAAAAATGCACATTGTACTAGCCATTTTTATAAACGAAAACATTCCTGAGATATCTAACGCTGCTTGTGCTGTATTATTATACAAATGTGCAACTACTGAATACTAATGTAGCCCCAGTGCTATCATGCATTTAGATGTGCTCCACACACTAAGCAGCATGTGGAGCTGTATATTAGCACATGGAGCCACACAAACAATGTTGAATTATTTACTGTAGAAAAACAGCTAGTACAATGTATAGCCAGCTTTTATTGCTTTTTAAGAAGATATCAACTAGTTGTTGGGGTGGTAAAAGTCCCCTTAAAACATGGTCCTTTAATAACAAGCTTGGCTTCACTGTCTCCTTAAGGACATGTATTTTCCAGTGATGGTTAAATATATCTTGGCACAGACTGCAGAGAGCAGAAAGTATAACTTTGTCAAGACAGGATGGCCGCATTGTCACTAATAGCAGCCCAGATATATGTAGGTCACCATTGGTTTATTGATCCAGCCGACTCCAGGACACCTGGCTGGATGCTGCTGAGCAAAATTATAAGAATTACCACTTACTTCCAGACTACATGACAAGTCTGCTGGAAAAGAGAAGAATTCAATGAAAGATAACAGGAAATATATAATGGAAATATATAAATTCTGTCCGGTCATTTAAATACATATTCATAATTATTAATGAAATAAACACAAACATAAATCATTACACCAATAAATAAGAAAAAATAAATAGTAAATAAGAGAATATAATCATATCTTTGTTCCAATTATATCTTATGGGGAATGCTTCACTTTTTAGTACATATGGCTCAATGAAGTATATTTTTTATCATTTCTGAAATAATTTTGCCCATAATCCAGTTAATGACATCACGCAGAAAATATATCACTGTACTGTATATATATAAACAACAATATACATACCGGTATATATATATATATATATAATAATAAATAGTACATTTGTGTTCACATTTGTTAAAGTTAAAAAAACTTGTTTTCTGCTCAGAATTCAGAGAAATACAATTATTACACTGCATTCTGGGAACCTGGGCAGGTACATGCAAATGTGCCCACGAAGACTTCACTCTTGTAATCCATAACCATTTTAAACATGGCTTCCTTTAAGCATATGCCTGCTGTATTACACAGCTTTGGGCAAAGCTGAGGAGGATTATACACAAGCCAGGAATCCTACCCACCTACCCAAGTTGTTTCAAATGAATTGCCTCTCATCGGTGTGGGGCCGGTTCCTAGCTTGTGTAGTAGATTTTATGAGTAGGTAGTTAACCACAACAATCATTTAATATATGGTTGGCAAAAAAACAATAGAAGCCCTCCACCGTACAGTAGTACAGTAAATAAATAGTGCATTTGTGCTCACATTTGAACGTTTAGAACAAGTAAAAAAAAAACATGTTTGCTGCTCAGAGTTCTGAGAAATACAGTTATTACACTGCAATCTGGGAACCTGAGCAGTGGCATGCAAATGTGCCCACAAAGGCTTCTCTCTTGTAATCCATTATCATTTTAAGCATGGCTTTGAGTATATGCCTGCTGTATTATACAGCTTTGGGCAAAGCTAGGGATGGATTATACACAAGCCAGGACTCCCATATGCATATATAAATAATCACAGTGGTCTTTCACATTTTGTATTTGAGCAGCTGTATGCAGACACTCCTTTAAGTGTCAGAGATACGCTTTAGGCAAATATTTCTTGTTTTATACAAATGTTTTAACTATGCGACAATTCATTTTGACCTCCTCAATGTAATTGTCTTATAAAATGTACACTTCACTTACTTGTATGAAACCCCAGAGTAACTGATTCTTCCTTTCTGTAGCCTCCTCCCTTTCTTCCTGCTCGATCTAATGTAGAAAGCCATGTTTCACAGCTGTGACCTAAAGTCATGCCAATAGTGGAGGAACTTCACACTACTAGAGTGGACAGTGACATGCTGTGCGACTGAGCGGCATGACACTGATAGTGTGAAATCCTCTCCAGTGGGCATGGGCTGAGCAAGATGTTAGTTCTTATAAGAAAGAACAGGAAGAAATGGGGAAGTTCCAAAAGATCAAAATCGGTTACTCTGGGGACTTCCAGCAAGTAAAATGTAACTTTTAAATCACCATTGCATTGATGAGATTAAAATAAATGAATGAAAACCTAACTAAAAAAAATCATATAATTAAATAAATGCTTGAAGAGTCTACTTAACTAGGAAGAAGAGGATTGTGCATTCCATTTCCTAAATAAGAATGTATACTTAAAATTGCTTCTTAAAGTGCTCTGCCCTTTCAGGACTGAAACAGAATGCACAATTATACATGTATTGATTTCTGTATGTTGGTTGACAGTCAGAGTCCCTAAGTGGTGTGCATTCCAGTGATCCGAAATACTGTCCAATTTAAAGTAATCATTTTTTTCCCTTCCTTTTCTTGCAGGCGCTGAGAACGCCAGTGACATTGCCCTGTACTCCGGCCTGGGAGCAGCCATCATCGCTGTAGCCGTGCTGGTGGTGGGAGTCACGCTGTACCGTAGGAGCCAGAGCGAGTATGGCGTGGATGTTATTGATTCCTCTGCTTTGACGGGAGGCTTTCAGACCTTCAATTTCAAAACTGTCCGACAAGGTTAGTCCTCTGTGACCTTGCGATCTTCGTCGTTCTTTATCCCTGCTTGAACTTTATCAGTGACTTTATTAACTCTGACACGTAAAGAAATGGCAACTGTGTTCCAATGAGTAACTTGGAGAATGAAATTACGTGGGGTCTTTTGAGCTTAACCTGCCACCAGGCTGGTGGCCCTGGCCATTTTTATTATTTTGCCGCTTCACTGAAATGAAAAGATCAACCCGTGTTTGTCTTAAACAATAAGAAAAGAGACTGCTACTCAATGGGATGTTGTAAATAATTGTATGTTACTTAATTTCTTTGACAATATACTGTTATTGACTCCAGGATGGCACCCCGACATTGGCGCTCACAGTAAATGCGTGCCGACCACATGGCACCATCATAAGTGCGCCGACAGCAGCGCTCAGTTGTAAAGTGGATGACAAATGTGCGCTGATGAAAGAGCGCAAGTGGTATGGCCTAATGCCATAAACCCTTCTAACCCTAACCCTTGTAGCCACAGCTTAACTCTTACCCTTAGACCCTGCAGCCTAACTCTAACTCTTAGACCCCCTAGCCTAACCCCAAACTTACCTGTATTCCAAGCAGCGCGCTCCTGTTGTTGCTGTGCACATTTGTCGGCACGCAGATGACAGAGCGCATTCGATGCGCGCTGTAAATTCGTGCTATTCTCCAGGATACCTTTCTAAAGAAAAGTTGGCTCCCAAAATAAAGTTTATCTTAAATTCAAGCTTCCCTGCTATGTATTCCAACAGCTGCTTGATTTTTATTTGTATCAGTATTATAGAAGCCATTAATATTTCTGTTTTTTAAAAATATGACCTAAAGTCATGCCCACGGGGAGGGTCTTCAAACTACCAGTGTCTCACAGTGCTTTGCTGCAAGCAGACAGTGACATGCTGTGTATCTAAACAGCATGGGAAAATTATATTGTGAAGCCCCTCTCTGACATGGGCATGGCTTTAGGTTATAGTTGTGCAACATGGCAGCTCTAATGAGGGATACAAAAAGAAAGGGGGAGGCACCAAGAATCTGTTACTCTTCTCAGACATAAGTGAAGTGTAACAGGGAATTCATCTCTAGCCCATGCTGCAATTTTGAATAATTGGTACCCTATTGATGAATAATAAATTATATATATATACAGAATTATTTTCAAGCTATTAATACAAAGTTATCTGTTGTGAATAGATTATTGGAACACAATTATAATTGCCCATGTATTATGTGATAGGCCATATAGTTTGTATACATGGAGCATACCCTAAGATAGCCACTTCTCTAAAGATTTTTGGATAAGTGAAGTGTAAATAACGTAATGTATATATACAGCACCCCATTTAATTAGGACTGATCACCTAATAGATTGGGAAATTATCCTATATTTGGCAAGTAAGTAACAAACTAGAAAAAGTTGCAACCGTGTAATCCATTAGCATAAAATAATTTTATAATATATAAATCTTTTTTTTATAAACTATTTGTCTTGTATTTGTGTATAAAAAGTTCCATTATATCTAGCTTCAGCTCTTCATGTGAACTGTTGTAATAAAAGTGCTCACTTGGTAGGCTTGATCAGCTTAGATCAGGAGCTCTATGCACCCGACCTATAAGCAAATGGGGTCTCCCCATAAAGAGAGATATGAAAAACCACTGGTACTTCACTGTGAAGCCACAACCTTTTGGGATATTCACTTTTCTTTCGTTTTCTGTCTTCATTAATAATTTCCGCCATTACAATTTGTATACAGTGCCATGTCCTACACAAATAGTACTACAACCATATGTCCTATGCTATGTATCTGTGTATGCAATAAAACTGAATTTTGGTTTTCAGTTTGTGTTGGTTGTCATCGTGATTCCTGTCTGCGATGTCCTTTCTCCCCAATACAATACATCACACTAAAGACTAGCGTGACAAGTTTTCTCTGCAATGGCAGCTTGCCTATAACGGTCTGTGTTTTTGGTATTAACAGCTGCAATCATCTAGAGTTCTGCTCCAATACTTTTTAATGGCTGTCACGAGAGATGATGTAGAGCACTGAGCTTTCAGAAACCTCGTAGGTCTCTTCTTCAACTGGTGAAAAATGCATACTGGGTCATCTACTGTATTTCTCCAAACTGCCCCATTTTGGAGGCTCCTTTTCTCTATCTCTCTTCCTACTGCTCGTTTGAAGACATAGCCATATATTTATTAAGAAAACACACATAAGCTCTTATAATAAAATGGATACTTAAATTAGCTGGTCAGTTATGAATTATCAGTATTTGATTACTTAACTTAATTTTAATATTTGCACAAATACTAATAGCTAATTACAATGGACTCCCAATACATAATGCTATAATACTATTTTCTATAAAAAGTTTAACCTTGTAAGAAAAGCACTATATATATATATATATATATATATATATATATATATATATATACATATATATATATATATATATATAATCATTTAGTTTATGGTGAACAAAAGAGTAAGAAAAGCTCTCCACCGTACAGAAGATAAATAGTACATTTGTAAGCCCATTTGAAATACTATTTTCTATAAAAGGTTTAACCTTGTAAGAAAAGCACTATATATATAGGACCAACCTCACACTAATAAGAGGCATCAACCTTGAAACAGTTATGTCTGTGAGTGGTTCCTGGCTTGTGCATAATCCAAAACTAAACTTTGCTTAAAGCTGTGCAATACAGCGAGCGTATGCAACAAAGGAGCCATGTATAAAATGGCATTTTGGATTTAAGAGTAATATTCATTGTATTCTCATTTGCATTTCCCTGCCCAGTCTTCTAGAGTGCAGTACAAAAACAAGTTAAAAATCCTGCTTCCAGCTCAGAATTCTGAGAAAAACTGTTATTACACTGCATTCTGGGAAGCTAAGCAGGGACATGCAAATGTGCCCACAAATGCCTCGCTCTTCAATCCATAAACCATTTTAAACATGGCTTCCTTTAAGCTTATGCCTGTTGCATTACACAGCTTTTATTCAAAGCCAAGGTTGGATTATATACAAGCTGAGAATCCTATCCACGTACAGCTGTTTTAAGCTACTGGCTATCACCATATGTGTAGTAAAAACAACTTCTCGCTCCAGCAATTGTTTTAATTTGTTACATTTTAATTGACTGGACCAGCAGCTGCTGAGGCCATTTATCAAAATGTCATATAAAAACTTGCTGTAACACTCCAACAATGACATTAAAGTTTATCCTGGGAAACCAAATGGCGAATCAATTCTATAATTCAATGGAAAAAATAGCACAATTTAGCAGAAATTACATAAACACCAAAAGACAGGTCAAATATTTCAATCCGGAAAACAGCAATGTGATATGAAGCTCTGAAAGACAAGATTTGCAAAAAAATGCAATAGTGTAGTAATTTAAAAATAAACATATTACCCAAGTAAACATCCCTGAAGAAGTATGCTATATGGACAAAACACGTCTTATTCATTTTGTAAGTATAATTGCTTGTTAAGGCAATATATTTATTTTTAATATATTACACCATTGCTTTTTTTTTGCTTTTAATATTTATCAAACTGTATTTGTTCACTTGTAATCACAGTGATAAAATATATGTTGTCGGATTACAGTAATAATACAATTGCAATATAATATCTCCTCCTTATCGGCCTTCAGCTTTGCTTTATTCCGCAGACCGATAATTTCCTAAGTAAGTTGTGTATAACGAGCTTCCTTCTTGTAACTGGTTATATTTACCTTCAGTTACATCTTATTTAATGATTGAAACAGTCCACACCCTTAGCTAAAAAAAGCCTCAGTATTCATTTGAAAGAAAAATGTGAACATTAGTTTGGAAACGTGCTTGAAATCGGTGCCAGCTCATATTCCCTATTGATGAATTTAATCTCCATTACAGCTCCATCACTAAAATTGCTTTCTCACAGTGTGCAAACACTGCACTGCCTCTGTTATTGTCTCATAATCATTGCAGCAATGGCTGTTGTCGATGGAGTCCATTATGTGAGTACATTTGGTTCACTAACACTGAAGCAGCATGTGCTATATGATGGAAGTGCCGAGTCCTGGCAAATGAATTGGACAAGTTACCGGCAAAATGGATGCACTCTTTGGTTGAGAGGTGGTGTGTTTGACATGGGACATAATTATAATGTGAGCATCCTGTAATTCATGAGCCAGTGCTTTTCTGTAGGCCCCCAAATTTGCCCTTCTTTTAGGACAAATCGTCCTATCACTCTTAGTGTGACAGTTGTCCCTCTTTGGAAGGTAATTCCCACATTTAAAGCCAACCCCCTGTTTTACAGCCCTGCCCATGGCCCACTTTGTTCAGTTCCTCCTGTTTTCTCTCACAATCCAGGAGATAGATAGAAGCCTGGAGTACCATTTCTACACAATATATATGTACATGGAGCTGTGTGTGCATATTACAAAATGTAATCTTCACACCATGCAGAATGGTAAAAATAGTACACCATTCTGCTCTTTGGTCATCTGAAATATTGGCAGGTATGCTTTCTGACTTCAGGTTGGCATGACATAATTAATTTGTATCAAAGGTCCAAATGTATTTATGAATATCAAGTCAAGGTCGGTGGAGATTACCCGGAGTGTACACAGTTATCCATAATCCTACTAGGCCCAGGCCTTTTGGAGGAGTAAACTACAACTAGAAAAATGGCCAAGAGGGCAAATAAAATAGTAGTTGAGGTGCAAGAAAGCAGAGAATAAAGAAGCAGGGAAATCAGTAACCAAGAGAAGTGTTAGCAAGAAGAACAGGAGGAGAGGTTGGTAGAAATGGCTTGGACGTGGTGCATTTATATAGATTTGGGCTTATGGCAGCATTAACCTTAAAACATCTCTGATGGAGTGGAATGGATCATAAAAATGGCATCAGACATCCATGTATACTGCCAATGAAATGTGTGAGAAAGAACTGAGAAAAACAGTACAATGTGTCATAAGGGGGAAATAGGGGCATAATTTGGATTGGGGTTTTAGTATAAGAAGCTGAACAGCAAGAATTAAAAAAAGGAATTTGTGGTGCCAGGCTTGAAACAAATCAGATGAAAGTGACTTTATTTTCTTAATTAATTTTTCTTAAATATGACAGTATTAAATAAAATATATATATATATACATATTTATAGATTTCTTATTTTTTGTAATTCCTTAACTTATTCTAATCTATGTATTTTGGGGTATTTCAGAGAAAGCCAATGCCTCAGATAGTGGTAAATCAAAAGAGACAGGAAGAGAATATCCTCACCTGAGGAGAGTGTTGCAACCACCACTCGCTTTGTCCTATCACTCTCTCCACTTTGGATTTATTTTTCCTCTCATTTTCCCTTTTTACAAATAAAACTCTGTTTTATTCTTCACTATCCTTCCATTTCATTTCTAACATTTCAATGTCTTTCCTCTTTCTTTTCTTTTCTCCCTTTCATCCTCTACTTCCTCTTCCTTTCCTACTCCCTTTTGCCATCTACCCCAATTAATCCATTTATCGCATACAATTTTCACTTTCCCCCTTCTCCCTTTTTTAATATGCTGTTTTTCTTTCTGCTCCTTAACATCACTTTAACCCCTTCTCATCAGTCTCTTCTTCTAACCTTCTTTTTATTTCTCTCACATTGCCATCCCTTGCTCCCCTGTACCTCTCTCGTTCAATGCCTTTCTCTTCTTCTTAAGTGGCCCTTGATCTCATATCTTCCTCCTCTTCCCAACTTTTTCTTCCGTAACTGTCCAATTCCTGTCATCTCCCCTTCCCAACATTTTCTTTCCTTGCTTCTCCACATTTCTTACATTTCCTCTCTATCTCTCTCTGTAGCACAACCCTTTCCCTGTATCTCCTCTAAGTCTATTGAGATTTTCCTTCTTTATCCCTGTCCTCAACCTTTTCCCATTCAGTTCCAGTCTTATATTGTCCATCTCTCCCACACTCTTCTTAATTTTAACTCTTCTACAAACAGCAATTATAAAAGCTGGCATTGAGTAAGTGTGTCCCTTGTATATGTTACTTCTCACAAGTCTCTAAAAGTCCCATCACCAACTCACTTCCCTTCCATGCTACTCCAGGAAACCAATATTATGCCTTTAGAACAGGGGTGTCCAAACCCGGTCCTGGAGAGCCGCACCCGGGCCTGGATTTGAAGATATACAGGTGAGTCAATCAGGATGACTGAAGAAGTGATTGACTCACCTGTGTGCAGTAGGGTTATCATCAAATCCAGGCATGTATGTGGCCCCCCAGGACCGCGTTTGGACACCCCTGCTTTAGAACATAACAGAGAAGCTTAATAAAGTCTGATTTTAATCTGAATATAACCTGTGATGCAAGTTCCAAATGTCAGGGACAGCAGCTCAATTAGCTTAAAATAGTATTTCCCAAATCATGTGGAAACCTAGGCAAAACAGGTAGCAATAAGGCATCTTCTGGGATTCTGTCTAGGAGCTGTAAAAAAGGAAAAGAGGAGTTATGGATTATGAGTAGAGTTTGGGCCTTAGGGATAAGTTGTTCTGTGTGACCCATTTGTCAATACTTTTTGAGCCCAAAATGGTGAACGTTGTATATGAAACCCTGTCTTAGGAAATAATACAAGATTCATCTCCACATCACCTCTTGAAAATTGACCTTCATCACCATCTCTGCTTTTAGTGAATCTGGGCCATTATATTATAACTTCATGATACTCCATACAAACATAGTCCATTTGCTTATTCACTTCCATTATTATTTTGGAAGTTTGGAAACTTAAAGTGTGATTTTTGCAGCTGACCCTACATCTACCCCATCCCGTCTCCTGGCTAACAAATAAAAATAACCACCTCTTCCCATACCAGCTGTTTTCTGGTTTGCAATGTAAGAGAATTATGCATTGGATGCAAAACACCACTTAGAGACAGAGAACAGTTCTCCCTCATTAAGGGAAGAGACGCTTGTTACACACTGTTCTCCAGCAATAGGGAAGAATAAATAAAATATTATGCTTCAGGAAGCCTTGAGGCGAAGGATAAAAATGAGAATATAGGCAGTTTTTTCATAACTGGTGACTTGAGAATTCCCAGAAGAGTAGCTAAGAACCTACTACGTAAGATTCACAGATTTTAGATTCAACTCTTTTTTTTAATGCAATTCTTAAAGGACCACTTAGGTCAAAAATTAAAAATCTACTCTTTTGAAGCACTGCACTTGAAAATGGGCATCGTGTCTTTAAATTGCAACAAAATAATAATAAAGCCTCTTTAATATACACCATTATGTTGCTGTGAAATCTACAATTTTAGTTTCCATGGATCTACTTCCTAAGATGGGTGGAGACTTTGAATACACAGAAAGTATGTATCTGCACGATGGGAATTTGTAATTTACAACTGTCAATGCTTTCATTGGCGCTAATGCCAAGGTCATACCCTGTTGAGATAGAGGCAGCAAGAAACAAGCTTAGTAAAGGAAATGAAAGTTTGCAGTGAAGAATAATTTTATATACAGGTAAAAAATGCAAAAACTGTGTTGTTTTTTTATTTTGTAAAAATGTTGTTCCCAATATTAAGTTCTGTTATTCCAAAATGCCATATGGAAAAAATGACCACATCTGGCCTTTAAAAAAACATAATATTGATAATATGTAATATTGAAGGAGAGGTTTCCTCCCACCCTTGTCCCACTGTTAGTCCCCAACTATGGCATGCTCATGACCTCAATCCAGTCTCAGATCCATTGCCCCAACCTAATTCTCATGAAGTGCCTGCCTTCTGCTAGCTTTCCTATTTATCCACGTGTACTATAAATGGATGCACTGTTTTAGTAGCTTTGTAAAGTGTTTTGGTTACTAAATTCTATATACAGTAAACTCCTGGTCATCCTGCACCTAAGCAACCGGCACTCTCAAGCAACCGGCACCGGCATCAATTCCCCATTTTCAAAAAAACTCCCACTAAACCTGCATAATCGGCACTATCCGGCACTATCCGGCAGTTCGAGACTGCAAAAAAAAAAATAAGCTAACTTTTTTTTCTGATTGTTGTTTTGGGCCCAGTTTATGTGCTAATGCCTTTTAAAATGCATTTTGAGGGGTTTGGGGGTGTTTAAGGGTCGTTTAGACCCTTAAATTCGGGGACTCCCGAAGCTGATCAACCAAGTTTCCCAAAAAATTAAATATGGTAGAATCTACATTTCTAAAAATATTAAGACCACAGATACTGGTTATGATAAGTATCTTCTGAAAACCATAAACAGAAGCTTTTTTTTTACTCAGACAAATCAAACCCATATGGTAACCATCACACCAGTTTAATGGAACCACTTATGAAAATTGCTTACACAGTCGTCATTTAAACTGTTGATAAGGTCAATCTTTATGAGATATTCTCGCCTTAATTAGCCAACATGTATGATATAAGTATGATACTGAGGTGCTAAAATATGTATCCAAACACAAATAGAATGTAAATAACTATGAAGACTTATTGAGTTCCATTTGTGTATCTTTTCATAGGTAACTCCCTTCTGCTAAACTCATCCCTGCAGCCTGATTTAACGGTGAGCAGAACCTACAGTGGCCCAATCTGTTTCCAGGACCCGATGGACAAAGAGCTAATGACAGAGTCATCAATCTTTAACCCTCTAACAGACATCAAGGTCAAAGTGCAGAGTTCTTTCATGGTCTCCCTTGGAGTAACAGAGAGGCCAGAGTTTCATGGAAAGACACTATCTGGGACATTTCCACATGGGAACAATAGGTGCTTTGGCACTCTCCATGGAAGGAACAAAACACCCTACATTCAGAATCTTACATCTATTTCATCTAAGCCAGAGATGAGAGTCAGTGGGCTCTTTGGCCACCAAGGAGGGCGACTGGTGATGCCAAATACAGGTAATATTTATTTTTATGGTTATTACCAAGGACAGACATAAAGAATATTACTGAATATCGTATATTTCTATGATGACATTAACTTTTTTAATCAGGCTCTACATTTTACTTTTACATTTTTCTGTAGTAAATCATTTCTTATATATATACTCTAGTCTGTAGAACATGTTAATGTGCATCACAATAATGTGTCCTACAGTGCTCTTAATTATATATTTCAAGAAGACTGTACTGTAAAAAATGGCTGGGACAATTTACAGTACATTTTTATACTTGCTCTTAAAAATGTTTTGAGTTTGAGTTGATGGGATCTCTTTAACGACCATTTAATAATACAAATATAACCAAAATACTGATGGTCACTAGTAAGATTATCATCATTGTATTAAATGATGGTCGCTCTAAGAGCAGGATGAGTCTTAGCTGGGTGTATGGTATAGAATGGAGTCTTATCTGATGGAGGATCCTTCTTCGGTGGTGGAGGTGTTAGAAGGGGGAATGGTAGAAGAGCCTGTATTGCTGGCCATAATCTATTGTCTACCCCTCCTTTCAACTACAAATGATAGCGTTTTGCTTTTATTCCTCTTTTTTTTTCTAAATGATGTTCCCCTCCTGACCTTTAATATAATTGAAGGTTTCCATCATATCACCACTTTTCCCTTCTCTTTTTAAATTATATATAGGTTTAAGAAGAATTTCCTTATAATAATATTATTCATTATACATTGGAAATCCAAATGATTTGTGTTTGTGATTAAAAGATATATGTAATATTTATGTGTTGATGATAAATATACTTTTTCACATTCCCCGAACATTCTGCAACATGGATTGCGCTCATTTTTAGACATGAATAAAATCAACATTCAGTGACACTTTTGAGCAGTTGCACAATAGACAAAAACGACAAGATGATTGAGTGCTACCAGCCCCCTGTTTAATTCACCAGCATATCACCAACCTATCAAACTTGTCTATTAAAATCATGCAGCTTTAGCTCATATATATATATATATATATATATACTCCCTGTCAAGAGTGGCACAATACCAATGTGCCTGCTAATTTGCTGCTTCCAATAGCTGGGAAAATAGCTTTTTTTGGGTAAGGTCTTCCATAGCAACCTCAACCTTCTCGGTCTTACATTTGTTGTGTCTTAATAGGATGGAATTAGTTTTATTCTAACCTTAAAATCAGGCTGGTCCTACTCTAGTCCATAAGGTCCAGGTAAAGGTCAGATTTATTGGATATCCATTAAAAAACATGTAATTCAATAAAAGTGAGCCATTCCAAAACTAGTGAATAAATCATGTAAACCTTTCGGCTTGTGGCTTAATACATGTCACCAAAACCCCTTGATGGAAATATTAGATCATATTACATGTCTACTATTATGTATTCTCTCTCTCTTTCTCTATATATCTATAGTGACAACTTGCTATTCAGCTGTTAGCTCTGCCTAAACAACATGGGATCCTTATTTTGTTAGAAACATCTTTTCATCTTCAAGGATACAATAATTTAACCAACCAGGAAGTAAAGAGATTAAAAATTGAGGGTTGAGTTTATTTTATCAGTCAGTGTAGGGAGGAATGGGGGGAAAGGGTGGGAGGTTTGTTAAATCATTGGATCAATTGGAATATGACACCCATTCCCTTCCCCCTGTGAAAACGTACACACCCCTCTCACATATGCAACCTTCCCCAAAGTATGATAAATTCACCAAAGTTAGGGACATCGACATTTATTTAATTAAAAGCTAGATTTATGACATTGACATGTTCACATTTTCCAAAAATATTTGTGTTTGATCCTAAGATGGATTTTATGTTCTCCCGAGCGAGAATAACCGCAGAAGTAGAGGGTCTTAAAACCTGGCCTGTGATAGTAAATATGAGAAACTACCTTAGAAGATAATACTAGTGGAGGCCGTGCAAACTGACTACGTTCCTAAGTGATCTCACTGCCATTGATTATAGGCCTAATAGGAAATTTACAGGAGAAAGGAAAGCAGAGAAAATTGTATCTAAGGAGCAGTTATGTTAGGAGGAAGGAATCCAACTAAATGTTCCATACAGTAGGTTTATGGCTTCCTTATGATCAGTCTGGGAATCCACAGCACTTCAGAAAACACACGACCAAAACAAACAGAAATAGTAGAATGCTTAGAGCCTAATATAATGTAGTGGGTCTCAACCTGGGTCTAGTACCAGTCCCCGGGACATTATCAGCTGGCCTTCAGGAACAAAGATTGATGAGGAGAGTCCAACACAATAAACATACAACCAGCATTAGTAACAGTTATCGATAGATAATAAAGGAATGTATCTGCAATTATAATGTGCTGTATTGAAGCCAGTGCCACATGTAATATTACCCTGTTCAAAATGTGTTGGATCTGGAAGGCAGCCCTCATGAGCATTAGAAGCTAACCAGCCAATCCCAAAAGAGGGAACTCAACTCAAGGGGTCTGTATTTTTGCTCAGCCCACCAAGTTCAGGCACAGGGAGCATACTCAAGGAGGTGGCAACTGCCATTGTAGTGGCACATAATGCTATGTCCATATGCAGACAAATATCCATATCCAATTAAATATATTTATATGAAGGATGAACTTAAAGGATCACAAGAGTTGTTCCAATTAAGGTAGGATAGTAAAAAAAACTAAAAATATTAATCTTTTCAAGTTAATAAAAATGTAATTTAATAGAGAAAAACATATAAAAAATAATTAAATAATTGATTAATAATTAATTA
>CM050167.1:79333433-79650933 GCA_027410445.1 Discoglossus pictus | reverse complement strand
AGGAGCGAGAAGATAGGGGGCTAGAGAAGAGGAGAGGGAAGAGAGAGGGCAAGAGAGGTTGAGAAGGAAGATAGGGGGCTAGAGAGGGGGAGAGGGAAGAGAGAGGGCTAGAGAGGAGGAGAGAGAAGATAGGGGGCTAGAGAGGGGGAGAGGGAAGAGAGAGGGCTAGAGAGGAGGAGAGAGAAGATAGGGGCTAGAGAGGAGGAGAGGGAAGAGAGAGGGCTAGAGAGGAGGAGAGTGAAGATAGGGGCCTAGAGAGGAGTAGAGGGAATATAGAGGGCTAGGGAGGAGGAGAGGGAAGAGAGAGGGCTAGAGAGGAGGAGAGGGAAGAGAGAGGGATAGAGAGGAGGAGAGGGAAGAGAGAGGGATAGAGAGGAGGCGAGTGAAGAGAGAGGGATAGAGAGGAGGAGAGAGAAGATAGGGGCAAGAGAGGAGGAGAGGGAAGAGAGAGGGCTAGAGAGGAGGAGAGTGAAGATAGGGGCCTAGAGAGGAGTAGAGGGAATATAGAGGGCTAGGGAGGAGGAGAGGGAAGAGAGAGGGCTAGAGAGGAGGAGAGGGAAGAGAGAGGGATAGAGAGGAGGAGAGGGAAGAGAGAGGGATAGAGAGGAGGCGAGTGAAGAGAGAGGGATAGAGAGGAGGCGAGTGAAGAGAGAGGGATAGTGAGGAGGATAACTAGCAGAAGTGGAGAGATTGGTGCATGATCCTTGCAGTGTCCTTTTATTATTATTATTAACTTTTATTTGTATCACGCCAACATATTCAGTAGCGCTGTACAGAGGATAAGAACAAGGGAAATAGAATATTATCAAATTCAGAAAATCCAGGGCCCTGCTTTGAGCTTAGACTCTTTGTAGAAAATGCTTTTTTCCAAAGCACCCTACAAGACTGGAAACTCGTTACTTATAATCTAAAGGGTCCTTTAAGAAATATTCCATGTCCTCGTTTTTGCGCTATATGACCAATTTGCTGTGTTATATATTTTCAATTGGGTCTTGTGGTCAAAGTAAAAGTAATTCATTTATATATTAGAAACAAAAAAGTTATAGGATTTAAACACAGGTCTTTCACTTCATCCCCTCTACCATGTCGTGGTGAGAAGGCTTATGTACTTCAATGAAGCTGTGAGCTATACCATGTAGGGTAACCCAAGATGGGTAGATCAGAGCAGGGAGGTCAGACAAATCATGGTCCAGTGGAGAAGGAACTGGCAACCCATTCCAGTATCTTTGTGAAGATAACCTTATGGATAGCCATGACCAGAGACATAATGGCATGCTGCGGTCCATAGGGTCGCAGAGAGTCAGACACAACTAAACGACTAAACAACAACTATCACTTCATGGTCTAACTGCTTAACCCCTAGACTGTGAACATGCGTCATAACAACAACTTAAAATCATTACCTTCAAACCTGTAATTTTAGCAGCAATTTTAAAATGGAAATCACTTTTTCCATATGATTTTCCACCCAGTGCCGATCACATATGCAGCCTTATTAAATTGCAATTCGGCCAATTGAGTAGCGCTCTATTTAAGCACATAACAAATATTTTACAGAAGTTTCTAGTTAGTGAAGACTTTGCTTTTGGATAGAAGTTCACTAACTAAAAACTTCTGTAAAAAAATATATGCTATGTGCTTATATAGAGCCCTTTTCAATTGGCAGAATTGCAATTTAAAAAAGGCTGTTGATGACTCCAGGATCCTTTTAATGTTGTTTTCCTTCTCTGTGTATACGGTCTTGCTCTGAAGTGTAATTAAGTAAGCTTGTTGCTTTAATTTAAACATATTGTAGACTTGTATAGTTGAAATCTTTTTACTTGTAAATTAAGTTATTAAAGAACAAAAAAAAGTGAGTTTATTGCGGCAACAGTATGTGATTAAATTGATGATGTAAATCAGCCTGATTTCAATCACATACATCCTGGTATAATTGCACCACGAAGTGGAGAAGGATATTGTTCATCCTAAAGCTTAATTTCTGACCTCAATGGCATTTATTAATTGAATTAGAAATGTTAATTACAATCTTCAAATAAAGATTTGAACATTAATATGTAATTGCGATTTAGGTAATATACGACTATTTCTGCCAGTTTGCTACAAATTTAGAAAGAAAGTTTAGCAGCATGGGACGGGGATCTTGGTCAAACTAAAATGACTAATAAAATGATTAATTACAGACCCTGCCTCAAAAAAATATTTTCCTAACGCAACCACAAAAAAATTAAGAAATCATGAAAAGGAAGACATTGTATATTCTTATAACTTTGCATTCAAGGTACTCATCTACCTGGAGAAGCAGATAAACCGAAACCAAAATGGTGTACATAATAAAATGCTTATGTTTTAGTGTGTACTGTATACTTTTACTTTATAAAATCACTTTAGCCATTATAAAATGCTGCTATTCAGATCAGCATATTGTAAATAGAAAATAAGTATGGTTTTCGTAAAATTGCAAGAAAAGCACCAGTCATCCAGCTCTATGTTATTTAATTGGCTGAAACTCGTCAGTTCCCCCCAAATAAAATAATCACGTTCAGGCACGTATCTCATCCTTAACCTGGGGACCACCTGTACTATTATATTACATGATATTCCTTATTCCTGGCAATTCACATTTTCTACTTATACCACATAATATATTTTACAGACATCTCTCGCAGACAGGTGCAAACTCGACTTCACATCACAAAGTGCACCATCTTTTTTGTGCTGTTTACCGCAGTGACTTTGTGTTCTGTACTCTCCTTCCCAGACACAATTTGTACCCCACTGCGAGATAGATCGGACAGGTTTGATTTTGTGCATGTGCCAAAAAAAAACTATGTTAAAAGAAAAGAAAAGATAACAAAACCATCCAAAAGCATTAAAACTGCAAGTGAGAGAACGTTGATCGGAGGAGGACAGCGGTGCCTGAAAGTATGAAAACCCAGAGAACAGACGTTTATACAACACAATAGTTAGACAATTTCGTGCCCCTAGGGATGCCAGAAGAGTGTCATTTTAGGGATGTTTGATGCAGAGTGGGCGGGCAGGGGGGAGCACATGCAGGAGACAGAAATACAGC
Organism: Discoglossus pictus; assembly: GCA_027410445.1. Lineage (NCBI taxonomy): Eukaryota > Metazoa > Chordata > Amphibia > Anura > Alytidae > Discoglossus > Discoglossus pictus. Next base: position 79,647,860 of record CM050167.1, on the reverse strand, counting down.
ATTTACAGCAAATGACAGCACTCATTTCAGCCCAGTGGCTGCAAACCATCAGCTGCCAGGCAACTGTAACGGCATGTAGGCTACAGAGAATAGCATGGTAAGAAGAGATTTACCCCACACCGGCCAACGTGTGACAGCTCCTATGGAGAGGACTTATCTAAAAACATCAGAAAGTGCTGTAATAATAATACTTTTTATTTTGTGCGATTTAAAGAGCACTTTTAAAACAGTTTTTTTGTGTGGACAGTTTATTATAGGGACAATGTACCAACATTGGGTGTTAAAGGCTTACAACCATTTAAAAAAAAATATCTACATTTTTAAAATCAAAGTGTTGACTTAGTTATAGGTATTATTAGTTACTGCTTGACCTCACTTGTGCATTTGCATAGATAATGAGGATGGAGGCTTGGCCACGCAGCCAATGAGATGATTCGTGTTCAAGTGAACAGTACTTGGTTGAGCCAGGCCATTAGAGCAATAAGAGATTTTGCTTGTCTCTCATCAGTTCAAGCTTGCATCAATGTGCCAGGCTTAAAACAATAGTGGAATAATGGACATGGTCTTGTAGGGAAGGAATGATGTTCTGTAATACTTTGCAAGTGATATTCTTACTGTAACTGTTACATAGTTACATAGTAATTTAAGTTGAAAAAATACTTTAAGCCCATCAAGTTCAACCTTTTTAGATCTTCTCTGATCTGCAATATGCTAATTAATTGTTAATTGATCCAGAGGAAGGCAAACAGAAAAAAAAACAGTGAAACTTTGCCAATTGTCTCAAAAGGAAAAAATATATAAATTTGTTCCTGACCCCAGATACTGGTGATCGGACTCCTCCCTGGATCAATACTCCCTCTCTAATTATCCAGGATAGCCCCTGAATACCCTTTTATTTATAAATACATCCAATCTCTTTTTAAAGTTATCTATAAAATCCACTGTCACCACCTCCTTTGGTAGAGAATTCCACAGATTAACCACCCTTACTGTGAAGAACCCTCTTCTTTCTTTAAGGTGTCATTCTTGTCATTTGAAAACCTTTTGGCACAAAAAGTTCACTTGATAAAGCCTTGTATTGACCCTGGATATATTTATATAAGGTAATCATATCCCCTCTTAGACACCTTTTTTTCTAGTGTTAATGCACTATATTTATAGTGTTATATATATATATATATATATATATATATATATATATATATATATATATAGTGTTAATGCACTATAAATGCCATACTCTCCCCTTACAGTTTATACCTGTTCTTTACTTGTTTTATGCAGTGATGTAAATAAAATAGGTATTAAAACACAATCACTTATACTTTAGCGAAATATTATACCACTGAACTGCCTGACTGGCTGAACAATGAAAACTACTGAGGGAGTTTGGGGTTATGGACTGGTCGTGCTGCAGACATAGGCTTTTTAGACACGTGTTTCTCAATAGCTGGTCCTAGGTCTGGTGTCAAGCCCTGATCTTATCTGTCAGTCTTCAGGAATAAATTGGGATGAGGACATTCCAACACTTTAAACATATTTATTTATTTATTATTATAAATTTATTTATAATAATTATTATTATTAATAATTTGCCGCCATATCTATATTTCTTCATTTTAAGACTCAAAGTCTGCATATCTTCAAGTGACACTGGTTGTCTATCACTGCTGTAAACATTTCTAACTTAAGTAGACATTCCCAGGCAGGCGTGCTATCAAAAGTATTGGTGCCCAACACCAATGTAATAGTCAATCCTCCCCTAACCCAACACACACCCATTTTCTTTATCTCCCATACCCAGCCAATACATTAGTCACTCTTATTAAATGTTCTTCCTGGTGGTCCAGTGGTTAGGATTTGGTGCTTTCAGCCCTGCAACCTCAGTTCAGTTCCAGTCAGGAACCAAGAGGTCACACCACCCTGAAGCCATGCATAATTGGGCCTGGTCAGTTTGATGGGGGAATACCAGGAGCTATACGCAACCCACTCCAGTATCTCTGCCATGAATACCAAGTGGATCAGCATGGTGTGTTACAGTCCATGAGGTCACAGAGAGTCGGACATGACTAGAAAACACAAACATACTTATTAGTGGACACAAATCTCTGTTCCTTCCTCACCTGATGACAGGCATCTTATCACATAATATTAATGCTTGCCAGCACCAGTCCCCTCTTCCAGGAAGTACCCTCCTTGTCAATGGCAATGTTCCCAAGAAAACATTAAAATTAAGTATTTTTGGGTTAAATTTCAGTAAATATAGTTCTTTTTGGTCTGTGCGCTCAGTAATACATGGGAGCTGCAGTCTGTACCATTTGGTACGTGTACAACTAGGCGTCTAGGTGGACACATTGACTCTAAGCTCCGAGATTGAAAGATGGCTTTCAAATCACCATGTTAATGCTGCCAGAGGCTGCGCTTTGTCATAATGATACACACAATAAAAACAGCATCTATCATGTGGCACCATCCAAAAAAGGCAATTTGGATGTCTTGCTGCTAGAATGATCTATGCACGGCACAATCAGAGCGGTGTCAGGATTAAGAGAGACTTGTACTGAGGCTTTGTTTTATGAGGACAGGAGGATCGATTAAAGGGACTTTGTCATTGTGGTTTAATATAGTAGAAGGATTTCTTAAAATATATATTAAAATGAATACATTGAAACAAACTTTTTAGATTTTTTTTTATAGGAAAGTTAAAAGTAGAAAATGTTTTTTTCTCTGCCAGCAGAAAAATATCTCAGAAATAATTTGAATTAATGACTTTTTTAAGTTTCTTTTATATTATAAAGACTTTCATGATATCAGTGGTGTGCAGCGGCCAGCAGGTGGCGCATTAGTGGCACACCTAGACTTTGTTGTTAGGGTTTAGGATTAGGGTTTAGGGGGAGGGTAGTGGCAGATGATAAGCCTACTATTTAAAACGTATCATCTGCCACTACCCTAGCACTAAACCCTAGTTCTAAACCCTAACCCTTAAACCTAAGCGCTAATGCTAACTCTAACCCTAAGAAGAAATTCAACAAAGCAAGCTGTGCGCTGCTGCTCAGCATCTGCTGGCCACAGCACGCTGCTGCGCTGGTGGGTAGATAACAGGAAAGATCCAAAATCTCTCTTAGAGAGATTAACTATTTATACAAAAGTTATATAACTTACCTAGTTTGCCAGAGACTGCTCCAGGTTTGTAGATCGTGGAATTTGCCACAAGAAGTTCCATTGCTGTCACTGATACTTAGAATGCTGATCTGATTGAGTACAATTTTCAAGAGCCAAGCTAAAGAGGCAGCTGTATACTGTGCCTGATATCCTTAACAGAACTAATAATGTGGGAAGAAAGAGGCAGAGCTTTGATAGTGGAATACCAAGGGCAAAAATGCAGTCCCAATCATCATCACCACCCTTCCAATGAGCATGTTTTGTGTGGTGCATGCTGGGAAATTAACCTAGCCACTATGATGTTTGGTTAATCAGTTAGAGAAAAAACATATCGACAAAAAATACACACAATAATGGAACAACACTGATATACATAACGATGTAAATAATTTGTTATTTAGTTAATTCATAAATGTTTATTTACACAAGCTTTTTCAAGAGGTGTTAGTTTTTCAAGAGGTGGTCAGGTTATGGACAAGGTAACGTCTTTAGGTTGGATTTGTATGTAACTCGGATCCCTGATGAATAATAATAATAACAATACTAGAATGGCTTGTATGTGGTAATAATCATACAGTGTAATACTGTAATAATAATATCACCACTATACTGTAATAATAAGTTACTATTGTATTCGTTCTTTTAATTCAAATAATCATTTAGATTATGGTGAGCAAAAGAGAAGCTCTTCAGCTTAGAGTACAGAAAATGCATAGTACATTTGTAAGCCCATTTGAAAGTCTAAAAATAAGTTAAAATCTGCTCAGGTTTCCCAGAAATACAGACATTGAACTGCACTCTGGTGGGACTGGGCGGGGACATGCAAATGAGATGCAATGTACCTTACTCTTTGAATTCAAAAACACCATTTCATACATGGCACCTTTGATGCATATGCAGCTTTAAGCAAATATCAGGGTTGGACTATGCATAAATCAGGAACCCACTCACAGACAGTACTGTTTCGAGGTTGATGCCTCTCATCAGTGTGAGGTTGGCCCTGACTTTGTGCATTAGATTTTGCAGGATTCAAACAACCAGAACATAAAAGCAAACTCATTCAAGAAGCCTTGGGAGCCCGTTCTGTAAGTCGGGTCGTCTGTAACCCGGTGGCCCCCTGTAAGGAATATCTGTTCAAAAGATCCATGGCGTTGGCTGATGAGTACGCACAAGCTATACCAGTATCAGCAAGCAGTTGGTATTACCCACAAATCAGTGTGTATATATGCCATCCCTAGGCTTGTCTGAAACCAAGGCAAGAGGTCTCTGAATGTTTCTCTTTTCTGCGGAGTTATTGAATGGAAAGCTCGATGACTTGTTCAGCCGCCAGATTGAATAAAAAGCAGCCTTGGGTAACAGGTGTTTGGGTTAATCAAAGCTAGCTCGTCGAATGACACAGCCGAGGAAAAGTGGCAGCTTCTGGGTTCTACCGCGCCATACTCTGCATGATACGCGGCCCTACGCTCCACTGAGCGCTAAGCTGTATTTGATCATTTCCAGGCTGATTTGAAATTCTTCTCAGGGTTGGAAGCCGCAAAGAAATAGATGTGTTCTTGGCGATAACATGGCATATGCAACTGAAATTCTGTTTGCCTCGTACCACCAGTCAGACGGGCTATCTGCATGCAGCCTCCATGTCTGTTATAGGGCTATGCACGCTCCGAGAGCACAGCTGCTTCATAAAGCGACACCAGGTTCAGAAGGGATTGGATTAGTTGTAATGTAGCCAGAAAATCATATACTGATTTTTCATTTTCTATTATGGATCAGAATACATTTTTATATAAGGACACACTTTTGTAGCCTTAAAGGCAATGTGTCATCTCCACAACAACTTGGTTTTATCTTGAAGACAGAGCATTACAGATTGGCTATACATTGTGCTATCAAGTTATTTTTAATGTGAACTATTTCCAGGATATTCAGCAATGTTTGTGAAATCATTTATGCAGATGAGGGGCTCCACATGTCTATTTGTAGCACAGAGTGCGGGAGAACCCAACTGCATGATAAATTGTATTTTCCATCACAGAAACAAACAAACAGACCATGGTTCTGATTAGTATATCAATAATGGGTTAATTTACATAATAATAAAGCACAAACAATGCTGAATAACACAGGGGTTATTTACTTTCAAATAATGGCAATGTAGATCAATTTTTTCAGTCGAATTAAGAATGTGTTAAAAATACAACTAGATTTTGGGGTAACAGACGCATTAAAGTCAACAATAACTGTAATTAGCTGGATTACCAATTATAATAGTTATTTGGCCAATTGAACAGGGCTCTAAATAACATATTTTTATTTAAAGAAGTTTTTAGTTAGTAAACATCTATCCAAAAGCAAGGCTTTCACTAACTAAAAACGTCTTTAAAAAAATATGCTATGTGCTTATTTAGAGCCCTATTCAATTGGCCAAATCACAATTGAATGAGGCCCTATGTGTCTTGACTTATAAATCACACAGACCATGCCATTTCAATTTTAATATAGTTTCTTCTAAGCATTCTTTCTTCATAATCATTCTTTAGCAAAGTATATAAGAAAGTAGAGTTTGTGCAAGCAAGTCCTGTTCTACACTACACTATGCCTTAATGATCTTTAGCAGAAAATAAAAGCAGCACAAAGTGGTCAAGGAAAATCAAACAATTATCAAAAACAAGGCTGAGAATACAAAAGCTAAGCAACAAAATTGGAAGTACACGTCCCTAACTATCATACAACATGTGTTTTGTACAGACAGAAATCCACTTATTCCAGACTGCTAGCTCTTCTGTCAAGGTCATCTCCCTCATGGGTGTATTTTATAGCCAAAGAAAATCTTGGGGGGGATACTGCATATAGTATAAGAATACAACACAACTGCTTTTCTATACACAATAAAAAGTCTGGGGGGATTCCCCCCCCCCCCCTCTCCCGACTTCCAGAATTTCATTGGACTTTTATCAGTTCCTTGGGAGTCTGATGGTGTTTTTATCAAGTTAGCTTTAAACTGTGATCTAGGGCCCTTTTGGTAGAAATCTAAGAATTAGGAGATAACTGAGCTGCGCGGTGAGGGCAATGATAGACAGCAGTTTTTCCCTGAATTCAGGACTGCATTGACCAGTTAACCCATAACTGACCTGTTTAGGTGATTCCAGCATTCCATGCTCTGCACAGATTGATTGATTTGTTGAGGGTTAACTCTGTTTTTCTTTTGCTCACTACACAGAGCTGTAGCTGTGAGTCTGGCTGGGGGTAGTCAGTGACTCACGTAAAAATAGATTTTATTGTATCTGATTTCTCAGTGAAAAATGCACGGATTCCAAAATTTCAAAAACTATTTGAACATTTCTATACTGTGATGTGGTCCAAATTGTGCTGAAACAAGTGGGCCTTTAAGCACTAGGGGAGATAATATTTTGACTTTAAGATTCCATGAAATTAAAACCACATCCGTGTATATGGGCAAAATATTCCAAAATAAGCTTCAAGTTAACTCAATATAATATGCCTTTCAGTATAAATATTCTAAATTAACTGACAGTTTCTATTAAAATACAAATCACTGGGTGAGTGATGTAAAACCGAGAGAAAAAAAGCATTAACATTAATTTAGTTTGTCAGTTGGACATTGTGAGATTAAAGGACCACAGTATGATGGAAAAAATATATTTGAATAAATTTGGTCTGGCTAAGAGCTTAATTTGGCAGGAGAAATATCACAAAGCTAGTTTTTAATTAGAAAACATATTATTCCTGTGCTGTGTCTAGAACAAACCATGATATGTTAATTAAGGTTACATGTTTGAGAGGGGTGTTTACAATTCTACAGAGTCAAGGTTCACAGTTATTTTTGCAAGCTACCTGTTTCTGAACATGTTTAGAGGAAGGGGAGAGGTGATATTCCAAAAGCTCCAGAGATAACAAATCCCACTCCCATCTTCCCTCCTGTCACTACTCCTTTAACTGATAGATAAAAACACAGCCCCTCAGGCTCCAAGCCAGAAAATATGTACACAAATATAGTCTTCAGAAATTAAGATTTGTTTCTAACAATATTGTTATGCTTTTAGCTTACACTGCTGCTAATGCTCCTACTTCACAAACATGTTTATTTTTGGAATCGTTTAACATTAATTTAGGATGTATTTTATATATATGTCAGGAAATATGACTATGTCCGTTTAAGACATTGGAATTGTAAATTTTAAGGAATTTAACCATTAATAAATACAATGAATGGTTCCACAAAAAGCGTAAGGTGATATATTTCCTTATAGTTCTACACTGTTGCTTTTATTGCCATAATCACAGAAGCAGAAAGTGAGCCATTGTATTTGAAATAAAGATAAAAGCAGATTTCATTTAGACCTGGAATATTGCTTTGTCGTCAGTGAGGTATAAGAAATGATTTTCATGGAGTGTGCGCTATTTATTATATATCCACGTTACATTATCTGTGCTCTCTTCAGCATATCTAGCTATAAATGAATGTAATGTAGGGTGACCGTCGCTTTAAAAGGGAATGATTATGAAATATTCAGAGCGCAGGGCATTTGTGTCACCCTGATTTTTTTCTGTATTGAAGATTGAAGATTGTTTTTGATTTATTTGGATTTTAAGTGTCAGATCACAAAACATTGTTTACACAATACGGCTGTTAAAGATTAAAAAAAAGGTATTTTATAGGAATTCTTCGACATCACAAGTACTTGTGAATGAACATGGTTTTGTAACGTTAAAGGAACCATTTATTGCCCTAACAAGAGGAGCTATTTGTTTCAATCATGCACTGGTCATTAATAAAACAGTTTACAATAGCATTATTCAATATTAAATTCACTTTCAAAGATTAGAGTGTCAGCCTCCTGCACTACGCTCATAAGATCTTCAAGTTGGAAAGGAGATAAGGCTTTAAGAATAAGCTGATTCATAGGAAATTATCAGAAAAATCTTGTTGTGACAAAGCAAATCTCCAGCCAATGAAAAGTACTGTGTTGATATAACCTTGCACCTGAAAATGTAGTACAAAGTCGCTTTCCCCCACTGACCTTATAATGAGTGGAGACCTTTTTGATCTTTAAATGTAATTTTAATATTCTGTTTTTTAAATAATTACGTTTGAAATGTTTTCGTAATTGTTGCCTAATTAAAACATATATCTCATGTTGTAATACATTACAATAGCCCTTATATTAGTAATTTCCCTCTTCACCTATGCAAAACATTCGCTGCTGCAGTGCTGCATATAAGGCGCGCCGACAAAAGAGGCCTTGAGGCCTTGAGCCCTTGAGACCTGAGTGCCCGCGCCAAAAATAGCTATGGCCTTGCTGTCGATCCGTGCGCCGTCGCGTTGCATTGCGCCACGTCGGAGGGGGGAATAATTATTGGCCTTCCAGGAAACCTGACGGCGCCATCTAGCAGCTATGCTGGCACTGCAGCTGTCAGTGCTGGCGATCTCATGCGCATACACAACGATAGATCCCTTATATTATTTACAGCTGTTTGATAACTAGGTTCTGTGGAATATAATTTTATATTTAGTTTAAGTATTATCTTGAAAACATAGAAAAATATACCTAAGTATTTGTCTTTAGTACAATCGGTGCACATGTTTTCCACACCTGATCAACCGTGTCCTATTATAAGCAGGCTAAACAGTGTCTCCGTACAATTACTGCATTTTATTGATATATGTTCCACTCTGATCCCCTCCCTCTCTCTTTCTGATTCCATCTCTAAGCTCTGCCTTGTTATTTTCCAGGGGTGAGCCTGCTGATCCCACATGAGGCCCTTCCAGAAGACAGCTCCTGGGAAATCTTTCTGTCAGTCAATCAAGGGGAACCAAGGTAAGGAGAGATGATAGGCAGACGGAAATGGGAACAGATTGCTATAGTCTGAAATGAGAAAGTGCTCTGCGTTTCAGGTCAGTGAAACGCGTTGATTGGTGTGGGAGCCTCTTGTGGCTTTGGTAGGATCTCAACACACTTTCTGGTCGACAGCAAGCAAATTGTTGTATAAGTTAGAGTAGGATCAACAAAGAGGTAAATAAAAGGGTGTATATATATATATATATATATATATATATATATATATATATATATATATATATATATATATATATACCGATATATGCTTTTACTTCAGCCCCCCCTCCTTTATAACTTGTAGGTACTTTAATTATTTTCAAATCTTATTATATGAAATAACTTTATATAAGTTTCGCTCTGTTAGAGGTGACATATCCCTATAGAAAATACTGTGCAAAAGAAAAAAGAAGATAAAACGGAGCATTACTTACAAGGAAAGTGCTTTATGTACTTTAGAAATAAAATGGTCTCCAGCAGGATACTCCCCTCCCTTCAAGCTGTAGACTAGAGGTATGCAACCGTCAATAACATAACTAAAAAGTCAAACTATGCGGAAATCTTAGAGAAAGCGGTGCCATTACATTAGGCTATCAGCATAAATTAGATTTTGGTATTTGAAATAACACCCGGATATATGGTCAAAGTTTTATGGATCTTGATGATTTGCTATTTTGTTAATTAATGAAGCAAAATGATACTGATTTGAATTCATTGTCAGAAGAGCCACATGTTGATCTGTATCAAGTCACATTTGGCAGAAGATCCATAGGTTGCTAAACTTGTAGCTCAAGATGGAAGATCCCATGACATAAGTTGAGTCTGCGAACATTTTCTCTAAAAATATGTCATGCTCATGGCTTTTAATGTTGTTAGTTCGTTCTCCCAACTGAAGTTGTCCATTGAGTTGTCCATTGTGCCATCAGCGGCTTGGTCATCAGGGACAGCCCTGTATTTGATAGCCCAAAGCTGCACTGCCAATGGGATATGTGAATCTAAGTGGCTGTGATATTTACCCAGATCAGAGTTATTGCCAGCAATTAGCGCGACGGTGCATTTATAATGCAAAATAACAAATTTTGTGCAAAGGTACATTTGACTAGTTTTGCTTTATTTCTAAAGAAACTTACAAGATTGTCCTTCGGAGTCCCTTTTACTGCATTTGCCAACAAAGTCACCTACATGGTATCTTTGCTTTCACCTGGCTATGTAACTTTAATAAATCACACAAGCATTTCTCCTTGGGGTCCCTTTTATCTCTCTCTCACTGCATCCTCCTGTGATATTCCACAGAGACTTTACACATATTAGGTTATTTTTCCATTATCAAAGGACAAAGAGAATATAATGCACTACTAGACCGCTTCATATAGGGATATATAAATATATATAATAACCTACAAGCATTGAGATTTATATGGGGTCACCCTGAATTTAAATACTGTCCAGTGTCGGCAATCTTGGTTGGGGTGTACAAAAAGTGGTGGTTGGTTAAATATGTATGTAATTAAACCATTTATATTGCCAAAGTGCTGTCAAATCAGCTGCCATATTCCCATTACTTAGATAGAAGTGTTATCTGTATTCAGTCTCCTTTCACCTTAGGATGTAGATCCAAGAATTGTTTTTTTACAGTGAAAACCAAATTGCATATTTTCATGTTTAGCTCTTCAAAAAAATCATACAATGGTCCCTTTAATACCTAAACCTACATGGCCCAGTATTAGGGCAACTTATTTAGAGGCATATCCAAGTTTTCTGGATTATTGCATTTGCCAATCCTTAGGCAAAAAGCATCCTAGATATATGCACCACATTTCATAAAACATTTAATTTTTTATTAATATCTTAAAATCCCTCTAATGATTATGCCTGGAATAGATCCCCATAAACTCAAATTCACTCTGCTACAATGTAAAGTAGTAAGTGTACAGCCTGTATAACAGTGTAACTTTGCTGTCCCCTCAAAATAACTCAACACCCCAAACACACCTCCAAGACGACCACTGCCTTGCTAAAGAAGCTGAAGGTAAAGGTGATGGACTGGCCAAGCATGTCTACAGACCTAAACCCTGGTGGGGGAGTGCAAGGTCTCGAACATCCACCAGCTCTGTGGAAGAGGACTCCAGTGGCAACCTGTGAAGCTCTTAGGGGTGTACTCACTTTTGTTGCCAATGGTTTAGACATTAATGGCTGTGTGTTGAGTTATTTTGAGGGGACAGCACATTTACACTGTTATACAGGCCGTACACTTAATACTTTACATTGTAGTAGAGTGTCATTTCTTCAGTGTTGTCACATGAAAAGATATAACAAAATATTTACAAAAATGTGAGAGGTGTACTCACTTTTGTGAGATACTGTATATAACTTCAACATATTCCATAGCACTGGGGTATAGTAAAACACTGATATGACAATAAATCATTTGTTATACTGATACGCTTGACAATTTTATACAAAATGCTTTGCCAGACTGAGAGCTGGCAAGCTTACAGACTAAAGGATTGATGAATGAAGCAAAAGCTACTTATTATGAAATGCTTCTCAAACTCACTCACATTTAGTGACTTGTTGCTGTGTGTTGTGTGGCAATGTTTTGATGAAGGGTACTAAAAATAACATGTCGCCCAAAATGATTAGTCAACTAAGGTAATGTCCATTTCAGCCATAGAATATGGTTGTTGTTTCTACATTTGATCATCAAAAGTTGTTTACAGTCTAGCCATTTGGCCAATATCTATTTGATCACAATGTTTACTAAATAGTCTAGGAAACATAGCATGACTTGGAACCATGTATAAATGAATGAATAAATAAATACCATGTATAAATGAATAAATCCCCCAAATTTGTTGTAGCTCTTCGTTTAAAAGACTTAGACCACTTGTACTAGGGTGCATGTAAACTTTAACCCAGAACCACTGTATCTTTGGTCATGGCCAGAAATTGTGTGTGGCATCTGCCCTCTCTATCTGACATTTCTTGCATTTGTCTGAAGCTGCCCTTTTCTTAAAGGCAAGAAGAAGGAAACATAGGTTCTGTGCAATAATCTATAGGTGACCTTGTGGAAATAAATCAAAGGAGAGTTTGTTTTGTCAGGGTTCTTTAAACGCAAACAGTTTCAAGTTGCTGATATTATATATATATATATATATATATATATATATATATATATATATATAGTTGAATCATTAGAGTATTGCAGTATATAGTGATACCTTTTTTATTGGACAAACGTATTCATAATAAAGCGATGAGCTTTCGAGAGATAATGCCTCTCTTTATCAAGCTTTTTGACTTGATACAAACTACAATACTCTGATGGTTCAACTGGATTACTGGACATTCACGGCTACCTCTCTTTATATATATATATATATTTAATTATATATCATATATATATATATCTATATATGCATGGCCGGATTACCTATAAGCCAACTAGGCAGCTGCCTAGCTGCCTTTCCTGTGAGAGGTGACACTTTAAAAAAAAAAATGGTTCCTGGCTATTAAGGGGTAACCACCCAGAACAAGAGAGTTACAACAGGAAAAGGAACTTACATGTACAGAAAAGGCAAAAATGGGCCCATGCATACCTTGTGTACTCATTCGCAGGGGCTCCTCCACTTCACTGCCTAGGGGCTCCAAAAATGTAGATCCGGCCCTGTATATATATATATATATATATATATATATATATATATATATATAAATCTTCTTATTCTTATTCAAAATATGTTACAGAGCATTGAATCCCAGGTTGTGATGTTAGAGAATTTGGCAGCTATGAGTCCGCCGAGACGTAAAGGGCGGATGGTCAGCCTGTGATTTAATTTTCCATCGAGCAGCATCTTTCTGAAAGTTACTTTGTTGCCAAATACTGACTTCCTCCTCCTGCTTTCACGAGTCCAACCTCAGTGCGCTGTTTGAGAAAACTTACCTAATACCATTAATGTCCTCTTCATTTATTTATCTATCACTCTCACAAGTCATTGTCCCGGCTATAACTGCGCCCGCGGGCTCCCGCGTGACCTGCTTTTATTGCCAAAAAAAAAGCAATTGGAAAGTTGGAAGAAGAATCAGCTGGAGAAACATATGGTTTGAACAGATTTGATGGTTGTTTATTTTCCACAATAGCGTGATAATTCTTAACTCCCTCACTGACAGAAGAAATTGTACCCACCACAGACTTTGTATTTAAAGTAGTTTCCAAGATATTTTTTTTCTTAGATAATAAGTGGAAATATGTGAACAAGCTTTGAATAGTAAGTTGTAAAGAACAGCACAGATGCCATTGAGCAGGTTGTATGGATTGTGGCATCTCCATACCATGATCAGGTCTATAGCTAACAATGGCCCTGGGGAATCCTTGGATTTGAAATGGTGGCACCATGGCCGGATTACCCATTAGGCCAACTAGGAAGCCGCCCAGGGGCGCTTCCCTGTGAGGGGCGCCACTTCTTTAAAAAAATGGTTCCTGGCTTAAAAAATAAATAAATGTTACAGTTCATAGACTGGCTACTAGGGGGTAACCACCTAGAACAAGACAGGATAACAAGAAAGGGAACATACACGTACAGAAAAGGCAAAAGTGGGTCAGTGCATACCTTGCGTACTCACTCGCAGGGGCTCCTCCACTTCACTGCCTAGAGGCTCCAAAAAGGTAGATACGGTCCTGAGTGGCACCAGTACTAGTTTGAAGGCTATATTGGTTAACAGATTTGTTTTAACTCTCATTATAGAGAAATTGATCAATGTACAAAAGAGAAGAAAGCAGTTGTTCACTTGCATAGTTTTAATGTTCATTTGGTATTATAAAACATTTCTGAGTGCGCACCATGCAGTTATAAGTTGGAGTGTTACCATTAAACTCCAGATGTCTTCCCAATTTGTGCATCTGGAAACTTCCTAATTTGCTATTTATTATACATCAGGAAACTTCCCATTTTCATGTGTACACCAAGAAACTTCCCAAGAGAAGAAAGCTGTTGTGTCCACTTGCCTAATTGTAATGTCCATCTGGAATTGTAAGGCATTCCTGGGTGCGCACTATATACAGTAGATTATCAGTTAACCGGCAACCATGGGGATTGGTCAATGCCAGATAAATGTAGTTACTATTAAAAGAGGCCTAGATTAGCTGCACATAGGATGCTCTGCTAAGTATATATGTGTGAGAGAGGGCTGTTCTAGTAGTAGCAGCTTTCACTCCTCACTTACACACAGGTACGTTGTGCTGGAGGGTGCGGTAGAGTTGAATTGCAGAGACGTACAGTGGATGAACTTTAGGTGCCTGTAAGCATTTTGTGGCGTGACAACCTGATATTTAAAAAAAAATCTGGTTGCTTGAGAGTTCTGGTTAACTGAGAGTTTACTGTAATTATAGGTTGGAGTGTTACCATTAAAATCCAAATGGGCGCCTGTGACTTCCCAATTTGGGATATGCATCAGGAAACTTTCCAGCTTGATGTGTACACCTACTTTTAGACGCAAATCAGGAAACTTCCCAATTTGAGTGGCATGTTAACAAATCTCACAAATTGAAGTAGGTATCAGAAAACTTTCCAGTTTGAGATGTACATCAGGACACTTCTTAATTTGAGGTGTATATAGGAACATTCCTAACTGAAGGCAGATAAGAAGAAAGGCCCATCTATTCTGTCTATTGCATTTAACAAAAGAGAAGAGGGATTCTTGAATTCATTGGAGCTTTCATTATTTGACACCTTTACTTAACCACATGCTCAGAAGCAGGTGGCTCATATAATTGCAAGCCCTGCTCCTGCAGAAATAATGTCATCAAGATCTAGCTTTATGCCTTTTTCATGACTAATTACGCTCTTAGTCACAGTCCAATTTTTGAACATATATATTTTTACATTGTAAAGTGGTTCTTAAAGAAAACCTCATTTATAGAGATATTAAGGAAACAACTTCAGTTGTTTTGTTCTCACAAACCGCAGAACAAACAAGAGCTGTTTGTTTGTTGCTTGGACTTTGATTCTAATTAAATGCCAATCAAAATCACCTCTACAATTATGTTCTTCTACAAAGCACTAAAAGCTGTTTACAAATCGAATGGAGGTTACTACTGCTGCAACTACCACTGGGTTAAAAAAATTTTTGTTTACTTTCTCAAAATGTTAAAGGAACATATCATCGCTCATTGCTTTCTTCGATTTTTAGACTTGACTGGTCTATTAATACCTTAGTCCGTGAACTAAAGAAAGCTGCCAGTACCATATCCATCGCCTGTCACTTACTGTCACTGGGGAATATTGTGCCAGTACATGTATAGAGGCTTCTGAGCACAGTACTCCATTAGCCCATTAAATCATTTAAGGAAACTCTTTAAGTGTTTTGTTTTATATAAATGATTTTACTTGGTGATCTAATTAATTTTATCCTCAATAGAATTGCCATATAGAATTTACACTTCACTCAGAGAAGCTCCCAAAGTAATAATTTCTCACCTTCTAGAAGCTTTCCTTCATTTCTGTTTTCTCTAGTATATGGTGCCATGTTTCATAGCTGTGACCTAAACGAAGGGGCCTCTCGCTATCAGTGTCGCATAATGTTCTTCTTGCATTAGAGCAGTAACATACATTAGTAGTGTGAAGACCCTCACAATGGGCACGGTCTTAGTTCCAAGTTGTGAGACATGCACCCTACATGAGAGAGAACAGGAAGAAAAGGGGATGCTGCAGAAAGTGAAAAGAATAGGTTACCCTAGAAATAATTGAAATTTAAATTATACATGAAAATTACACTCTGGAGGATAAAATTAATTAACTCACCAATGTAAAATAAAGAATTGCCTAAAGAGTCCTTTTAAATATATAAAATAACAATCATTGCCTAAAGAGTCCCTTTGTATCGATACTATATATAGCTAGGATTTTGGGGAGTATATGAATATGGAATATTTTTTTTCATAAGCCCCTATCAATAAGATGAGTATTAAAGGAGCTCTATAGTCCTATATATAAATATACTCTCTAGAAAAACTACACTGAAAAATAGGCAAATGTTTTTAGAATGTAAAACAT
The DNA here is from genome assembly GCA_027410445.1 of Discoglossus pictus. NCBI lineage: Eukaryota > Metazoa > Chordata > Amphibia > Anura > Alytidae > Discoglossus > Discoglossus pictus. Next base: position 79,631,791 of record CM050167.1, on the reverse strand, counting down.
ACAGCCTATAGTTTATTTACTTTTATGCTGCAGTGGAAACTACCATTTTGGTTTCTATTATGTTTTATGCCCATGCCTAATATATGTTGTTAGCTTGTTGCCTACTTCACAAACACATGCAGTTTTTGCTACACTGCAATGGTCATTTAAAGGGACTCTGTCACCCCAAAATCAAATATTGTTTTAGGTTATTCTTTAATAGCACAAATAACTGGCTATTCATTGTATAAGCCCTTTCTGAGAAATTCATTATTATTTGTTCTTCATTTTTATGCAGATAAATATCTCCTGAATACCAATTAGCTCCTTTGGTTTGCTAATTAGGCTCACAGTCTACTTGTTTATCCCTTGTGGTGGCCAAAACAATGACCCCCAATTTTGTAATCAAGTCAGAACCCCTTCCCCACTCTTATAGCATACTCTGAGCTGCATTTTAGCCACAAAACAATGCTGCATTTCTCATGAATTATTTACCATAGATTCAAAAGGCTAGTACAATGTATACACATTTTTTTATGTTTTTTAGTTGAAATTAACATCTTGTTTGGGTGACAGTATGCCTTTAACTACACTTGCTGCTGACAATACCTTAAAACAATTATAACAGAATATTCATATCTCTGCAACGAACAAACAGTTTTAACATTTAAGCGATTAAAGCTGTACGGTATTTGATTTTCTCCAACCTGAAGAAATTTATATTAAAGCCCAACAACATTATAACATGTTCCCCAGCCAGATCTAACAGCGTCTGTCTACAAGACCTTGACTCCAATTCCTTATCAGACCCACCAATTCCGTCCCTTCAGCTTGATTCGCCTCTTCATTAAATTAAGACAGGCCTTCAAACTGTTCCCATCTGGTCTTGTCCAGACAAGGCCGAGATAAGGACACAATGTTTTCCTAAGAACCTGTCTAAAATAAGTGTACTATTTTATTCCTTATTTTCGTTTCCAGCATCTGCTATACAGATTAACTGAATTATGTCTCGGCCGCTCTTAGCCTGGGGTGAGAAAAGATTATTTATAATACTCGGCATCTGACAGACATATCTGTAGCAAAACAGACAGGAAACACAGAGAGCCAGGTTCAAATATCTACAATCCAAAGAGAATAGATCAAGACGACGTCTCTCTTCCTCGGCTGAACTTCCAATATGTACAAATGCATTAACAAAAAAAAAAATGCGTTCTATTAAATATTAGTTTTTGCTGCACTTGATTAGCATTAAAAAGGCAATACGAATCCCATTAACTTGGACCTTGAAGATATGTGAATTCTTCCGACTCTGCCATATTTCTTTGTTGCTGAAATATTGTTGAATTTTAGATGATTATGGATTCCATAATTTAATATTTGCTCTTAAATATATCACCGGAGAGAAAAATAACAACAATTGCACAAGAGCGGGGCCTTCATCTTCTCTTGTACCGCAGTATCTGTACATATTGTTGTGTTGTCTTATATTTACTGTGTTCAAATGTATATCCATGTGTTTATTGTAGAGCTAGGAAATCTGCTGCGCCCTAGAAATAAAATAGAATCACTAATATAGTTTGTAAAGCATGTGTAACGCTCCAGAAACTATTTGTACGGATTTCCGTACATGCTGCAGTGCGCAGTGTGCGGCCCCAGCCGTGCATGCGCAAATTACGGCGCCAGACTGCTGCGAAAGGGACAGAGGGGGGGAAAGGGATAGAGAGGGGGAAAGAGACACAGGGGAGGGAGGAGGGGGGAATGAGACACAGGGGAAATGGGGAAACAGACATGGGGGAAGGGACACAGGGGAGGGAGAAGTGGAAAAGAGACACAGGGGAAAGAGGGAAAGAGACAGAGGGGGGAAAGAGCCACAAGGAAGGGAGGAGGGGGGGGGGGAGAGACGAAGAGGAGAGTGAAGGGGAAGAGACACAGGGGAGGGGGGCAGAGACACAGGGGAGGGGGGAAGAGACACAGGAGAGGGATTGGGGGAGAGACACAGGGGAAGGAGGGGGGCAAGAGACACAGGGGAGAGAGAGGACGGGAAAGAGACACACGGGAGGGGAAGGAGAGACGCATTTAATATTATACCGTCATTTCTGACAGGTAAACAACTAGTAATATTAATAATTTTGCTTGTGATAAATCAGTAACTCTTTAGAATAAAAGAGGATGATATGTAATGAACACAACAGTGACATTATAGTTTAAAACTATAGATGATAAATTGAATGTTATTAAAAATACTATATTTTTCTAACAGAAAAATGACATTGATGTTTGTACTTTCTTGTCAATCAGCCTTTCTGATTCTCTTGTCTAGCTTCTGATCTTATCTTTATGTTAGAGACTAATCATTGCATGGGGATTGCACATGCTCAGACTGGTTTAGTAAGTGGAGAATAGTGTGCAGCATTTCAGATACTATGCAATTTAAATACTCTGAGCATGTGCAACTCTCAGGGAGTAATTAGCAATGATTAATCTTAACACAAAGAAAAGTAGCAGAGCTCAGTGGTAGGATCAGAAAGGCGCATTGTCTTGGTATAAGCTTACTGCAAGAAGATGCATTGTTTTAAATGATATTCATCTGATAAAGTATTTGTTAAGTCTTAAATGATATATTTGGAAACGTTGCTGTGTCTCTTTTCTATGAAACACTTATGATCAGTCCATAAACTGCAATATGTTTTAAAAGAAATGGGCACATTGATTTATATTCTTCCAGGGGGAGAGTTAAGCTGTTTTAAGGGAACGTTCTTCTCCTGTCAGTTTCAGAAAATGTGTTACAAAATCTCTTTAATGTTTTGTGACCTGTTAAACAACCATTTTGGGAAAAACTAATTCAGCGATTCCATTTTTGTGACTTGTAGCTTGAATGTGGGTGCAATTTAAGAGCAAATATTAAATGATGGAATCCATAATCATCTAAAATGAATTTGTATTATCTTTTAAGCAGTGGGAGGAGGGCAATGGGATTTTGTTGACCTGCTGTTGATTCAGATAAACTTTTACCATTTGACATCTTCCCTCTCCCTCTCACATACTCATTAGAAGGCAGTTGCATGTAGACTTGCACGCCCTACTTTCCCTACCGTTTCTTACACATTTGCTAATTTTGATAGTTTGTTGCACATTTCAAATGAATAATAACATAATTGCCATTTCAGGTGATACCTTTTTTATTGGACACACATATTAAAAGTGACAGACTCTCAAATCAAAAGAAATACTGGTTAGATGTTACAAACTATTCTGTAACACCAGTGAGAAGGTTAAAGCACAATAAATACCCATGCCTATACCCTGTCTCTTCTCTCCTAGTGCCTTGCCTTATTATTAGTATCTCATTTCCCCAATTAATTGATCAATGATTCCCCAGATTAATGGCATCCTTTTTACATAGGACTTTTGAGGTAACAGCCTGCTCTATTGTTACCAAATAATTCATGCGCAAAACAAAGTCTTTAATCCATTAATGATTTCATGAAATACTGAAAGCAAGACCACTCTGGTGGGAGGATCTCTTGAACTGAGTGACAGCCAAAGTTTAAGAAGTCATATGCAAAAGAAAGTCTTTAGTCCATTAATGATGTAATGAAATACTTAAAACAAGACCATTCTGGTTTGAGGATCTCTTGAACTGAGTGACAGCCAAAGTTTAAATAGTCATAGGCAAAAGATTGTCTTAAGTCCATTAATGATTTAATTGAATACTGAAAACTAGACCACTCTGGCGGGAGGATCTCTTGTTCTGAGTGACAGCCAAAGTTTAAATACTCATATGCAAAAGAAAGTCTTTGGTCCATTAGTGATTTAATCAAATACTGAAAACAAGACCATTCTGGTGGAAGGATCTCTTGAACTGAGTGACAGCCAAAGTTTAAATACTCATATGCAAAAGAAAGTCTTTAGTCTATTAACGATTTAATCAAATACTGAAAACAAGACCATTCTGGTGAGAAGATCTCTTGAACTTATTGACAGCCAAAGTTTAGGTAATCATATGCAAAAGAAAGTCTTTAGTCTATTAATGATTTAATCAAATACTGAAAACAAGACCATTCTGGTGAGAAGATCTCTTGAACTTATTGACAGCCAAAGTTTAAGTAATCATATGCAAAAAAAAAGTCTTTAGTCTATTAATGATTTAATCAAATACTGAAAACAAGACCATTCTGGTGAGAAGATCTCTTGAACTTATTGACAGCCAAAGTTTAAGTAATCATATGCAAAAGAAAGTCTTTAGTCTATTAATGATTTAATCAAATACTGAAAACAAGACCACTCTGGTGGGAGGATCTCTTGTACTGAGTGAGAACCAAAATGTAAACAATTCATGGCTGTTTTTTAGTAGTAAATTATATATTGTAATTACTTCCAAATGCAAATATTTTTACTATAATACAGATGTTATAGCATTTTAAATAAAATGTTTGTCCAATTAAAAAATGTAATACTCTTGTTATTCATTTGTATTACTGGACATTCACAACTACTCCAGTAATACATATTTCACAAACATGTCAAACTTTTCCAAATCTACACAGGTCATTTAATAAAAAGCCATATAAACATTTACCAAGCGCGTAGTGATATCGCAGATGCTGACTAGCTGTGATTGTATCTGTAAGTGGGTCTATATAAGTATCACAATCTGCAATGAATCCAGTTTTGTCTGTAATGAATACTACCAGAGAATTCTATCCTTCCTCTCATTTTATCTAAGTCCTGATCTATTCATGATTATCAGACTTCCCATCTACACCTATCCATTTCTACACTCTATCACTTTATTATGTATTCACAGGTCTCTCTTCCTTCTCTCTCCCACCATCCCTTCTTCCTCTCTCCTCCTCTGACCTTCTCTTTAGCTCTGTTAATGGTCCCCTGGGATGCCCCATCAGACTTTCATGTTTCTTGAATGGGACCTAATGGGTTTTTAGCACCTGTCTCTGAATTAAAAGCTTTTACCAACTGAAAAGGTGAAAAAGTGAACTTCCATTAAATGGTAACAAACACAGGAGGCTAGACAATCCCCAAACACCACTTTTGTGTTTTCACATTTATACATTGAACACTTTTAAGACCGTAATCCCTAGAGCAGTGCAGAAATATCCTATTCTGTCCACATCGGCCTAAAAGCATATACATTACACAAACTGTCAGTGTGAATATATGGAGTGTGCAACCTACGCATTGCACCTATCCGTGCATACTGTACATACCCAAATGTAGTGCTAGTTACATTGATATATATATATTCACTATACACTAAATTCTACGGAAATGGTGAATGAACTGTTGGTGCTTTTCACTCATTGAAGGAATCACTCTCCTTTTAATGAATAGAAGACATCTGTGAATTTAGATATTCATTGCAATCACAGTTTGCTTCAAATATGAGTCTATATTATGGTATGTTTATCTATCTTCCTATCTATCTATCTATCTATCTATCTATCTATCTATCTATCTATCTATCTATCTATCTATCTATCTATCTATCTATCTATCTGTCTGTTTGTCTGTCTATCTATCTATCTATCTGTCTGTCTGTCTGTCTGTTTATCTATCTATCTATCTATCTATCTATCTATCTATCTATCTATCTATCTATCTGTCTGTCTGTCTGTCTGTTTATCTATCTATCTATCTATCTATCTATCTATCTATCTATCTATCTATCTATCTGTCTGTCTGTTTCTCTATCTATCTATCTATCTATCTGTCTGTTTCTCTATCTATCTATCTATCTATCTATCTATCTATCTATCTATCTATCTATCTGTCTGTTTATCTATCTATCTATCTATCTATCTATCTATCTATCTATCTATCTATCTATCTATCTATCTATCTGTCTGTCTGTTTCTCTATCTATCTATCTATCTATCTATCTATCTATCTATCTATCTATCTATCTATCTATCTATCTATCTATCTATCTATCTATCTATGTATCTATCTATCTATCCATCTATCTATCTATCTATCTATCTATCTATCTATCTATCTATCTATCTATCTATCTGTTTCTCTATCTATCTATCTATCTATCTATCTATCTATCTATCTATCTATCTGTTTCTCTATCTATCTATCTATCTATCTATCTATCTATCTATCTATCTATCTATCTATCTATCTATCTGTCTGTTTCTCTATCTATCTATCTATCTATCTATCTATCTATCTATCTATCTATCTATGTCTATTTATCTATCTATCTATCTATCTATCTATCTATCTATCTATCTATCTATCTATCTGTCTGTTTCTCTATTTATCTATCTATCTATCTATCTATCTATCTATCTATCTATCTATCTATCTATCTATCTGTCTGTCTGTTTCTCTATCTATCTATCTATCTATCTATCTATCTATCTATCTATCTATCTATCTATCTATCTATCTGTCTGTTTTTCTATCTATCTATCTATCTATCTATCTATCTATCTATCTATCTATCTATCTATCTATCTGTCTGTTTATCTATCTATCTATCTATCTATCTATCTATCTGTCTGTCTGTTTCTCTATCTATCTATCTATCTATCTATCTATCTATCTATCTATCTATCTATCTGTCTGTCTGTTTCTCTATCTATCTATCTATCTATCTATCTATCTATCTATCTATCTATCTATCTATCTATCTATCTATCTATGTCTATCTATCTATGTCTATCTATCTATCTATCTATCTATCTATCTATCTATCTATCTATCTGTCTGTCTGTCTGTCTGTCTGTCTATCTTTCTATCTATCTATCTATCTATCTATCTATCTATCTATCTATCTATCTGTCTGTTTATCTATCTATCTATCTATCTATCTATCTATCTATCTATCTATCTATCTATTGAAGGTACTCTCCTTTTTAATGAATAGATGGCATCTGGTCATTTAGAAGTTAATTGCGATCACTGTTTGCTTTTAATACGAGTCTATATTATGCGTATCTATCTATCTATCTATCTATCTATCTATCTATCTATCTATCTATGTTTATTTGTGCGTATATATATATATATATATATATATATATATATATGTATATATATATATAGTTATAACCATCTTTTGGCTCTAAGTCCAAAGGATTCATGCCTCTTCTACCAGAAAGCCCAGGTGATCCTGCTGTCAGATGATCTAATCCTGAGATCAGAGAGCACAGCCTGTCCGGCCAATCTCTTGCTATAAAAACCATCTCAAGTGTCCTGGAAAACACACTTAGCCAGTTAATAAAGTTTCAATATGAATTCAAAGTTTTAAAAATAGTAGTTGGTGGTATTCATCTCTCAGAGAAAAAACATGTTTGTTGAAATGATACCTTTCAATATATTAACTATCTGCAAATGTCCTGGCTATTGTAGTGAAAATAAGTTTGCGAGTGTGTCCGTGTCTTGGAAACAAGCACTATGTGCATTTGATTATAAGCTCAGAAACAGGGCCCTCCATTCTTTAAGGTGATAAGTTTGTTTTTTGCCATGTACTAACCCCCTGTACAGCGCTACGGAATATGTTGGCGCGATATAAATAAAGATAATAATAATAATAATAAAATAAAACTTACAAATAAACATATCTGCGGTAGGTAGTTATTAAGAATTGGGTAGTTTAAGCATAATTATTTACATGAAACGATCCGCCTTGGGGACAGTGGGCAGTGGGCACCATGGGCAGTTGCTACTAACTTGTATGCCCATTCTGTATAAATACGAATGATGACAGAATCTTTAAGATTTATTTGAGGTTTATAACAAATTAACATTAGCAGCTGTATTAGCTGTGGTCATAGAGGCATTTTAAAGTATTTTTTGTTTTAGCAGACACTGCCTGAGGCATTCCTCATTTATATCTTCCATACTTCCTGCTGAACTGGAGATGGAGTAGATGGGTTCTATTATTTTGTATTATTTATTCAAGAATTAAAGGGGGCGGAGGTTGAGGTAGAGGTATTTGTTGATTCATTAGTTGATTCAGATAAGATTTCAGCACTGGACATGCCCCCCCCCCCCCCCCCATGTCCAGTAGAAGGCATCATGCAAGTCTACTTGTAAACCTTGCCTACCGGCTCTCCAATTGCCACCGTTGTACACAGAAAAGAAAGTATGACTATGTACAAAGAAATGTATTACTTCTTCTACTGGCGTGGTAGAAAAATGTGACATCACTGTCCTTTTAAGGAGACTACCTTCAGAACCAGAGATCATAATTGAAAATATACTACTTTATCTTCAACATAATAGCATATCTGAGGGGCCATACTGAGAGTTAAAAATATATGTAAAAATATTGAAACCTCTATTTTGCCTTCTATTATCAGTGTTGTAGAACGGACAGGCTTTGTAACTAATATAACATAGACGAAACAAAGCAAATTGAATCATTTTTAAATTCACAGCTGTAATCTAACAGACAACAATAAGCAACAGACTAAGAGGTGTGCTTGCTTCTGGGGATGGCCAACCTTTGTTCGTATTCCATACATCGTCTTCCTTTATTGTTCTTATTAAAGTGTGAAAAAGAACGGTATGTTAATCTGTTCTCAGCCACAGGTTGCACACCAGTAGTAGACGAATAATAGTTTCATTATTGAATAATTATATAGATTCTTCTTCAATTTCTTCATGTCAAAGAGCTGGAATAGTGCTAAATAGCCATATTTAATCCAATTTAATGGTTTAATATTGCCTTCAAACATGAGAACCATTTAAACTGGTAGAATTGATGTTCATTCTTTGAAGACATTAGAATTCCATTAAAATGTCATTGTCTTTAACTATGCATCTCAGATATCTCCCTATTACACATGACCAGTACGCCGTTATAATGTCTTATTAAATGCTTTCTGGTACAAATTGAGAGAGATGTTAAGAATAGGTTTGAAAGTCTATATATTATCTACATATATATAAATTCTATATATTCATTTTAATACATCTATAATATATTTAATTTAATAGAGTGCAAGGAAAATACACACAATTAAAAAACAAAAACAAATGGATGTAATAAAAAAAAATTTCCAAAATGGGTAGTAGGCAAAGTTGGAGGAACATCTCTCTCCACTTGTATTCAACACATTCAAAGAGTAAATGGGAGGAACCCACTTTGTCAACGTATCTTCTTCAAGATGGGGAGTGAGTGGCAATCAGGAATGTTGGCCTTGCTTGTAGGAGGAGCAGTTTGATGGGATGTGGCCCCTTATTTTCAAAGAAATATTTTGAGAGAGATTTTGATGGTTTTAAACCCAGGAGAGAGGCTAATAGAGAAAGAATATGGATTCTAATGGGTGGGGGAGACAAAGGAAGACCCCTACAGGTGGGCATCAGAGAAGGTTATGACAGGGGTAGATCAGTGGTTTATTTTGACAGAGTGGAAAGAACAGCTTGGAGTATATCTGGAGACATGATTGAGGAACCATTCTGTTGAGGACTTTGTAGGTTTGGAATAATAATGTATTTGTAGGTACTTGATTGAACAGCTAAATCTTGTGTCTCATTGGTAAGGTTTAGAATGCTACAAGTTGGCACAGAGAAGCCATTAACCAAACTAGCGTGACCAATCACATCAACAGGTCTTGGTCCAACCAATGCAATTTTTTCAAGTTTTGAATACAATGGGTGGAGCAAAGGCATGCTTTTCATGTTATGTTAATATTAAGTTGCTAAAATGATATGAGAGGATAACTTATATGTTTTATATTTCCTCTACTTTTCAACAATCAATTAAATTATACCACAATTTTGTTGAAAAACTATTTATATATAGTATTTGTTTAATTAAAATATAAGGGAATTAAAGGACATTCAGACTTTGTAGGACTTGACATCTCTTGGATTTCTCTCTCATTCTCCTCTCACTGTGTTTGTTAACAGCATGCAGCTGGATGGTGCAGAACTTCTCCTGGGGCCCGAGGTAACCTGCGGACCACTAGATACGACCTTGTCTACTCCCGTGGCCTTAACAATCCCGCACTGCGCCGAGGTCAGCTGTGAACACTGGAATATCCGACTGAAGAGAAGATCCCAACAGGGCAAATGGGAGGCAAGTGACATATCCTGTAATGTAAACAATAGAATAGGGTGGAATATACATAAAATATGTTTTGTTTTAGGGGATATTTTGCAAAAAAGTGAAATTTTTGGAAGGCATTAAACCCATTGTTTACCATCATAAAGAGACTTGAAAATCATGGAGGGAAGTGATTTTTTTTTTTTATTGATTAAGAAATAACTTTGATGTTGTCTTCTTGGTTATTGCACATATATTCCTTGAAGTCCTCCCAGAATGAGGAGATAGATAGATAGATAGATAGATAGATAGATAGATAGATAGATAGATAGACAGGCAGAGATAGATAAATATATAGATAGATAGACAGAGAGACTGATAGATAGATAGATAGATAGATAGATAGATAGATAGATTGATAGATAGATAGATAGATAGATAGATAGATAGATAGATACAGTGGATATAAAAAGTCTAAACACCCCTGTTAAAATGTTTTCAACCTTTCAACCTATAAACTGTACAACTCAATTGAAAAACAAAGAGAAAGAAAAGATCCTTTTGTAGGGCACACCTAAAAATCCTAGTCTCAGAAGAAAGAGAATAAACTAAATAATAAAGCTTAACTTTTAATGATAGTTAAAATCCACATAAAATATGTAAACGTAGGTAGCAGAGAAATTACAAATATATAAAGTTGTCTATTATGGTATCTCACAATTGTAGATTCCGCCACTATTAGGCAGACCATATAAAGTGCTAATTGCCAATATAGTCACAAAGAAAGTGACTAGTGTGTGAAATAAAGTGCCAAGTGCTATAATGCATATAGTATAGTATGCATATAGTATAGTATATAGTATAGTATGCATATAGTATAGTATATAACTATATGGAACTGAAAAACTGAAAATGAATGCTCTATATGGAGACCTGCAAGGTGCAGAAAAATCTATTCTCCAGCTAAATGCTGATCATAAAACAGATACCAATATTCTTTCAAAATGACGATATTATAAAACTGTAGACTAGAGGGATAACTATTGAGGGATAAATGCCTCTATGTTGTATAACTTATCTAGTTGAATAATATCCCAAAGTATCCCAAATTGAAGCGTTGCAATCAGGTTTTTTTTTTATATATTGTGCCTCCCTTAAGCTACTAAAATAGCATAAATATAGATAGCAGGGAAGGGACTTTAAGCTATGGGCCTGAAATAGAAGCGCTGACTATCTGCTAGGCATGCCGCGGTCTAGACGCAAACAGATGACGTCATTGACCAGCGACGGCGCTCCTACGTGCTCCCAACTCACGTTTCTTGAATTTCATCAAAGAGTCAGCGATTCTATTTCAGGCCCATAGCTTAAAGTCCCTTCCCTGCTATCTATATTTATGCTATTTAGCCAGCTTAGTAGCTTAAGGGAGGCACAATATATATAAAAAGACCCTGATTGCAATGATTCAATTTGGGATACTTTGGGATATTATTCAACTAGATAAGTTATACAACATTGAGGCATTTATCCCTCAATAGTTATCCCTCTAGTCTACAGTTTTATAATATCGTCATTTTGAAAGAATATTGGTATCTGTTTTATGATCAGCATGTAGCTGGAGAATAGATTTTTCTGCACCTTGCAGGTCTCCATATAGAGCATTCATTTTCAGTATTTCAGTTCCATATAGTTTTATACTATACTATATGCATTATAGCACTTGGCACTTTATATATATATAGAGCACTTTATTTCACACACTAGTCACTTTCTTTGTGACTATATTGGCACTTAGCACTTTATATGGTCTGCCTAATAGTGGCAGAATCTACAATTGTGAGATACCATAATAGACAACTTTATATATTTGTAATCTCTCTGCTACCTACGTTTACATATTTTTTGTGGATTTTAACTATCATTAAAAATTAAGTTTTATTATTTAGTTTATTCTCTTTCTTCTGAGACTAGGATTTTTAGGTGTGCCCTACAAAAGGATATTTTCTTTCTCTTTGTACTACAACCTTTAATCTATCCTTAGGAGCACCCTGAATTTATTAATCTACATTTGGTACTTATGTATTATACCTGAGCCACCGCTCTCTAATTTTTCAATTGAAAAACAAACTGAAATCTTTTAGGTAGAGGGAAGAAAAAATATAAAAATAAAATAATATGGTTGCATAAGTATGCACACCCTTAAACTAATACTTTGTTGAAGCACCTTTTGATTGTATTACAGTACTCAGTCTTTTTGGGTATGAGTCTATCAGCATGGCACATTTTGGCTTGGCAAGATTTGCCCACTCTTCTTTGCAAAAACACTCCAAATCTGTCAGATTGCGAGGGCATCTCCTGTGCACAGCCCTCTTCAGATCACCCCACAGATTTTCAATCGGATTCAGGTCTGTGCCCTGTCTGGGCCATTCCAAAACTTTAATCTTCTTCTGGTGAAGCCATTCCTTTGTTGATTTGGATGTATGCTTTGGGTCGTTGTCATGCTGAGAGATGAAGTTCCTCTTCATGTTCAGCTTTCTAGCAGAAGCCTAAAGGTTTTGTGCCAATATTGACTGGTATTTGGAACTGTTCATAATTCCATCTATCTTAACTAAGGCCCCAGTTCCAGCTGAAGAAAAACAGCCCCAAAGCATGATGCTGCCACCACCATGCTTCACTGTGGGTATGGTGTTCTTTTGGTTATGTGCAGTGTTGTTTTTGCGCCAAACATATCTTTTGGAGTTATGGCCAAAAAGTTCAACTTTGGTTTCATCAGATCATAACACCTTTTCCCACATGCATTTGGGAGACTTCAGATGTGTTTTTGCAAAATGTTGCCTGGCTTGGATGTTTTTCTTCATAAGAAAACATTTTCATCTTGCCACTCTACCCCATAGCCCAGACAAATGAAGAATACGGGAGATTGTTGTCACATGTACCACACAGCCAGTACTTGCCAGATATTCCTGCAGCTCATTTAATGTTGCTGTAGGCCCTTTTGGTAGCCTCCCAGACCAGTTTTCTTCTCGTCTTTTCATTAATTTTGGAGGGAGCTCCAGTTCTTGGTAATGTCATTGTTGTGCCATATTTTCTCCACTTGATGATGACTGTCTTCACTGTGTTCCATGGTATATCTAATGCCTTGGAAATTCTTTTGTACCCTTCTCCTGACTGATACCTTTTAACAATGAGATCCCTCTGATGCTTTGGAAGTTCTCTGTGGACCATGGCTTTTGCTGGGGGATGCGACTAAGAAAATTTCAGAAAAGACCAACTAGAGCAGCTGAACTTTATTTGGGGTTAATCAGAGGCACTTTAAATGATGGCAGGTGTATGCTGACTCCTATTTAACACGATTTGGAATGGGATTGCTTAATTCTGAACACAGCTACATCCCCAGTTATAAGAGGGTGTGCAGACTTATGCAACCACAATATTTTTCTTTTTTTTTCTTCCCTCCACCTTAAAGATTTTAGTTTTTTTTTTCAATTGAGTTGTACAGTTTATAGGTCACATTAAAGGTGGAAAAAGTTCTGAAATGATTTATCTTTGTCTCATTTTTTTACAGCACAGAAACCTGACAGGGATGTGTAGACTTTTTATATCCACTGTAGATAGATAGAAAGATAGATAGATACATAGATAGATAGTGGGATGCTATACATAGTGATGCTAGTTTTACTATATCCAGCCATAATACACAAATCCTCTATAAGAACAACCTCTCAGTTATATTTGTTGATACGACTCACTTTATTGCCTTTTGATGGGAGATTTTAATGCCTCATTGCAATTCAAGAATCCCTTAGCATGTGTTTTTTTCATCCGCAATGATGGATGCTGTATACAGTAAATATACTTTATTTTTATTTTTTTACTGGACTTGCAAAATCTAACTTGCCAAAATATATTCTACTTTCCTGTGCAAAATGAAACTAGATAGATAGATGAATGGTTGGTCAGATGAATCGGTAGGTGAACAGATGGATGGACAGATGAATAGACAGATAGATACAGATAGATAGACATACAGATAGATAGATAGATAGATAGATAGATAGATAGATAGATAGATAGATTAAATATGGATAATCATTAAAATGATGGATACCTGTAGATGACATCAGCATAAAAATGCATTCAGTAATCACTTTGTCAAAATCTCTGATAATATTCTGTATTTTCCTTTATTCTTCTGTAGGAAGTGATGTCAACTGATGATGAAACCACTTCATTGTATTGCCTTTTGGACCCTTTCGCCTGCCATATTCTCCTTGACAACTTTGGGACTTATGCTTTGGTTGGGGAACCTCTCACAGACTGTGCAGTCAAAGAGCTCAGGGTGGCCGTGTTTGGCTGCATGTCCTGTAACTCTCTGGACTATAACTTGAGGGTTTACTGCATAGACAACACCCCCTGTGCATTCCAGGTAAGAGAACACATACCTCCCAACATTTCAAACTTATATTCCTGAGAACAAAGAATTATTACCTAATGTTATTTCCATTATGAATATGTAAATAAGCTTTAGAGTTATAAACACTTGACCACTGCCATGACCTAAGAATGCACTTGTTGATTTAATTATGCTTTGATCATTTAAAACAAAATATATTTTATGTTTTATTATGTTAAATATTAATATTAAATACCTTTTAAAGGCTAAAGTTTTAGCCTCAGATTCAGCTGATTACCTCCAGCCTAATACGGTCATGAAGGGGGGAGAGGGTTAAGTTGAGAGACAGATCCAAAGCCACCTCCTCCCATTTACCTTATAGTGGGTGGCTACAATCAGCAGTTGTGTCTGATCTTTAAAAACACTTTTAATACTGAAAATTTACTGAGATTTTTTTTTTTAAATCAATGCATATGAATTATATTACAGTTCAATGCCTAATTAAAATATATATCTTCTGCCGATAGGGCATTGCAGTGGTCCTTTAATATGTGCACAGTTCTCCACACACACATATATTGGGTAGAAATTGCACCCCATGGTTCTCTCTTTCTCCTGGACGGTGAGGAAGAACCAGAGAAAGTGGGACGTGGTCAGGGCTGGAAAACAGGAGTTTGGTCTTAAATGTGCTACTTTCCTTTAAAAGATGGAGATTTGGGAGAGTAAGAGGAATAGGCTAATTTCCACTGAAAAAAGAAACTGCCCCTCCAAAAATGGGCCAGTTAGGAGATATGGAAGTGGTTGATGGATGCTGGAAAATGTAGCATGTTTAATACAAATATTGAATAAATAATAAACAGGAGAGTGTGCAGACGTTGAAGGTCCTTTTAAAAATTCTCTTGTTATGTGCTTCCTTTATTCTACTGCCTTTCTGTAAATCAATGTCCATGTGTCTGCCCAGCATGACCTCTTGTTCTAACATTTTTAATACATGCTGTACACTACTTGAAGAACCACAAAAAAAGGCTCACAGCTTTGCTTTTAAAATGGAAATTTCCTATGCAGCCATATAATCAAAGGTGGTATTAAAGCACTGACTGTGAAAAAATAATAGCAAGTTCTACACTTTTTGAGCCTGCAAATTGTACTCACTTTAATCGAAGACAAAAGGACGTTATTTGAGTCTCATCAGGTTGATCACATGAAGGGCAAATCAAAGCGCTTCCTCTTCCTTTGTTCTTTTGTAATAAAAACTTGAGTGTCAGGCGGGAAGATTACTCTCATTTTGAGCTTGATCTATGATATGGGTGCACTGCGCTTCTTGATACAGGTTGATTGTTGTACTTGCGAGGGAGACAATCTCGTACTGCACACAATTCTGTATCTGTAGACTAACCAGGGCTCTTTTTTAATTCCCTGGTTAACTTCTATCATATTCCACACTGCGTTAACATGTTAAAGGCACTTAAATAGCCAATGTAGCCACCAGATAAAAAGCTGTGAGTATCTCTCAAGAATTGCGCATTTATAAAGTCAACTCTAAAGCCATCTGTACATAAAGCAGCTTTAAAATGAATGTTACCTGCCTGATGTGCTGGGTCTCCACCTCTCGCCCAGCACATGATCTGCATGTCTGGAAGCCTTTGAAGTAATCCGGAAGCTGTTTAATTAAACAGGAGTTGTGACTTATGTACGAAAATAATGTATAATTTCTACTAATACTATATTATTTTGGGCAGGTAAATATTCAAGCAGACAAAGAAGGTATAATTAAAATATATATTGTACATAATTCAAAAGACTGTTACAAGATGGATTTTAGATGAAAAGATAGCAGGCAATAAATATACAAACAATATTTACAAGAAGGAAACCTATATAAATTATGTATTATGTGATACAAAATACATTTTACTACTGCTATAGTCAGCATCTTCTTTAAGGTTATCCTCCATCAGGTCTCTGGCAAGGACTGGACTCTGGGCTCCTCAGCAGCTCTGCTTGGACTTCTTTTTCCAGCACTCATTTTCTTGGACTGAGACAACATAGGTTTTACGTGATTTTTATGTTATTTTGGGTTATTCCAAACCCTTTTCATCAATCAGATCTGGTGACAAGTTGGCTGTATGGCTGACTATCTTGCAACTCTAATCAATAGAATTTGCTTTATCATCTGTTTCAAAATTCCCTGAGCTGATCATGACTTCTCTTCTAAAACTTAAACAATATATCTTGCTTGGTCATCTTTCTTAACTTCCATCTTCCCTTCTAAAACACAGAGCTTTTGTTATCTATTATTTCTTGTTTGACCAGCTGTCTCCTATTGCACCATTGCAGTAACCAATTTCTAAGACTAGAGATTTATATAGTAACATGTATAAAGTATACTTATTAAGGTTGTAATGTTTACAAAATATCTCTGTATAAGCAATATTTTAAACTTATCTCCCCTTAACCTAGTGCTCATGGCCGGATTACCCATTAGGCCAACTAGGCAGCCGCCTAATGGTGCACCAATGTAAAAAAAATGGTTCCTGCCTTTAAAAAAATGAAATGCTGCAGTACATAGATTGGCTACTAGGGGGTAACCACCTAGAACGAGAGAGTTACAACAGGAAAAGACAAAAATGGGTCCGCGCATACCTTGTATACTCAATCGCAGGGGCTCCTCCAATTCACTGCCCAGGGGCGCCAAAAAGGTGGATCCGGCCCTGCTTGTGCTATGTACAAATGTAACCATGCCCCCACCTGATGCCATTAGTGAGGTCAATGTTTTATTTTTTTTATGTTCTGGCTTTGTATCCATGTTTAATTAACCAGGGGAGAAGAATGGCTAAGTCACAACTCCTGAATAATAAAACAGCTGCCAGATAAGTTCAAAGTCTTCCAGACAAACAATGAGAGTCATGTGATAGGAGGGAGGTGGAGACAGACCCAGCACATCAGGCAGGTAGCATAAATTTTAAAACCACTTGCAGTCGAATTTATAAAAACTTTTTGAAAAACGTTCCTGCCCATTGCCCAATCTCAGCAAAATCATCTAAAATAGCCAGTGCACTAAAACAAAAATAGAATTTTTAAAGGACCAGTAGCCCCATATTGAAAATGGACAGGTCTCACATCGCTATTGAGAAAGTTGTTGCTAGAGAGGTGAATAACCCCCTCTGGCTTATATTGACTAAGATGAGTGCTTTCACTCCAGGGAAGAAACACGTCAAAGCAGCTTTTCTGCTAAAGTGTTAAGAAATCTTACCATAGAATAACATAGGAATTATAGTGTTTTCTTCCACTGTAGAAAAAATTCACTGACTGTATCTCCCAACGTGAAGGATTTGATTTTCAAGCAGATTTTATATTGCGTTACGGGACATCTTACAATCTGTCACAATATTTAGATAACCACAATAATTGTACTAAAAAAACAGACTGCGATTTGTTCTTGCACAGTCTCCGTGATGTGCTTCACCACTCCCCCCTAAATTCTAATCAGCGCCCCTTTTTCTTTATTTATCATGCACAGATACGTGTTCTCTTCTCCCATACTCAAAAAAGCAAAACTTTGCACTGGGACTTTATCTGAGCTATTGTGTAACCTTATGCTCGATCAACTTTTTAAAAATAAATATTGAAGGCAGTATCGTTTTAAAGATTTACATTCAAAAAATTACTATGGCCTCTGGATAGCATTGAAGAAAAAGAGTTACTGCCAAATTTTCCCTTCTGTCCAACTTGAAAGCCGTATAAGATTAGATATGATTTTTCCTTTCCCCTTTTAGTCTCTGGCTGGTCTCAGCAAGCCTTTCCTGGCACGTCGAAAGCCCCCTGCCCTTCCAACTAAAGTGACCTACAATTGTGCGAAATAGCTATTTTCCAACTCAAAGGGCGGCCCAGAGGCAGTTAATGAAAATTAGGATGTTTTTTTTATTTTATTTTTTTGTTGGGTGCAAAATTGCTGCCAGCTGACAGAGCAAGATTCCAGCTGTATTAAAATGCTGGCTCCTAGGGGGGCAAATACAAGGGCACGGTTGCTAAAGGGACAGCTGAGATGCTTTTGTTGTTTTGTTTGTGCCTTTGCAGGAATAGAAAGCTTTCCCTAACAATTAGCATACATCTTACTGTTGTTGTGCCGCTAAGAGTGTAATTGTATGCACGCACAGTGGTACATTATCCAAGCAGTTGCAGGCCAGGAAAATAGGACTAAAGCAATAAGAGAGCGAGTTACACAGGATGTCTCCTGGAACAAGAAATGTGCCTTAATTTCCACTGTATTTAGCTCTCAAATTCATGCGGTCAGTGAGAGAAAATATAAAGAGACTCTGTAATGCTTTTTTTAATTTGATTTTCTCCAGCAAAAGCAGAAAATCAGTATGCAAACCAGTGTACTGAAGCAAGAAATGGTTATAAACGTCCATATATTGTCTGACTCCCCTACCACGGAAACAGATTTTCTAACAGATAAGACCCAAAAATCTAATTTAGTCTACAGATTCTAAAATATTGGTTTAATTAATCATTATATGGATTTAAGCTTGAATTCTACACTAGATGGGTTTTCCACTTATCTGCAAGCCTTTTTTTTGTAAGAAACATTACTCCCAAAACTTCCACCTTGTTCTTGTATTCCTCTTTGATTGGGAGACATTTTCCTCTTGAAGTTTATTAAATCCTTTGATATATTTGTCGGTCTCTATCATATCTCCTTCTGCCTTCGGTCCTCTAGTCTATACACAGGTCCTTATAAGTTTTGTCTTTTAGACCATGCACTATTTTAGTCGCCCCCCCTCGGAATTGTTTCTATTTCATTAATATCCTTTTGGAGATATACAGCCTTATTAAATTGCGATTTGGCCAATTGAATAAGTCTCTATATAAGCACAGATCATATATATATATTTTTTTAGTTAGTGAAGACCTTGCTTAAAAACTTCTGTAAAAAAAATTATGCTCTGTGCTTAAATAGAGCCCTATCCAATTGGCCGAATCACAATTTAATAAGGCTGAGTATCTATGTGAGGTCTATCTAGGAATCTATAGGATATCATTAGTACCTCTCTCTTTTCTGTTACTTAATTCTCTTCCAACACATCCAAGTCCATGGTTGGCATTTCTAGATGCCTACTATAAAATCATCCAATATAAATAAACTCCCCAGTACCATATCTTTATTTTGCCATCATTAAATTACCAGTTATGTTTTTAATGAGAATATCATAATTGGCTTCTCAGCTAATCACATGTCAAATCCATTGCAGCCTTATCAAATTGTGATTCGGTAAATTTAAAAGGGCTCTATATAAGCACACAGCATATTTTTTACAGAAGTTTTTAGTTAGTGAACTTCTATCCAAAAGCAAAGTCTTCACTAACTAAAAACTTCTGTAAAAAAAGTATGGTGTGTGCTTAAATAGAGCCTTTTTAAATTTACCGAATCACAATTTAATAAGGCTGCAAATGATTATTTTGCCTGTGATCTGCTATGATTGGCTGAGAAGCCAACAAATACATTTTCACCGTAAAAGAAAGCAGGGTTTTGTGCGGGAAAATCACTGTGGTACTCAGGGGTGTGTTTCTGCCTAGGCCCATGAGGCCCAGGCCTAGGACAGCACATTTCCAAGGGGCAGCAGTCTATATCTATCTATATATTTTATATAGAAATATACATAAGTTAATCATTTGATATATAGAAAGTGGAAGGAAGGAGATACAAGTGAAGCGTGGGGCTTTGTGTGCACAAATCTGAATGAACTAGGGCAGTATAAAACCTAATTACATCCACGGTGGGACTGAGGCACACCTAGATGGGGATAGATAGGAATATGGCAGGTATACCTTCCAGTGCTCTCAGAAGAACAAAATGGAGGGTTAATTACGAAACATCCACCCAAGGAAGTGACAGACAGCACGGAAGAAAGGAGCCCATAGTAATAAAAAGTAATTGTATATAATAGCTGTGTTTTTTTTAACACAATAGTACTAATATAGATAGATAGATAGATAGATAGATAGATAGATAGAAAGATAGATAGATAGATAGATAGATAGATAGATAGATAGATAGATAGATGGATGGATGGATGGATGGATGGATGGATGGATAGATAGATAGATAGATAGATAGATAGATAGATAGATAGATAGATAGATAGATAGATAGATAGATAGATGGATGGATGGATGGATGGATGGATGGATGGATGGATGGATGGATAGATAGATAGATAGATAGATAGATAGATAGATAGATAGATAGATAGATAGATAGATAGATGGATGGATGGATGGATGGATGGATGGATGGATGGATGGATGGATAGATAGATAGATAGATAGATAGATAGATAGATAGATAGATAGATAGATAGATAGATAGATAGATAGATAGATGAATAGATAGATTCATAGATAGATAGATAGATAGATAGATAGATAGATAGATAGATAGATAGATAGATAGATAGATAGATAGATAGATAGATGAATAGATAGATTCATAGATAGATAGATAGACAGATAGATAGATAGATAGATAGATAGATAGATAGATAGATAGATAGATTAGATTTTATTGGGTCATGTCTGACTGCTTTATGTTTTGTACAATCAATTTATCTCAGAAATAAAGCAGTGCTCCTTGAGATATAAGAGCTATTATGATTCTGCTGGCATCCCATTACAGCTAAAAGGCAGTGTGAGTAAAATGTGGCCAGCCCTGACACTAATAGCATTATTCTTTTGTCTTTATATGAGTTTTATGATCATTTTAATATAGCTTGCCAAGGAAGATGACATTATTCAAAATGCCACTCAGCCAGCTCCTAAAACCCTGCAGGTCCATCCTCTTATTGATTTCTCCTCTCCCTGTTGCAGGAAGTGCTTTCTGATGAGAGGCATCAAGGTGGCCAGCTGCTGGAAGAACCAAAGTTGCTTCATTTTAAAGGGAATACATTCAGCATTCAGATCTCTGTCCTGGACATCCCTCCCTTCCTCTGGAGGATCAAACCATTTACTGCATGTCAGGTAAAGAGAAGTTATCTGACCATCCACGCATTTGATCTGCTTTTTTAATTATTGAACAATGAATATACAAGCAGTTTTACAAAAATATTTAAATAGACATGGAGGGTTCCCTGTTTTTAATATATACAATAAACTAAGTGTTAATTTGCATATTATAAACATATTATTAACAAGTGCTTAAAAGCTCTGTTTTTACTTACTGAAATCTGCCAAACTGGACCTGCAAAAAGAAACCCTCCAAGTCCCTTTACGTTTAACAGACTTGTTAGTGCATGGAGGCTGCCATGACAGCAATACTTATTTTTCAAAGCACATCAGGCTGGCACAGAACAGGAGAAGGAAGTTTACCTGTCAATGCCTTCTAGAAGATTTCAAATGCTAAATAGATATAGATGGGAGCAACATAAGAGGAAAAGTGAGAGATATGGGAGATACAAGAGGGGAAGAGATGAGAGATACAGAAGAGAAGGGAGATAAAGGAGAGGAAGAGATGGGAGATACAGGAGGGGAAGAGATGGGAAATACAGGAGGGGAAGAGATGGGAGATAAAGGAGAGGAAGAGATGGGAGATACATGAGGGGAATGAATGGGAGATACAGGAAGGGAAGAGATGGGAGATACAGGAGGGGAAGAGATGGGGGATACAGGAGGGGAAGAGATGGGAGATACAGGAGAGGAAGAGATGGGAGATAGAGGAGTGGAATGAATGGGAGATACAGGAGGGGCAGAGATGGGAGATACATGAGGGGAATGAATGGGAGATACAGGAAGGGAAGAGATGTGAGATACAGGAGGGGCAGAGATGGGAGATACAGGAGGGGAAGAGATGTGAGATACAGGAGGGGCAGAGATGGGAGATACAGGAGGGGAAGAGATGGGAGATACAGGAGGGGAAGAGATGGGAGATACAGGAGGGGCAGAGATGGGAGATACAGGAGGGGCAGAGATGGGAGACACAGGAGGGGCAGAGATGGGAGATACGGGAGAGGAAGAGATGGGAGATACAGAAGAGGAAGAAATGAGAGATACAGGAGGGGAATGAATGGGAGATACAGGAGAGGAAGAGATGGTAGATACAGGAGGGGCAGAGATGGGAGATACAGGAGGGGAAGAGATGGGAGATACAGGAGAGAAAGAGATGGGAGATACAGGAGGGGCAGAGATGGGAGATACAGGAGGGGAAGAGATGGGAGATACAGGAGGGGCAGAGGTGGGAGATACAGGAGGGACAGAGATGGGAGATACAGGAGGGGAAGAGATGGGAGATACAGGAGGGGAGGAGATGGGAGATACAGGAGGGGAATGAATGGGAGATACAGGAAGGGAAGAGATGTGATATACAGCAGGGGAAGAGATGGGAGATACAGGAGGGGAATGAGTGGGAGATACAGGAGGGGAAGAGATGGGAGATACAGGAGGGGAATGAATGGGAGATACAGGAGGGGAGGAGATGGCAGATACAGGAGGGGAAGAGATGGGAGATACAGGAGGGGAGGAGATGGGAGATACAGGAGGGGAATGAATGGGAGATACAGGAGGGGAATGAATGGGAGATACAGGAGGGGAATGAATGGGAGATACAGGAGGGGCAGAGATGGGAGATACAGAAGAGCAAGAGACGTGAGATACAGGAGGGGAATGAATGGGAGATACAGGAGAGGAAGAGATGGGAGACACAGGAGGGGAATGAATGGGAGATACAGGATGGGGAGAGATGGGAGATACAGCAGGGGAATGAATGGGAGATATAGGAGGGGCAGATATGGGAGATACAGGAGAGGAAGAGATCGGAGATACAGGAGAGGAAGAGATGGGAGATACAGGAGGGGAAGAGATGGGAGATACAGGAGGGGCAGAGATGGGAGATACAGGAGGGGAAGAGATGGGAGATACAGGAGGGGCAGAGATGGGAGATACAGGAGGGACGGAGATGGGAGATACAGGAGGGACGGAGATTGGAGATACAGGAGGGGCAGAGAGGGTAGATACAGGAGGGGCAGAGATGGGAGATACAGGAGGGGCAGAGGTGGGAGATACAGGAGGGGCAGAGATGGGAGATACAGGAGGGACGGAGATGGGAGATACAGGAGGGACGGAGATTGGAGATACAGGAGGGGCAGAGAGGGGAGATACAGGAGGGGCAGAGATGGGAGATACAGGAGGGGCAGAGGTGGGAGATACAGGAGGGGCAGAGGTGGGAGATACAGGAGGGGAAGATATAGTAGATACAGGAGGGGCAGAGATGGGAGATACAGGAGAGGAAGAGATGGGGGATTCAAAAGAGGAAGAGATGAGAAATACAGGAGAGGCAGAGATGGGAGATACAGGAGAGGAAGAGATGAGAGATACAGGAGGGGAATGAATGGGAGATACAAGAGGGGAAGAGATGGGAGATACAGGAGGGGAAGAGATGGGAGATACAGGAGGGGCAGAGGTGGGAGATACAGGAGGGGAAGAGATAGTAGATACAGGAGGGCAGAGATGGGAGATACAGGAGGGACAGAGATGGGAGATACAGGAGAGGAAGAGATGGGAGATACAGAAGAGGAAGTGATGGGGGATACAAAAGAGGAAGAGATGGGGGATACAAAAGAGGAAGAAATGAGAGATACTGGAGAGGTAGAGATTGGAGATACTGGAGAGGAAGAGAACGGGGATAAGGGAGGGGAAGAGATGGGAGATATGGTTGAAGAAGATATGAGGATACAGGAAAGAAGAGATGGGAGATGCAGGAGAGGGAGTAATGGAGATACAGTAGAGGAAGAGATGGGAGATAAAAGAGAGGAGAGGATGAGAGATACAGGGGAGGAATAGATGGGATTAAAGGAGGGGAAGAGATGGGAGATATGGTAGAAGAAGGGATGAGGATACAGGAAAGGAAGAGGTGAGAGATGCAGGAGAGGAAGAGATGAGAGATATAAGAGATCTAGAGATGGGAGATACAGGAGAGGGAGTGATGGAGATACAGTAGAGGAAGAGATGAGAGATACAGGAAAGGAAGAGATTGGAGATTCAAGAGAGGAAGGGACGAGAGATACAGTAGGGGAAGAGATGCTAGATACTGGAGAGGTAGAGATTGGAGATACTGGAGAGGAAGAGAACGGGGATAAGGGAGGGGAAGAGATGGGAGATATGGTTGAAGAAGATATGAGGATACAGGAAAGAAGAGATGGGAGATGCAGGAGAGGGAGTAATGGAGATACAGTAGAGGAAGAGATGGGATATAAAAGAGAGGAAGGGATGGGAGATACAGGAGGGGAGTAGATAGGAAATACAGGAGAAGAAATTATGGAAGATACAGGAGGGGAAGAGATGGGAGATACAGGATAGGAAGAGATGGGAGACACAGTAGGGGAGGAAATGGGAGATAAAGGAGAAGGATGGATGGGAGATACAGGAGGGGAAGAGATGGGAGATGCAGGAGAGCAATTTGTGGGATGCGAGAAGGGAAGATATGGTACATACAGTCATTACACAGACTGTACTGTCTTGGGATGCAGGTTGTATTTCTAACCAATATTTTGCCACCAGTATGAATGTGTATGCTCAAACACAATGTTATCATCCCAGAGGCCTCTACTGAGCATTCCTAGTACAGTAACACTCACAGAATCGTCTAAGCAATTTAATATACTTCTTGTAAATGTGACAAGCAGCCTTCTTCACTCTCTGAAAGGGCCGTCTGGTCCATACATTCATATTACATCTGAATAGTAAAATATTCAGGAAGCATCCATCCAATACAGCCTGCAGAAACAAGGAGATAACAGCAGTAAACATTATTAAAAGATAAGCAGAGGGAGAAAGAAAACGACAGCTTACATAAAAAACATATGTTTTTGTAGAACGCACAATGTTGGTATACACTGATCAGTAAATTTATTCCCTGTCCACATTTTTGAAGTCCTCTAAGTTTAAAGGGACAGTATCATTTTGTGTAAAGCTTTATTATTATTATTATTATTATTAACTTTTATTTGTCATGCGCCAACATATTCCGTAAGCTTTGCTTAATTGTAAGGCTATAAATGGACACGCACTTAAAGCACCACTGTAATTTGTGAAAAAGTTAAAGTGAATATTCAGTTCATCTTTCATTAAGAACAAATGGAGATTTAATCTGCAGCAAAGGTTTAATTAGAAATAAAAGCAAATGTCTTCCACCTCTAAAGCAAAAGTGAATAGTTAAAAAATAAAGGCTGTTTTCTAAAAAAAACTTTTTTCCCAACTTCCACATAAGAGCATATTATAAATATGACACTTTGGTGATTCTCTAAGGAGACTGTGATTTGTTCTGTCCATAGAGTCAGCAGAAACATCTAAATAAAGAGGAATCAGTGTACTGCAGCAAAAGAAAAATAAGATGTTGTAAGGTAACCCAAAAGCAAGATTTAGGAGAGGAAGAAATGGGGATACAGGTGACGAACAGGTGGAGGATATAAGAGAAGATAAGATGGAGGGCACAGGAGAGGAAGTAAAGTAGATACAGGAGAGGAAGAGATGGGAGATAAAGGAGAAGAAAGGATGGGAGAAGCAGGAGATGAAGCAATGGGGTTATAAGAGGGGAATATTAGAAGATAAAGAAGATGAAGAGATGGGGATAATGGATATGTAGAGATGGGGGATATGGGAGAGGAAGATATGGGGGATACAGGAGAGGAAGTAAAGTAGATACAGGAGAGGAAGAGATGGGGGATAAACGAGAAGAAAGGATGGGAGAAGCAGGAGATGAAGCAATGGGGTTACAAGAGGGGAATATTAGAAGATATAGGAGATGAAGAGATGGGGATAATGGATATGTAGAGATGGGGGATATGGGAGAGGAAGACATGGGGGATACAGGAGAGGAAGGAAAGTAGATACAGGAGAGGAAGAGATGGGGGATAAACGAGAAGAAAGGATGGGAGAAGCAGGAGATGAAGCAATGGGGTTACAAGAGTGGAATATTAGAAGATATAGGAGATGAAGAGATGGGGATAATGGATATGTAGAGATGGGGGATATGGGAGAGGAAGACATGGGGGATACAGGAGAGGAAGGAAAGTAGATACAGGAGAGGAAGAGATGGGGGATAAAGGAGAAGAAAGGATGGGAGAAGCAGGAGATGAAGCAATGGGCCTATAAGAGGGGAATATTAGAAGATATAGGAGATGAAGAGATGGGGATAATGGATATGTAGAGATGGGGGATACGGGAGAGGAAGACATGGGGGATACAGGAAATGAAGATATAGTGGTACAGGAGAGGAAGAGATGGGAGATGTAGGAGAGGAAGAATGGGGATATAGGAGCAGAAGAGATGGGGAAACAGAAAGGGAAGAGATAGAAGATATAGAAAAGAAAGGGTAGGGCATATAGGAAGGGAAGAGATGGATGATACAGGACGAGAAGAAATGGGAGTCATGGTAGAGAAAGGGAATGAGGATACGGGAGGTGAAGAGATGGGAGACACAGGAGAGGAAGAGATGAGGATACAGGAGGTTAAGAGATAAGAGACACAGGAGAGGAAGAGATGAGGATACGGGAAGTGAAGAGATGGGAGACACAGGAGAGGAAGAGATGAGGATACAGGAGGTGAAGAGATGGGAGACACAGGAGAGGAAGAGATGAGGATACGGGAAGTGAAGAGATGGGAGACACAGGAGAGGAAGAGATGAGGATACAGGAGGTTAAGAGATAAGAGACACAGGAGAGGAAGAGATGAGGATACGGGAAGTGAAGAGATGGGAGACACAGGAGAGGAAGAGATGGATGATACAGGACGAGAAGAAATGGGAGTCATGGTAGAGAAAGGGAATGAGGATACGGGAGGTGAAGAGATGGGAGACACAGGAGAGGAAGAGATGAGGATACAGGAGGTTAAGAGATAAGAGACACAGGAGAGGAAGAGATGAGGATACGGGAAGTGAAGAGATGGGAGACACAGGAGAGGAAGAGATGAGGATACAGGAGGTGAAGAGATGGGAGACACAGGAGAGGAAGAGATGAGGATACAGGAGGTGAAGAGATGGGAGACACAGGAGAGGAAGAGATGAGGATACAGGAGGTGAAGAGATGGGAGACACAGGAGAGGAATAGATGGAGGACATAGGAGAGGAAGAGATGAGGATACAGGAGGTGAAGAGATGAGAGACACAGGAGAGGAAGAGATGAGGATACAGGAGGTGAAGAGATGGGAGACACAGGAGAGGAATCGATGAGGATACGGGAGGTGAAGAGATGGGAGACACAGGAGAGGAAGATATGAGGATACAGGAGGTGAAGAGATGGGAGACACAGGAGAGGAATAGATGGAGGACATAGGAGAGGAAGAGATGAGGATACGGGAGGTGAAGAGATGGGAGACACAGGAGAGGAAGAGATGAGGATACGGGAGGTGAAGAGATGGGAGACACAGGAGAGGAAGAGATGAGGATACGGGAGGTGAAGAGATGGGAGACACAGGAGAGGAAGAGATGAGGATACGGGAGGTGAAGAGATGGGAGACACGGGAGAGGAAGAGATGAGGATACGGGAGGTGAAGAGATGGGAGACACAGGAGAGGAAGAGATGAGGATACGGGAGGTGAAGAGATGGGAGACACAGGAGAAGAAGAGATGAGGATACGGGAGGTGAAGAGATGGGAGACACAGGAGAGGAAGAGATGAGGATACAGGGGGTGAAGAGATGGGAGACACAGGAGAGGAAGAGATGAGGATACAGGAGGCGAAGAGATGGGAGACACAGGAGAGGAAGAGATGGGAGACACAGGAGAGGAAGAGAAGGAGATACAGGAGGCCAAAATATGGGAGACACAGTAGAGGAAGAGATGACGATACAGGAAAAGAGATGAGGAATATAGGAGATGAAAAAACAAGAAATATAGGAGAGGACTACCATGGTCACATTTACCATTTTTTAAATAACTACAGTTAAAAATATGCAACACATGTTTATAACATAAAGAAAATAATACAATCTCTAGTTAATTATGTTTTTATACAATTATGTTGCTGTAGAATCTACCATTTTGGCTTCAGCTTATCAACATCTTGTGGTGGGTAAATAGTTTGTATACACAGGAAGGGTTTGTCTGTACAATAGGAATATGGCAGTTATACCTTCCAGTGCTCTCTGCAGGATTAAATGGAAGTTTACAAGGATACACCTACTCAAGGAAGTGATAGACAGCAGGGAAAAAGGGAGTCACATAGTAATAAAGTAATTGTATATAATAGTTTTTTGCTACCACAGTGGTACTAACTTATAGATAGACAAAGAGATAGAAAGATAGATAGATAGATAGATAGATAGATGCTTTGCTGGTTTTACTATATCCAGCCATAATACACAAATCCTGTATAAGAACAACCTCTCAGTTATATTTGTTGATATGACTCACTTTATTGCCTTTTGATGGGAGATTTTAATGCCTCATTGCAATTCAAGAATCCCTTAGCATGTGTTTTTTTCATCCGCAATGATGTATGCTGTATACAGTAAATATACTTTTTTTTTTTTTTTTACGGGACTTGCAAAATCTAACTTGCCAAAATATATTCTACTTTCCTGTGCAAAATGGAACTGCAGGGTGCCATGAAAAGAGAGAACGAGCGCATTATAACAATGTAAATTCCTGGGCATTAATCTTTATAGGGTATCCAATTCGTACTCTGCTAAAACTTCCATGAGCACCATAGACCTAAGTAACTATTAAAATTTACAGCTAAGAGATAAAATGCAGATGAAAGAACCATTACTTTATAACAGCACAGTATATAAAATAGGGAAGTGATATCATAAAATGCGCTAGGTAGAAGTGGCGTTCCGGGGCTTCGATGATTTAGGGAACAGGGTGTAGATTTAAGAACGTTAAGTATTTTAAGCGAGACTCCGGCCCTGGTTTGAGTATAAAGATTTCAATTAGCAAATAGAGGCATTTTCATCCAGTTTGTTTAAGGACAACTATCGTCATTAATCCGTAAAGCACTGAAGTGTCATATTTATAGTCTGCTCTTTGAAGAAGTTGATAAAGGGCAAAATGTTTTTGCAAAGTATAAAATACTAGCGACTTGCCCATCAAAAATGACGGGGCAATAAAATTGTAAGGCAGGTAATGCTGTTTGCCACAGACAGTAAGTGTTTTGGTCGTCTGAGATCCTTCGGCGCTCATTGCGAGCCTCTCGGTTGGTGTCTTTTTTGTTATCAGAGGCGCTTTTGCGCTCATTGTAAGGTCCGCGCTGATCTCCTTTTTGCGCTTATTGCAAGCCTCTCCCCTGGTGTACTTTGTGTCATATGAGCACCATTGGCGCTCCTTGTGAAGGCCTTTGTGGTTTATTGCGATACTGTGGTGTGTTTTTTTTTTCTTTTAGTTCTGTATATGTATTTTTTCATGATAATTAAATAATTAATGAAATCATAAATTAATATGCTTAACACCTATTTGTAATTAATATATGCAGCAAGCAATGTGCTGAAGAGCTAACAATCTGTTTTGATGTTCCTGCAGCATGTAGTGTAGATGTGCAGTGTTGTTGAGCTTAGGTGTATGTGTCAGCAATGTGTGCAGTGTGTAGTGTAAATAGGCTGCGTGCGCGAGGCGAAACCGTTTGTGTAGCTGTGTACTTCCGTGGCGATTGTGTATGTGGTACAGGGGTGTGGATGATTTTGCGGCCGGCTTATAGTGTATCTTGTACCTCGTACAGGTTTGTGTAAAAGTTGTATGTGCCTGGCGGTGTTTTGCGGCTTTAGGGGTCGTGTAGCCTCGTTTTCGTTTTTTCGGCGGACATTTTTTCTCTCGCTTAGGGGATTTTCAAGTGTCTAAACTCTGTAAATTGGACTTAAATTGAGGTGTAACCTCACTTCTAGACGTCCTGGGTGTCCCCCCTTGCTGTGTGTGACATTTTTATTTTATTTTTGTGTGTATTTTGTGTTTTTTTCATGTTTTCTGCTGTGCGTGGTTCGGCCATTAAGTTCATATTTTTGCGAGTTCGTAATTTTTTTTTAGAAGTTCCACGGCTCGTATTTTTTTGGGTAAGTCTGTATTTTCTTTTTCTAAGTCCCGTGGCTCGTATTTTTTTGTGTAAGTCCATATTTAATCATTGCGTGTTATAGTTTTTTTTCCAAAGTCCCGCTTCTGTGGCTGTTGGTAAACACTTGTGAGGCGCCGTAGAGCCTCCACCTCCGCAAATGCGGCCCCTCGCGAAATGAGCCTTTGGCTAATTGCAGCTGACGTTGGACACTCCACCATCCGCAAATGCGGCCCCTCGCCTTGCGAGGGTCCGCATTTGTGGCCCGAACTACGTCCTTTGCTTCGCAAGAGACGCAGTTCTTGTGCAAGCTTGCAAAGCGTGATGACGTTTTGTAGTTTGACAACTATTATTTTTAGCTACTGTATTTGATTTTGTTTTAATGATGACAGATATGTTGTTCTAGTTTCTAACATGATTAGTGGATTCAGATAAGATCTCTATTTAGGTATGTTGAAGGACTGTCACTTCATATAGCCCCTTGACGATAGAACTCAATTGAAGAGTATCTCCATAAGATAACCATCTCCTTCAAGTCAAAAACAGACTAGCAGCCTGAGATAGAATCCCTCATTGCACTTATGCACAGTCATATGAATATAAGAATTTCTCTAAAAAATGCTTTATGTTTCTGATATGCCTTTAGCTGATCACTTTAGGGCCTATACATTGGGATTTAATATGGTTATTTAAAGACCCAGATGTTTTAATTAGGTATTAAAACATCTGGGGCTTTAAATAACCAGATTAAACCCCCCAGATTAAAATCATATTCAATATACAGTGGACCCTTGGTACTCAAACTTAATTTGTTCTGGTCGGCAGGATGAGTAACAAAAACAATGAGTACAAAAATCCCATATGGAGTAATGTAAATTGAATTTAGCAAGCGCGACGAGTACCAATGTAACGCGTACCAACGTTTTTTGCTAATCCAGATGTGTTGAGTTTGGTGGTTGTCGAGTTCCGGGGGTCCGCTGTATTATAAAAAAATATTCATTATTAACCTTACTTTTGAAGATAAGACTCCTGTATAATAATAATAATAATAAGACTCAGCTGTTGTTCTCAGCTGCTGGTGGACAATCGGTGGAGGTAGCTTTGTTTAGCATGTAGTACTACATTTCCATGCACAGGTTTATATCAGGACAATGCTCTTCATTGGCTGGAGAATTGCTGTGTTAAAGTGGTTTCCCTTAGCAACAATCTCTTGTTGGATACAGGCTCCCTTATCTTATTCCTAAAAGCCCTTTATAGGTGTCACCCAGTCATATCCTTGCATTCTTAAAGACTTAATAAGGTGGAGAAAAACAGCTCAAACTGAGCTGAAAGTCTAATATTTGAAATTGAGTTTTATATTGATTATATTACTATTATAATTAATCAAATAGGGATTTGATTAATGACCGATGCATAATTAAAACAACTAGCTCCTCTTTTTAGGCCCTTTAAAAATGATTAGCAAGAAAATCAGTATTTAAAAAAAAGTTCAATCTAGCTGTTAAATCTTGTATGTGAACATTAGTGTTTTAGTGACTAGCAGAGCTGCTCCTTGTTGTTGTGTCATTCAGTCATGTCGGACTCTCCATGACCACAACACATCAGGAACCTCTTTATGTCTATCGTCATGCTGATCCACTTGGTATTCATGGCAGAGATGCTGCAGTGGGTTGCAAGTTCCTTCTCCAGTGGGTCACAGCATACAGCTCCTGGTATTCCTAGGTGGTCTCCCAATCAAGTACTACCCAGGCCCAATCCGGCATGGCTTCAGGCTGGTGTGGCCTCTTGGTTCCCTGACTGGAATCAAACCCAGGTTGCAGCAGTGAAAGCAACAAATCCTAAGCACTGGACCATCAGGGAACCCAAGTTGCTTCATAGTCTATTAACTCTCCAAGGTGTGGGAGAGGATCTGCCAAGGAGGCTGACCTAATTTTGTCTGATCTGTCTGTTTATATGTAGTGTCCACTTTAGGGAACAAAACAGGTGCCCTCCCACCCCTTGGGCACCTGATAGGGGGTGGAGAAAAGCAGATTTTTTTATTTCAAATACTGATTTTATTGTTAATCAGTTATTGAATAAACAAATTAAAGCTTATTTATGAGCACTACAGTGGTCCTTTTACAATGCCTAGCACATGCATAAGGCAGACCTGGGGTATAACAGAACCTAGGCTTTAAGGTAGATAGAATGGGCAGACTAGATATGTGTTACTTCCATAGATAAAACCACATCAGATAATGCATTGACAAAATACAAAATTCCCACTACCCATAATACATTGCACTGTGTGAATTACACATACCCAGACCACCAGGAAGGTTTAACTCTTTTAATCTTAAGGCTAAAGTTAGAAAGATGGATTGTTTCATACAGTAAGCCAAAAGTGTCCCCTAGATCAGTAAATCTATAAAGAGCGCCCGTGTCTGAAGTTGCTCAGCGGAGGCCAGGGGGGGTTTAATTCCTAAAAGCTTGTGTCAGACCTACATAGTTAGCTCAATAAAAAGGTATGACTATTTTAGTACTTACTTTTTTATTTTATACCCCAGGCATGAGAAGTCTCACTCACTTGAAGGAAACATCAATCATGCAGGCGGCGTTATAGCTTCAATGCCACCGCGGCCTTTCATGTCAGACATTTTTCTTTCAGAAAAAGTTTTTCGATGAGGACACCAAAAAAAATCGAAGTATTCCTAAAAATTAGTAGTGATGAATGTATTATTTCTCTATTTACTTGTTTACTTTGTGTCTGTACATAACAGGGATTCTGGTGACATTTATGCATATTATTATAAGGAACTAGAGAATTGCCCCTCAAAAAATGACGGCAATGAAATTGTAAGGTAGCTAATGCTGTTTGGTGTATAATAATGAAATATATAATACATTAATAAATGAATATACTTTACCTATTTTGAAGCATTGTGTGGAAGAGCTGGCAATCTGTTTTGATGTTGCTGGAGCATTAGTGGTGTGGAGCTGCTGTGTAAGCGCGCTGAATGTGTGCAGTGTAATAGTGTGCGTGCGCAAGACCAAACCTTTAGCGTAGTTGTGTACTTCCGCATTGTTCTAAAATGGCGGGTAATGTGTGGTATGCGTCTTAGCGGAATATCCGTAGGTGTTTTGTGGTGTTTTGCGAGTTTCTTGTGGTGTTTTGCGTGTTTAGAGTGCTGTAGCCTCGTTTTCGTTTTGTTCGGCAGCCATTTTTTCTCTCGCTTAGAGAATTTTGGAGTGTCTAAACTCTTTTATTTTGAGTTAAATTAAGGTGTAACTTCATTTTTTGAGGTTCTGGATGCTCCCTCTTGCTGTAGGTAAGCTTTTTATGTATGTGCTGTGTTTATTTATTGTGTTTTTCATTTTTTCCTGTCCGCGGGTTGCAGACGTTTTTTGCGAGGTCGTAATGATTGGTAACGTGTCTCGTATGTTGTTTGCGTTGCAACGTAAAGTTTGCGAGGGTCGCAGTTGCTGTGTCGTGTTGTTTGCGTTACAACGTAAACTTTGCGAGGGTCGCAGTTGCTGGCAAGGAGCGCCGGAGCGCCGCGATGGCCGTGGGATCGCTTCGCGAGCCTGCAAGCGTGAGCAACGGCTTGAGCAGGCTCGCCTGCTCCCAACTATATATGTGATAGACCAATTCTATAAGCAGAAATACAAGAACAGGTGCAATGCATTACAAATACAAAGCAAATTGGTAAGGAAACAGCTTGGTGCAACACATTTGGTGTAAAAGTCCCTACTACGGAGATACAAGATGGCAGTGATTAAGACAGTATTCTGATGCAAGTGGAGGTGTAGATTGTGTGTGTGAGCAATCCTGATTAACTCATCTGTGCACAAAAAGGATATCCCCCAATATATACCCCAACCTGCTCACCCCTGCTGTAGATAGGGCAGTTGTGCATATTAAGACTGCAAGTGATAAGGTTCTTTAAATAGATGGACTTTAGTGAGTTTTTAAAGGTTTTGAGGCAAAAAGGAGTTCTAAAGAATTGGGGTAGCTCAAGAAAAGCCCTGAAGGCGAGAGTAAGAGGAGGTGACAAGTGAAGAGAAAAGAAGGAGGTCATTGGCAGAGCAAAAAGGGTAATCAGGGCAACATTGAGAGAATAGTTTGTCTTGGTTGTTATCAATTTTATTTTTAAAGTGCCTTAAGAAAGTATATTTTGCAGTCAGCCAGTTCTGTGCCATTAAAGGGACACTGCCACTCCAACAACAAGTTTAGTTAGTCTTTAAGTGCTTTAAAACTACCTATGCATTTTACTAGACGTTTTCCCTACAGTAAATGTTTCTTAAGACATTCAGCATTGTTTATGTGACTCGTTTATTGTAATGTTCTGCTTCAACTACTAATGTGTGTTCCTACATGTGGAGGAGGGTATCCAACTGTATGATAATATTGGGACACATTGTTAGCAGGACATGATACTAACAAGTCACAGCAGCTAATTCAAGAGATTCTAATTTGCAAAATAATGCAGCACAAACAATGGTTAATATCTGAGGAATTACTTACTTTGGAAAATGGCTAGTGCAATGTATATTTTTATATATATCCCCAACACCATCCTAACATATTCCACATTAGGAAGTCTACCTTTCCTTATTAAAATACATCCGGTCCACTTGACACCAGCCCTGCATTATCACCCACCTCAATACTACCGCTTCACTGTCCATCATACCATATACTGGTTCCATATTATACTGGTTCCATCCTTGTGTCCCTTCTTGCTCCATCCCCTCTAGATTGCAAGATCAGGGCCCTCACAGACTTACAAACTCGTTGGTTCTAAATGTAATTGTGACTACCTCTGTGTAAAATATCAGAGGTTTATATATGCTTGGTAAAAATAATAATGATAACCTCCTACTACCCTTTCTTTCAGTAAAGATAGAATATGTTCAAATACAAAATGGCTGTGTGTCTGTTCGTTCCTGCTCCAATCACATATATAGTTGTCAGCAGTGCGGGTTGGCAAAAGTCGTTGCTAACGCTTCGGCCCTCGCAAAGCAAGGAGCGCCAAAGGTTACACCTCAATTTAAGTACAAATTCAAGAGTTTAGACACCCGAAAATCCCCTAAGCGAGAGAGAAAATGGCTGCCGAAAAAAACGAAAACGAGGCTACAGGATCCAAAACACCACGAAACACATACATTTTTACCGAAAAAGCCATACGAGGTCCAAGATACACTATTAAAAAGGACGCAAAATCATCCACAGCCGCGTACCACACACATTAGCCGCCATTTTACAACACTAACTTACACAATGCGGAAGTACACAGCTACTCTAATGGATTTTCCTTGCGCATGCACACTATTTACACTACACACTGCACACATTGCTGACACTTACACAGCAGCTCCACAACAGTGAAAACTGACATTGTATGCTGCAGCAACATCAAAACAGATTGTCAGCTCTTCAACACAATGCTTCCTGCACATATTACTTCAAAATAGAAAAAGTATATTCATTTATTAATTTATTAATTATTCATTAGCATACAAAAAACGACCGCGAACGCTGCTCATAGCACACAAACAACCAACAGCCTTGCAATGAGCGCCGAAGGGGCTCATTGCGAGCCACGCAATGAGCGCCAAAGGCGCTCAGCGCAAGGCTCGCCATAAGCTATGAAGAATCTCGGAACACCGACAAAATTAATGTCTCAACCAAACACCATTACCTGCCTTACAATCTTATTGCCGTAATTTTTTGACGGGCAAGTCGCTAGTGCATTGTAATAAGAGATAGGGGATCCCCATCTCTCAGCATGCCTGTGAATTACCTGCATTGACACTCGGTCAAATTTGTATGGTGAACAACACTGAAGGGACCCATAAACCATCTATATTTCCTTATAATAATGTAGAATGTCAAAAAGGCCTTAAGATCCAATGAGTCTGTTCCAGTCCACTGCAACATCTAACTGTTCTAATGAAGGGCAATGGAGGAATATGTCCAAAGCAATGTTAAGAAGAATTATTCCATCTCCGAGTGTATCAAAGAGATTAAATGAGACAGATCTGCTTGAGATGGGAACATATGGGAGCTTCTGTCCAAAATCAGTTTTCTTATTAGGAGAAATCACATTAATTTACATAGAGTATATTACCTGGTGTATCTTGTTCTGTAATAGAATAATAGTAATGCTGTTTACTGAAAACAGATTACTGAAAAACACATAGGTAGGAACAAATTCACATAATATCCAAACCCGGCTCGAGCCTTTGAGGCATCCTTGGCGAGGCCTTAGATAATGCAGGTGATATCATAGAAACCTTAAAAAAGTTCAGGATGGAAGGATCTTCAAGAAGATAGGGAATGGAAGAACAAGAGCTCATGATTTGCATTTGGATGGTGATTTTAGCGGTTATATGAGAAAACACTACTTTACAGAAAGCCAGGCGGTAAGTGGAACAGTCTTCCAGTGAAAGTAGAAGGGGCAAACACAATTAAGGAATTCAAGCATACACATAAGGCCATCCAGAGACTATATTAAACCAAACTTGGTAGAATTGGCAATGTCCTGTCTTTCCAAGCCACAATTAATTTCCAGTATTAAGAGAGATAATTATATTTTTAAGTATCCTTTACATGATGTGCTCCTGTATCAAATGAAACCTCTGGTAGGTCATAATAATATACCAAATGACTGAAGATCTCTAAGGAAGGGGAATGATCACCTGAGCCCTTAATATCATTCCATAAACTGCAAACATGCCATAAAGACACTTTAGCAGTCAGCTAACACTCAAGGTATTAATCTCTCGTTAAGCGTATAGATAGTTACAATAACGCAGAGAGCATTAGCTATGAATGGAATGCAAGTTCAAGTGTAATTAGGATGTGTTTCCAATATAATCACTATTGTTTTATGCTGTGAAAAGCCATTCTCGTTCGAGAAATATATACCCGCTAATAGGAGAGGACAGGATATGGCACAGCCAGGAGTGCTTAAAGTATTTGCAAAATTGTTTTATTTTAATTCATATTATAATGAGGTTTTCAGCAGTAGGAGGAAATGGAAATTATTGGGCAAAGAGGATTCTTTTTTATTATTTCTCAGTGCTGGTTAAGCTGTTTTTATTGCATCAAATCATAAAATATCACCTTCAAAAATAGGAAGTGAATATATATTTAAATATATGAATATATGACTTTCTATCTATATACATGGGTTGGAAAATGTTATGGGAGCAAGCAGGCTGTCTCTACGAGCCTAAAAGGAAGTTCTGTTAGTTTGGGAAAATATTTTGGACCCAGAAGTACAACATTTAGGAGCAAGGGCTCCAGGCGTATTTATATAAACTCCTTCCGGGAGCTGTTGCTGTAGAAGTAACAGTTCTCACTACACTACATTGTGATGGGAAATGGGTTATATATGTGGGGGCTTATGACCTCTCCACCTATGCCCTGCTAGCCACTATGAGCTTCATACAATTGAGCCGTTCAGGAGATCCGGGCTCATAAGTGGAGGACGCAAGTTATTTTGCTATTCAATTGGATTACGTTTGCTGGGTCTGATCGAGTTACGGGCTCTGAGCTGCGATTCATTGTGATCCATTGCAATTTGTAAAATCCTGCCTCCATTTTTCAAAGTCCTACGGGCTTGTAGGTTGAAGCCCGTAGGACTTTGAAAAACGGAGGTTGGATTTCAAAGTCTTACGACCTTCACTTACGAGTTACGGGCTTGGAGGTTGCTCATGATGACGATCTCTGTTTCCGTTGGCTGTTTCTGCATCGGGAGTTACAGGCTTTCTCCCATAATATGTTCAAGCCCGCAAATTCTACGTCCAACCGCAATGGTTTACGATTTTCGCTATCGGCCCCTAACTTGTGTGCCCGGCCAATTGAATAGAATCGCAAAAGTAGAGCAACGGGAGCCCACAACTCAATCGCAGGCACCGAATTGAATGAGGCTCCATGACTCTGGGTATCCACTGGGAACCCTCATCGGGACTACCCTTTCCCCCACCCCTTTGTGCTTTGGGGTAGGGGCCCATTAACCCCTTACCTAGTTCCAACTCTAAATAAATATTTAGTGTGCCATGATTTCCAACGGACGCCAATCCCCTATGATACATAATCTATCTCATGGAAGAGTGTGCTTGCATATAAAATAGTATTATGAACAGAAGAGCCCACTGGACTGTTTGGGGTTAATCAGTTATTATATGTGTGTTTAGAAGGTGCTAGCGACTTGCTTAACAGTTATATCCTGGGTGTTATGCATACATGTAGTTATATCATGGATGTAATAAGTGCATATAGTACTGTCATTGATTAACATTAAAATAATGTATCTGTGAAGTAGTCCATAGGATATGCTTGGATAATATAAAGTTGATGCAGTAATATCTGGGATATACAAAGGGTTAAAGATTGTAAAGAATTTATATGGCTTTGAGAGTCAGCCATGCATAGATCCCTGTATTGATGTATTGAGTCTGGCATTTATAAAATAAAAAGGTGGAAACTGACTAATTTTACACAATGTATTTTTGGGTTTCTATTTTGCAGGAGGTCCCATTCTCCCGTGTTTGGTGCAGTAACCAGCAGCCACTGCACTGTGCCTTCTCTCTGGAGCGTTACACGCCTGCCACCACTCAGCTGTCCTGCAAAATCTGCGTCCGGCAGGTCAAAGGTCACGAGCTGATTCTTCAGGTCCAGACATCAATATTGGAGGTGAGATGTCCCCAAATGTGTGACGTTCAGTTTTGGTGATTGCCCATTGTGGAATTAGAACATGATGTCAGGTTTTTATGTTCACCTTCAACACTAGAGAAGTGACTGGTTGCTGTTTTTTTTATCCCCATTTGAGAGGTAATACCACAACTTGTGAGGAGGTTATTAGTGAAAAGAAATTCATCACCTTTTTCACTAACAGGGCGTCTGAGATGCACTAGATTACAATTTTTTGCTAGTTACACTGTCAGTTAAACATTTTAGAACTTAAAAGTTTTTAAAAATAGAGAATCATACCAAGTTTGGTATATATCACAAGAAGGTGAGCTGTCATAAATCAAATGCAACAAATATTAACTACTTAAAAATTCCTCTCCTCTGTGTCTCCATGGTCAGGTTTCTCATTAGTCCCACTAGGCAGCTGCCTAGGGGCGCTTCCCTGTGAAGGGCGCCTCATTTCATACTTGTAGGCAGCCGCCTAGGGCCGCTTCCCTGTGAAGGGCGCCTCATTTCATACTTGTAGGCAGCTGCCTAGGGCCGCTTCCCTGTAAAGGGCGCCTCATTTCATACTTGTAGGCAGCCGCCTAGGGGCGCCTCATTTCATACTTCACACTAGAGAGTTACAAGAGGGAGAAAGCTGCTGTGATATGTAAATACAGCCCTCTCTCTCTCTCTCTCTCTCTCTCTCTCTCTCTCTCTCTCTGTGTGTTATTAATGTAGCTATAAACTTTCACTACATGATTGTCATGGCTTTTAAAATACTGCAGCTCTGTATTCTGTGAATGTGTACCTTAAAGTGTAAGATTTTCCCCTCTTTCTCCACTGCTTATGTACACCTTTAAAACTGATTGACTAAAAGTTGACAGATGTTTATATATATACTAGTGAATTGCCTGTCAAAAAATGACGGCAATAGAATTGTAAGTCAAGGAATGTTGTTTGGCACACAAAGTAAGTGTTTTGGTTGTGCGAGTACCTTCGGGGCTGATTGTGAGGCTCTGTTTTTTTTTTTTTAATTCTCCAAGCCCGTTTGGAGCTGATTGCAAGGTCCATACTGATGGCCTTTTGGCGCTCATTGCGAGTTTCTCAGCTGGTGTAGTTTTGATCCTGTGAGCACCCTTGGCGCTCCTTGTGAGGCGTGCAGTGAACGCCTTTGGCGTTTATTGCGATCGTGTATTGTGGTGTTTTTAAAGGTTTTCTGTATATGTATTTTTTAATGATAATTAATTAATTAGTGAAATCATAAATTAATATACTTTACCTATTTGTAATGAAGATATGCAGCAACCAATATGCTGAAGAGCTGACAATCTGTTTTGATGTTCCTGCAGCATACAATGTAGATTTTCATTCTTGGTGACCTGAGGTGTAAGTGTCAGCAATGTGTGCAGTGTGTAGTGTAAATAGGCTGCGTGCGCGAGGGGAAACCGTTTGTGTAGCTGTGTAGTTCTGCATTTTGTAATGTGAATGTTAGTATGTGCAAGTTAGTGGTGTAAAATGGCGTCGATTGTGAATGTGTGAGGCGGGTTTGGATCATTTTGTGTCCTTCGTAATAGTGTATTTTATACCTCGTACGGTCCTGTGTAAAGGTCGTGTGTGTGTGGGGGTGTTTTGCGTGTTTAGGGGTCGTGTAGCCTCGTTTTCATTTTTTTCGGCAGCCATTTTTTCTCTTGCTTAGGGGATTTTCGAGTGGCTAAACTCTGGAAATTGGACTTAAATTGTTGTGTAACCTCACTTCCAGATGTCCTGGGTGTCCCCCCTTGCTGTGTGTGATGTTTTTTGTTTTGTATTTTGTGTGTTCTTTGTGTTTTTCGCTGAGCACGGCTGTTAAGTTCAAATTTTTTGCGGCTCATATTTATTTTTCTCTATGTCGCGGTTTCCTTTTATAAGTGTTACGGGCCGTATTTTTTTTTCATGTGTTTTTTTCAAAGTTCTATGGGACTCGCAGTATGAATTGTGTATTTGAGTTTTGTGTTGATGTGTAGTCCCGCGGCTCGTAGGTAGAATGGTAAAGTCGTACAGGGTCGTAGGGATGAGCGCCTATGGTGCTCATCTCCACCAGCTCAGTGAGTGCCTTCGGCGCTCCCTGCCTAAGTCGTACAGGGTCGTATCTCCACCAGCGCAAGGAGCACCTTCGGCGTTCCTTGCCAGCAACTGCGGCACCCGCTTAGCAACGACCCGTATTGCTGAGAACTATATATGTGTATATATATTATTGTAGTTATATATTTAAAACTTACTACACTTGAACTAGACTTGAAAAATTGTCATAATGTAAAAAAAATACGGACTGTGATTTATTCTTTTTTTATATGCAATTATGCTCTAGTTGCATCTACCATTGTTGTTTCTTCTGATCCATTTCTTGAGGTGGAAGAAAAGTTAAAAAATATAAAATATAGAGGCATATTCTTTCAGCACAATGGAAATATGGCAGCTACAACTGCCAGATCTTTCATTAGATCCTACAGGTAGACATGCTCCTGAGAAAGCAGCAGCACAAATCATGTCAGACAAAGAAAATGGAATCCCGCAGTAAGGAATAATTGCAGATAAAAATTACAAATGTAAAGGTTGTGTTTATTTGTTTTACTTTCTAAAACTATTTAGTCCACTATCAAGTGTAGTGTTGTTTTTGCTTTAGTACTCTACTTCCTCTATTTTTTTGTTGTTTGCACCATGCAAAACCTTGACGCAGTTTTTTTAACATATAACAAATAGTCATGTAAAGTCAGAAATGTGTCATTTATTGCAAGAGATGTCCTTGCCAGTACACAGGGCATAACAGCATTTAAAATCTTTCCTCACAGATTTTCCAGAATATATATCAGCATTAGAAGAAAAAAAATAGAAAAACAGGTAGCATACAAAATTGTAAGGGAAAGTGAATCTAGTAATTTTAACTTCAAAAAAATTCATATTCATCAAAGTGGCATTTAAAGCACGAGCCAGATAGCAAAAAAAGGGAGATGGAGACGGCCTCTGAAATTGATGCGAGCTGTCTGCAGTCAAGATATCTGGATTATTAAGTGTCATTTGCTTTTACATTAGAGCAAAGTTGCATCTGTCAGATACAACCCAGGACTGGGAAAACTGATATGTATTGAGTGTGAATGCTACCAAGAGACCACTTTATATCTCAATCTGAATAGGCTGAGCGGGGAATTAATAATATAGATAGATGTAATATGTAACACTGGATTTTGTCATCTTCCGATGGATTGTGATGGCTCAATATAGTATACATACCTGTGTTTCCAAGGTCCCCTCCCACACTGGATTCATGTACTCCCATTGATCAAGGTCTACATCATACTGTAGACCACTTAATCACTGCCCTGTTGGT
The DNA here is from genome assembly GCA_027410445.1 of Discoglossus pictus. Lineage (NCBI taxonomy): Eukaryota > Metazoa > Chordata > Amphibia > Anura > Alytidae > Discoglossus > Discoglossus pictus. The sequence continues at coordinate 79,589,345 of CM050167.1, read as the reverse complement.
GTCTCATTCTTTATGTCCCAATCTGTCTCCATCTCTTCCTTGTGATCCCAGTGGTATCCGGTGCCTGGTAAATTTATGATGATATAGATAGATAGGTCATACTTAGTAATTTTACACTAGGTGCTAACAGGTCTGGCTCGGATTTGGTGTCCAGGATGAGACCTTATTGTGCGCCATATAAAAGGAACATCTGCTTGGGTTGCTTGGAAAAACTATCTAGAATCTCAATGTGGTTCAGGTCAAAATATAGGACAGGCACTCACTCACTGTGCAAAATGTATGCCCTTGATAAAGCCCCTCATAATATGGTGGAATGGGCAGCCACCTACCTTGCCCATTGGGTAGAGATGGTCCTGGGTGCCAGATTCACTAAAGTGCTATGTGGGGATGAAGCGAGCCTCTCTATATTCACTCACCTATTATCTCCATTGCATCACATCAGGGCCATTTTGTAAGGACAGATAACACAAAGTCCATGAAGATCTGAGCATGTGCACCCCCAATGTCATTAGTATAGAGACATAATATGGCGACAGGGGTTTGGATGTTTTAAGGAGCGATAACACAAAGACCATGAAGATCTGAACATGTGCACCCCCAATGTCATTAGTTTAGAGACATAATATGGAGACAGGGGGGTTGGATGTTTGAAGGAGCGATAACACAAAGACCATGAAGATCTGAGCATGTGCACCCCCAACGTCATTAGTTTAGAGACATAATATGGAGACAGGGGGGTTGGATGTTTGAAGGAGCGATAACACAAAGACCATGAAGATCTGAGCATGTGCACCCCCAATGTCATTAGTTTAGAGACATAATATGGAGACAGGGGGGTTGGATGTTTGAAGGAGCGATAACACAAAGTCCATGAAGATCTGAGCATGTGCACCACCAATGACATTAGTATAGAGAGATAACATGGAGACAAGGGGGTTGGATGTGAAGATAATGAAGATAATTATAGCACATAAATTAATCCACTGCCTCTTTGTGTCATGCCACAGTTAATGAATCTCGGTTATAGAGTGTCGCTGAGGATCTGAGCATGTGCGCCCCCCACTTTAATTAGCAGACAGTGATAACACAGAGAGAGAAGGGTAAAACAGTGTGAGAAGGGTAAAATAATTGAACAGAATTATTGAGAGAAAACACAGAGAATAAAATGACATCCCATTAATAAGTCTAAGTCGATCCTAAGAACTGAGCATGTGCAACCCTTACTGATTTAGAGTAGTTAGCAAAGAGAAATAGCATGGAAAGACAAAAGAACAGGCTTAAAGCATATAAAACCCTACATTACATGTACATTTTATGGCAATACATTATTTGTTTCTATTGGTTTAACACTCCCACTGCGAGAGATTAAGTCATTAGGAAGGGGTGGGGCTTTTAATGTAATTTAAATAAATCTTCCCATTAAACTATATCAGGAGTTAGGTACCAGAGTCCTACACCGATGCAAGCCATTTAGGTCTCCTAACTCCTGTATAATCCATCCTATGATTTAAAGCTGTGTAATACAGCAGGCATATGCTTAAAAGGGCCATGTTTAAAATGGTATTGGATTAAAGAGTGAGGCATTTGAGGCCTCATTTGCATGTCTGTGCCCAGGTTGCCAGTGCAATAACTATATTTATCTGAATTCTGAGCTGGAAAATATGTTTTTTAACTTATTTTTAAGGCTCAAATGTACTGTATTTACTATGGTGCAGAGATGTTATCACTCTTTTGCCCACCATATGCTAAATGATAATGTAATGTATAAAATACCCAACTTTTAAGATTAATTATCTAACATTTCCACTCAAACATTTTAATAACAACTAACTGTAATGATATTTTTTTGTATGTCTGTAAAAGGATACTTGAGTTTTGGTAATGATATCTCTATGGCCTGACTTTGGATCATAGTGTAGCTGTATATTCATAAGTTGGATTCCAGAGGTAAGAATTTCTCTCTTCTCTTTCAAACAGACTGCTTAATGCAGAATGCTTGATTCCTCCTCTCAGGAGTTGATCAGGGGGAGTAGGAGAGAGGGGGGCCGTGTATTCTTCTGCCAAAGAGAACAGCTTGCTTGCTTTACAATCCCCATGGGTATCCCGAGTGCCTTATCTTAGATGTGCAGATTACAAAACCTACCATTTCCCTGCAGATTTAATTTAAACCACCAGGACATGTGACGCACCTTCAGTCCTTTTAATTCTAGATACACTTTGTGTTGTAGGTTTAGGAGTCTAAGCAAGAAATACTTTTCATAAAGGTAAATACAAATACTACCTCCTCTCGTAATAATCGCTGCATATATCTAAATGCTCAGAGGGTTCTTCATAGGATCAGGTAGGTGGGGTAACCCCGGAGAGGATTACACTCATAGTAGGCTAGGAATATGCTTAAGGTAACACAGCGGGGACCCCAAATATGGTATTATCTAAATCTATATGTAATAACACGTACTTTATCAGTTAAATATTTTCCTACAGTAAACCAATATTGAAGTTTGACATTTTTTTGCTGTCTGATCCACCCATAAATAGAGATTACATTTCTTTATTATTGAGCGACTGCCACTGGGTCCATTGTCTTGAGGGTAGTCGCCTAGGTCTGAGCATGCCTAGTCTTTTTTATGCAGGTAACTGCATTCAAATTAATGGATTTAATGTCTCAGGAGCTCATCTAATAATTAAAGCCAATTTTGTCTTATTACCCCTTCAGGATCGCTACCTTGTCATGGTGTAGGGGCTTGTGTACCTCAATGAAGCCTTGATCTAAACCATGTAGGTCACCCAAGATAGGCAGGTCATAGCAGAGGGATCAGACAAATTGCGGTCCACTGGAGAAGGAACTTGCAACCCAGTCCAGTATCTTTACCAAGAAAACCTTATGGATAAGCGCAACTAGAGGCGTAACGATTGTGACTGCGGTCCATATGGTCACACACATCACACACATCTCATTAATGAAACCTCTGTTTGTTGGCTGATCAGAAAGCCTGACTGACAACTTAAAATTACAAGTTGCGATATTAGTTTACTGGAGGAAAATGCATGTGTAAATAACATTCAAATTACTTTTATTCATCTATAGTTTTAAATTATACCATATTTGGAACCTCTGCTGTTTCTCTTTAATGCATATCTAAGACTTGTGTCATGCATTTTAAAGGACGTTTGCAGATAATAACAAATGATGTTAATGTTAAAGGGAAAGTGCCACCTAAACATACCTGTTATGTGTATTTGACATACTATTATTATTATTATTATCGTTTATTTGTAACGCGCCAACATATTCCGTAGCGTTATACATAAGTTTAGTTACAGGCAATGACAAGTTCAAGATTCACACATTGCAAAGGATGGAGGGCCCTGTATTTGAGCTTGGAATCCAGTGTCCATAGCGCTTTCCCCAAAGCACCTTGCAGGCTTGAAACTCGCAGACTTACATACAAAATCTATCCTGCCTACTGGCTGTTGCATGAGTAATAACAGATAGCCGAGTGAGTGGTAAAGACAGTGAATGATAGCAGTTTTTCTCTGCACTCAGGACTGCACTGACCAGTTAACCCATAACTGACCTGTTTAGGTGATTCCAGCATTCCATGCTCTGCAGAGACTGATTTGTTGAAGGTTAACTCAAACTTTTTTCTTTTACTCACTACATGGAGCGGTAGCTGCTGCTGATTTTATTTTAATTGATTTCTCAGTGAAAAATGCACGTATTGCAAAAGTTCAATAAGTATTTCAACATGCTTTTAGGATATCTTTACTGGAATGTGGAGCAAATTGTGCTAAATTAAGTGGCCCTGTAAGCAATGATGTAGTGATGGTAGCCATTGTTGTATTTGTCAACCAGGTTTGCCCCTGGGATGGACTTTGGATGCAGATAAGATTTGCACTGCATCTGCTTAGAGCAGTGGTTCTAGATGTAAAAATAGGTCCCTGGGAGCACTTGAATGTCCCCAGATCCAAATGCATGATAGTTACTGACTTAGGGCAAGCACTTTTAATCAGATTAATTCAAATATTGGCTTTGATTTGAACATAAAAGTAAGTGATCTAACTATGCAAGTATACATGCTACACTACACCAACTTCTAAAGCCACCTATGTATTTGATTAAAATTGGTATTATAAAATAGTTGTTTCTCAGGAACCAGACTGTAGGTAGCAGAATTCCATTATTATCCAGATCTGTGAATCTGCACAAATGGTTTCCCAAGATGGCCGTACTAATTCCTACCTCTTGCTCATTTTCATGCAGAACGAACGTGAAACCATTGCTTTCTTTGCATCGGAGGACAGCGATTATCCGGCACACACTGGTCCTAAAGCTTTCAAAATCCCACACTCCATCAGGCAGAGGATATGTGCAACGTTCGACACACCCAACTCCAAAGGAAAAGACTGGCAGCTGTTAGCACAGAAACTCTCTATAAACAGGTAATAACTTAAACTGTGGTGTTAAAGAGGCACCAAAACCAATAATTACTGTTGTTTAGCCGTTCAGTTATGTCCTACTCTCCATGATCCTATGGACAGCTGCATGCCAGGCACATCTATTGTTATGTCTTTGGTTGTGGTAAAGATTCTAGAGTGGGTTACCAGATATGTCTGACCTCTCTGCTATGACCTGCCCTTCTTGGGTAACCCTATATGCTATAACTGACAGCTTCATTGAGGAACACAAGCCCCTTCACCACAATATCTTTGCCAACTCTAGCTAATTACCCGTCTTCAGACTGGACATGCTCAGACCCCAAGGTACATCTAGACTGGTTAGATAAATTAGCCCCTGGAGTCTTTTCTTTTTCACACTTTACACTCTTTCAGGTAATCAGCAATTATTGCAAATGATCTACCAGTAGCACGAAATATCAGTCAGTGCTTAGTAAGTGGAATTTCCTAGTCTCATTTGCATGTCACCCAGAATTCTTAGCATAATACACTGATCGGTTCTGTGTGGTAAAACAGATCTGCTAACTTCGAGCATCTAGGTTTGTTCAAGCCGGTTTTTCTTACCTAGATGTCCAAACTCATTTTGAATCCTTATATAAATATTTAAAGGGAAGGTTTGTGAAGTTTTGCTAAATCGTTATATCATTTATGAAGAGCTCTTTTGCAAGACATACACTGCACAAAGATTGGTGACCCTGCCGGTGTACTTAGCATTTGCATTTGTTTACAGCTATTTTTTTAAGGTCCCTTAAGTTAGTGTGCAAGATTTTTCCTGGAACTGTTAATGTCAAGGCCTCAAAATGATGAAGCCCTTAATCCTTTTATTGAACGTAGGAACAGCAAGAGCATGATCCATCCCTGAAGAGAGAGAGTGGGAGGAGAGGAGAAGAGGGGGTATGAAAGAGGAGGAAAAGAGGGCAGGAGAGAGACAGAGAGGAAAGAAAGTGGGGTAATTGAGAGGGAAGTGAAGAGAAAGGGAGGGGAGGGAAGAGAGAGGGAGAAATGGGAAAGGATGGTAAGAAAGGATAAGTGAAAAGACAGACGGAAGGGAAGAGAGTGGATAGGTAAAAGAGAGAGGGTAGGGAAATGAAGAAAGAGAGGTGGAAGGAAAGGAAGAGGGAGCGATAAGGGAAGAGAGAGAGATGTAGGATAGGAAGAAAGAGAAAGGGAAAAGAGACAGAAAAGGAAAGAAAAAATAGAGGGGAGAGAAATGAGAAAGGAAAATAGAAAATACAGATAAATAAATATTAAGGAGAGAAAAAAAGAAGATAGAATGAGAGTGTAAGGATACAAGAAAGAAATACAGAAATATAGATTGAGAAAAAGGGGAATGAAAAAATCAGATGGAGCGAGAGGGAGTTAGAAAAGAGAGGAAAACCAATAGAGTGAATAAGAGAAGTAATAGAGAAAAGAAGGAAAAAAGAGAGAACAGATCAGCAGATTAGAGCAAGAAGGAAAAATAGAAAAAAGAAGGGAGAAATCGAGACAGAATGAGTGAGGATTAACTTACAAAAATGAATGTTTATCAAACAGGCTTTAAAATACGGATAAGTGGAGGATAAAAAGTTGAATAAAGTTAAATGCCCCATTTCCTATGCTTTAGCAACTATTTATCTAACCGTTAAAGTATATGCCAATTTGATAAATAGCGCTCATAGAAAACATAGGATATTGGGATATTTTATGTTTTTACTCCACTTTGATCCCCACTTGGACAATAGACGCCAACATGTCTCCACTCCCTATGTTTTTTCTGACATACATTGTCACAGGTGAGGCTCAATGTTATCCCTGGGGTATTTATATTTTATCCCCACTTTGATACATATAAGGAGATAGAGGTAAATATTCATCTATAACATGTAACAGCGCTGTTTAGACAGCCTGGCCCTATACCTATACTATTACTATTCAGCATACAACACAGCGCCAATCCCGTCTCCATCCACTGACAATTCTCCCTACCTTCCAGGTACATAACAGAATTAGGGCTGTGAGCCATTCTGTTTTGCAGCGGTGCATGCATTCAGCTTTGTACACTGTGAGGGCTTTTAGATGAAAAATAATTTTAGAAGAAAAATAATTAGGTTATGGTGTTTACTCTTATATGTACAGCTTCATATGACCGAAGGGAATCGCTGCCCTGAGGAGCTTACAATCTAATTTTTAATGGCAATCATTTTTCAAGGCCTGGATTTTAATCTATAAGAATCATAATAAAGATGTTCTGCACCCCCTTCTCTTTCAACTACCCCTCCCAAGCACTTATATATATTCACGCCCTACGGCCAATCCTGATGAAGGCAATATTAATGGCAAAGCTTTATTACTAAGATTCCCTATGGGGGCCTCTAATGAACACATCCTGTTGCTGCAAAAAAATTGATTTATTCTGCCTCCTAGCTTTTGAATACATACATAATAAAACAGGGTTCGTACAGACATATATATGGATCGCTACTGATTATAGATAAGAGGAAAGCTCTTGAACCTCTAAGATGCGTCATCCAAGTGGGTGACCGCTAGGACTGGACAGTGATGATGATTAACTAATAGATAACCAACCTGCCATCTTTAATCTACACCTGAATAATATATTAAGAGCCTGTCTGGCCTCTTCCTACAATAGCACTGCGCCTGTACTCTCCCATGGACCTGCTGGCGATATGACCCTGTTCAGACATGATTAATAATTAATTCTCCTTATTGCTGTGTATTTGCATGTTCACAGTACCTGGTGTTTAATAGCCAAGGGAACCATACTCTTTCCTTTACTATTTAAAGCCATGGGCTGTTTGTAACCTATATATTCGAATTAGAAATTATGATCTGTTGCAGTTACTCATACTACTAAGTTCCCATATTTATAGATTTACTTCCATTGGAGAAGGAAGTCACCAGATTGAATTACAGCAGCAGAGCGCAATGGAGAGTTTTGACGTGTTGTCCATAGCTGTTACTAGAGGGTCCTTCCCCGGGAAGACACCCCAAATTACAGGAATATAGGGCTTGATTACATGGCTCCTGTAGAAAGGACCATAAGGCAGACATTTAGCTATGGCAGTTTAAATAGGAGAATTTAAGTAGTTATTACATGGCTGTTTATGTAATACTGATACTGATATGTATTGGGGGGGGGGGGTAAATAAACTAGCTTGCAAGTGCTTTCAGAGGCCCTTATGTGTACATAAGCAGCTTACTGATATGTCGTTACTAGCCACTTGCCCGTCAAAAATGACGGCATAAACATTTGAAGCCTCGCAATGCTGTTGTTTGCCACACAATGCGAGGCTCTCCCCCCCCCCTCTAACTTACGGGCCTCGCAATGAGGGGAGGCGTATTTTGAAAAATAAATTTCAAGCCTGTAACTCGGAAGCCGTTCGGAGCCTTTCCCCCCTCTACCTTGTGAGCCTCGCAATGAGCGCCTTAAGCGCTCATAGCAGACTTCAAAATGAGTGCCTTTGGCGCTCATTGCAAGCCTCTTCCCCCCTCTAAGTTGCAGGCCTGTCATGGGCGCCTTTTGAGCTCATTGCAAGCCTCTCCCCCCTCTACTTTAAGAGGCCCTGAGATGAGTGTCTTTGGCGCTCATCACAGGCCCCGCAATAAGCAGATTTGGCGCTCATTGCAGGCCGCGGCATGCATTCCCCGCATGCACAAGCCCGTATATATATATGATGATATTGTCACTTAAGGTGCTTTCAAAAGTTCTTATGTGTATGTAAGCAACTGAAAGGATAAACTAGCCAATTTGCTCTGCATCCCTCATATCCCTATGCATCTTATATAAGCCTCTTCCCATGCCAGGTAAGGGGTTAAATTAAAAAAATAATGTGGAGTGGTTTATGACCCCTTCATCTATGATCCACTACCCTCTCTGAGCCCAGGTATGTCCGGGATCCACCTCAACACCCACTACCCTAATAAACCCAGATATACCTCGGGATCTCCCCTCAATGTTGCTGTCCCCTATGAGCCCAGGTATCCCCTGTAACCCCACTCAAAACTTGGGGGCCATCATGACTTCCCCCAAATGAATTTTTATTATATTTTAACTTATTCGATGACACTATTGTAGCAAATGTAGGGAGAGTGTTTTAGGGTTTTAGCTGGTGCTGTTGGAGATTGAGTTTACACGTAGGGTTCTGCAGGGCTCTAATAGAATATATAGGATTAGGGGAAATGTCTTACAGAGCCTTCAGACAACACATAGGAGCCTTCAGACAACACATAGGAGCCTTCAGACAACACATATGAGCCTTCAGACAACACATAGGAGCCTTCAGACAACACATAGGAGCCTTCAGACAACTCATAGGATATTTATTCCCTCTTACGCGAGCCATATAATCGCACTTTAGAACAAATTACCTTACGTAGTGATCACCCGTAAAGGCCTACACATATTGATTTGATAAATATATTCAAAGTTAAATATTTAAAGGTTGTGTTACGTTTTTCTATTTCTAAATGAAGTTTAGTTACTCAAAAGACTATATAAAGAACATTGGACCACAGTGGCCCTTTAGTGTATCACTTTTATACATAATGGGGGCCACCATTTGTTATTTCTGCTCTAACTTGCTGCAATTTAAGTATAACAATTATTTTTCCCTGACAATTAGTTACCATAGCTTACAAGTAACCTTATTCAATTAGCTACTTGCAAATGCCTTGAACTCATAAATTTGGCTTTGGGTGTTTTTTTTAAATAAATGTTTATATGCATTCTATTGACTTACGGATTAATTAGCGGCCAATAAGTAATATTTCCTGAATATGTAGCAATATTAAGAGTGATTTTAATTGTGTATACATTTACGAATTGGGCAATTGAACGGGGCCCAAGGTCTACCACATATGAAAAAGTAGCCCAAAACCATTTAAAACTTGTTTTATGTCCACTTACTTAATTCTTAGTATCTCAGCTGAAGAATCCATTCATTACAGAATTATATATTTTTTACAGCGTAATATATATCTTTTTTAGCTTAAGAATGGAAACCATTTTATAATGGCGTAGCCTTTGAAGTACAGATTAAGCCAATAAACATCTTATTTTTACTTATTTTCTTATCACAAAAAACAGCTATATCATTTATTTTACAAATCCATTTCCATTTGCAGAAGGACTTGCCTCTGACGTACTCCACAAACAAATATACAAGAGGAACCACATTTTTGGGCAAATGAATGCTTTTACCCAGCTATTCCACACAATGTAATCAGTCCACACCTCCCACTCCTCACTCCAGGTTTCTTAAAACCCAATTTTAGCTCGAGCTTCGATCTGGGCTTTCATCTTCCTGTTTACAGCAAGCCTTACACGGTACAGCTTGTTTCCATCTGAACAGCGCCCGCTTTGAAAAATAACAACGCCAACATGTTTGTGATGGGAATGGCTGGCAACTCAAGTGGCCCTACTGCCGGTTTGACATTTTGCTCTGAGATTTGATTATTTCCCGTATTCACTTTATCACCGGGTGAGCGTTTCTTAAAGGAAGAGGGGAGTAACAGCTGCCTCCTTAAGAGAAGAAAGCAAAGGAGCCTTTGGAAAGTGGGCATTGGCTGGCTTTTTCATAGCAGCAGGCAAAGAGCGTGTCACCCTGTTTTCAGACGTTTAATTGCTTTGAGAGCAGGCAGCCTTTTTTTCCGCACAGTATTATTCCTATTTTCTAGTCTGCAGGTGGGTTTTAAACTCTCAGTGCACCTGCTGGAGTAATGGCAATCTGGGGCTCCTTTTTTATGGGTTGGTGCAGATGTTGCCTATCCAAATTTGGATGGTGCGATGCCCTACATTGTACTAGCAGAAGGAAAATATAGTTCTGCATTGTAAATTAAAAGGAAATTAGCAATAAAACAGCTTCACTAAATATGCATGAAACCAAAATTAACATACCTGAGGATCAAGAAAACAGTTTGGATTAGAGACATCAATGTGTCTGTGGTCTTAAAGGACCACTATACTCCCACATTTATGATTTTTGTGGCCCTAGTTTATATTTATTGTGGTACTGTACATACTATAATATGCCTGTTGTTCAGTTGTGTCCAACTCTCTGTGACCCTATGAGCCACAGCACGCCAGGCACATTTCTCTGATTGTGCTAATCCGTATAGTTTTCTTGGCAAAGATACTGAAGTGGCTTGCGCGTTTCCTTCCCCAGTCTGACCTCTTCTATGACCTGCCCATCATGGTATAGCTCACAGCTTCCTTGAAGTAAACAAGCCCCTTCACCACGACAAGGTAGCGATCCAGAAGGGGATAATACACCACTGTATCTAAAACATATATTTGCCATTTGCAATAATGACATGAGATTCAATAACAATACACATTCACATGAATTAAATAGTTAAAATGTAATTTCCCATAAGTACGTTTTTGAAGAACTACACTGAAAATTGGGCCACATTCTTTTAGAATGTAAAAAAAAAAACAGTCTCAAATATATTAATTTTATATTCAGTTATGCTGCAGTGGAATCTACCATTTGTGTTTTCAGTGATCTACTCCCTAATGTGGGGGGAGTCATCTGCACAATAGGAATGTGTCACTAACTAGTGCCAATGCTCTCCTTAACACTGATGCAAAGCTTATTAGTTTAGGACACACCCAGTTGAGACAGAACTTGCCTGCAACAGGAAAATGGAAGCATGTATTAAAGAATAATTGCTTCTAAAAGTGAAAAATGTAAGTCTGTGGTTGTTTTTTACAATTAGTTTACAAAGATACCCACTCCTGAGATAGCAACGCTCAATATCAGGACAGAAACGGTGGAACCCCACAGTCAAAAGTAATTGTATATAAAATAAAAAAATGGAAAGGTTGTGTTTATTTATGTTTTTTTGCTTCCTAATACATTTTGCCCCTTTAGAAGACTTTATAGACAGAATTGCCCACAGAGAATTTTTAAAGGCACATTAAATCATCATTGCCGCTCCACATGGTCACACAGAGCATTGATACTCAAGAGCCCCATTCAAATGAGGTTTCGGGCGATCCGGTAGCCCGTAAGTGAGGTCGCAAGTCAATTATTCAATTGGCGTCTTTTTGCTGGCTCAAAACGGGTTACGGCCTAGAAAAAATGGCAATGGTTAAACCCGCAACTTACAGCCTCCCGAGGTCTTTAAAATTTCCCTTTCGCAAGAGTTACTATGGCTAAATTCGCAAATCGCTATTCAATTGCTCAATTTCCCCAAAGCCGCAAATGTTTTCACATCTGTAAATGGTAAAAGAAGGAGAAAATCCTACAAGTGCTAGATAGGACCTGCAAGGGGGTTAAACACCTATCGTAGCACTGTAAATGCAAATAAAAAAAACAATACTGCACTGTAAATAATGGGAAAAGCGATGACAGACATTAGAATTAATTGCACAACAGTCTCGAACTCGCAAATCGGCAGGAAATAAATATTATTTTTATGTTTAATTTCAGGGTCATATCGATCTCAACATTGCCATCTAATAGCACCCCAAGCCACCTATGAGTGTTTATGGACAGAAATGTCTGTAATCAGTGATAATTCAGAATGTAAATGCAAATTAAATTTGCTCACATACACACATACAGTAAACTTATGACTGTCAAGTCATTTAGTCGTGTTCGACTATCCGTGACCCTATGAACCACAACATACCAGGCACATCAATCTCTATGTCTCTGGTCGTGCCCATCCATAAGGTTTTCTTGGCAAAGCTACTGGAGTGGTTGCCAGTTCCATCTCCGGTGGATTGGTATTTGACTGCTCTCTTCCCTGTGACCTTGCTTTCTTGGGTAACCCTATATGGTATAGCTCACAGCTATGACAAGGTAGCGATCCAGAAGGAATTGGTAATCTTATGACTGGGGAAATTAAGTTTAGTATTAGTAGTATGTAAATAGGGCTGCTTAAAACCTAAATATGTCCCTGTGCCAACCTGAGGATTAATGAATTCAAACTTTTGTAGCTAGATCAAATAGGCAAACTAAATGAGACTTTTGGCTCTTATCTACTGACAAATCTGTTGCTGTGTTTCAGTAACAACAACTGAAATTATCGCCCTATTGATGAGCCAAGAGCAACTCTGGGGATTAAAGGGTTATCATCATCTGCACTGCACTACTTTATACAACCCCTGACATATCCAAGGGGTTAAACAAAGATGTCAGGGGACCAGATGGAAACAAAGAAAGTTATTTCCCAGCTTCCATCTTTTTTCCATAAAAAACACTTGAACAAACAATTGTATCAATAAAACATATGGCATTGTGTTACTGTCTAACATTGGCACTCAGAGCGCGGGAGCAGAGCAGGGCACAGCACCCTTGGCATTCATTCTACCCTCCCTAGAATAACCCTTTCACTGACATTGTATTGTGTTCTCTTGGCTATTATTGACTTATATATCCAACTATGAGCTTCAATTGGAGATATTAAAGAAACTCGGAAGATCTGGAATTCATATAAAAAAACTTCCTTCAGGCTATTAAAAGGCCACTTTCGTTCATGACCCCAGCAAGACCCATTAGCTTGTGAAATAACGACTGACACCAATTTGGGAGTAACACGGGCCACAGCCTTATTAACCAATGGATTAACATAATCCATAACTTAAACATAATTACCGTAATTAACATAACATTCCTTAATTAACATAATAGAGGAGGCAACTCACCTCCCGCCACGAGAGGCAACTCACCTCCCGCCACGAGACACCAACATCAAACAAACATGAAAGCAAATTTGATACAACGTGCCAACATTACACACTTCCTACTCAATTCCTCTCCTATGACACAAGTAAAATATAACTATATATATATATATTTTTTTATTTTTTTAGACCAACCCAACTTTCTTAACTAACTTGGGGCAGGGAGGGAGGGAAAATCCTGGCAATGGCCGGCGCAGAGTGAAGGAGGAAGCCCGCGAAACGGGCGAAAGTCCCTCCTCCACTCTCCCAGCCAATCAGGAGGGGCTGCCTCCGTGCCGGACAAGAAAAATGCACCTTTTTTTAAAGTATGTAACAAATTAACCACCTTAGGAGCATAGACCTACAATATTTTTGGGGACAATCAAAATTTTTGTAGACTCTGTTTATGAACAGGAAAATCAATTTTGTGTTTGTTACATCAGATGCTGAGAGCTGGAACATGAGGGTGTATTTATCTATCAGTTCCGGGAGGGTGGGGACGGAAGGAACAAGGAGAGGCCAGCAAGCTTTTTAAGATAACTGGGTTGGATTGACATTGACACCACACCCTTTCCCTTCACTTGTCTAGAAACAGACTGCATGGATCAGCATTGCCCTCCAGAAATATAAAAACCTCTCACAAAACCTCTCACATACATACAACTCCAACCATCATATCATGGATGCCTCCAGGGTCCAGCAAAGGCCCTATTTTGTAATAATTGAAAACGATCTAAAATGCATTTTTGTAGTGAAGTGAGTATATAAGCATTTAGAGTAAGATTGTAAATTATGGTTCATGAGACTTTTATAGCTCTTTCTTCCCATAAGTTGAAGTCAATATATCATCCAGTGTAACCAAGATACATATAACACCCAAGGTAAATACACTGGGGGCTTTAAAAGCTGTAAAACAGAGGAAACTGCATCAAATTAAAATGCTTTTGGTGCAAAACAGTATCTGTGAGTTCAGATTCCCTTTAATACAGACCAGAGGTTCACAAACTGTGGCCCATGGAAAGCTGATCAGCAATTATAATCCTAAACAAGGATTATCTTTGCCCCAGAATGACACTCACACATAGATTATGTAAATCCAATTATGTAAGGGGATCAGGAGCTGCTGAAGGCTCCCCAAATATATATATATATATATATATATATATATATATATATATAAATATATATATATATATATATATATATATACAGAGAGAGAGAGAGAGATTGAGAGATTTTTATTATATATATATATATATTTTATATATATATATATATATATATATCACATATATAGTTGTCAGTGTGCGTCACATTATGATGTTGGTCATGCTTGCGAAGCGAGGCGAGCAGTTGAGGCACGTGGGACTTACGACCCGTATGACTTAGGACCGAAACCCGTACATGCACTGTGCGCCTCGCAAAATTACACTTTAACGGTGAACCACGGAAAGACATGAAAAACGCAACAAATTAAATGAAACAAAAAAGGACAAAAAACGAAAATGAGCCCCAAGGATGTAAAACTACCCCGAAAGACGTTAAAAATAGCCCTAAGCAGTAACACTTAACGAAAGCCAGTAGCACTTAATCTAAGCCGCTAAAATTTAACCCAAGCCAGTAACACAACCCAAGCCACTAACACTTAACCCAAGGCAGTAACACAACCCAAGCCAATAACACTAAACCCAAGGAAGTAACACAACCCAAGACAGTAACACTCTAGCACAAGGCCTATAAACTACACAGAGGGAGAGGCTTGCAATGAGTGCCGAAGGCGCTCATTGTGAGCCACGAGATGAGCGCCAAAGCTGCTCAGGGGGCTCATAGCCTCGCATTCTGTGGTAAACAGCATTGCTAGCCTTAGAATTTGACTCCCATCATTTTTGATGGGCAAGCACTGCTAGCGGGAGAGGCTCATGATGCTCATCGTGGGGCTCGCGATGAGCACCGAAGGGGATCATTGCAAAGCAGGAAAGTTGAAGTACACAGGGGGAGAAGCTCGCAATGAGCGCCAAAGGCGCTCAGCGCGGGCCTCACGATGAGCACCAAAGGTGCTCAGAGGAGCAAAAGCCTCACATTGTGTGGCAAACAGTATTGCCAGCCTTAAAATGTTATTCCCGTCATTTTTGATGGGCAAGTAGCTAGTATATATATATATATATATATATATAAATATATATATATATATATATTATATATGTATTATTGGCACCAGAGGGGGGCCCTAAAATGTATTTTTGCACCGAGGCCCTCCATTGACTAGCTCCGCCACTGGATAAAGTCTATGTTTTTTTTTTTTTAAATGATGGCGTGGTATCATCTTTTACTTGCGAGACCATGACTCAGTAGTTAGCTGCAGAGATCCGTGACGTCCGTCTCTGTTTCCATTAGTGCTATAATTGAGCACATTTCAGTAAGGGTCCTTTAAACATAATCATTGCTCCTGTGTTACTTCAGTATATTATTCTGCATCCATTGCCAGTTGTAAATGGGAACAAATCCTACCTATTACAGCCAATTCAGGAGCAGAGTTTGTTCCACATAATAATTTGAGCAGTGTTCCAACGAAAGGTCACGGCGTGTAAAGTGTGTTGTTACAATATTTTATTGATGCAATAGCAAGAGACCGTGGATGTCTTGATTTTAATCCTGTATGCACACACTGACATCCATTAGTGTTTGTAATTCTCAGAAAATCCCCTTAACAAGGCGGAAAATTAGATACTTTTCTTAAAGAGGCCCATGTAGTTTGTGAAAAAGTTCACAAGCTTGTGAAGTATTTAACAAACGAACAACTACGGCAGTCATGGAAAGAAATCCATTTTAAATGCACAAAGTGGTTAAAGGGCACAATTTGGACCACGTCACAGTAAATATCTCCTAAAAGCATGTTGAAATACTTTCTGTATTTTTTAAATAAATGCATTTTTCACTGAGAAATCAAATCAAATAAATGTTGTGTTTACATGTGCCTACTGCCAGACCCTCTTCACTTTTATGCAAATGCATAAAAGCTGTTTTTGTTTGCCTAAAATCTAGACATTTTTACTTTTTGGGCCTGTCCTCTGTAGCGCATGCAGCTCATGAATACACTAACTGTGAAGTGCAATGTCTCAAATTGGCCTGTTAGTCGCCTCTCTCAAGAAGCATGTAACTCAATGTTGCCACTGATTGGATTCCTATGAGACACTGCAACCCCTGTACTTAGAAGTACACTGTCCTCATGGAACTAGTTATGTTCTATTTGGGACATTTTAGGCAGAAAAAGGAGCTTTTAAACACTTTTTAATAAAATAAAGTGCATAAAAGCGATACACAGGTATATTATATTTCTAGTGAAAACCAAAAACCAACTCCAATTGTTACAGAAACAGTAAAGTTTAATTTCTACGTTTTTTAAGTTTCCTTGAATTTTTTTGTTCTCTAAATGATCCGAAGATGATGTATTGCATGAACACTACAGTGGTCATTGTCTTACATACATTGAAAAGAACTAACCTTAAACATTACTAAAGGGTTTATTGAAAATCAAGTGCTTTAAGAGATTAAAGGACTCTTTAGGCATCTTATATGAATGTTTTAACTAGGTGACTTAATTCATTTTATCCTCCTCAGTGTAATTATCAATAAAAATGTACTCTTAACTTACTTCTAAGCCTCTAGAGCAGGGGTCACCAAACTTGGTCCTGGAGGGCCGACCCAGGCCTGGATTTGTGGATATCCTTGCTGCAAACAGGTGAGTCAATCAGGATGGCTGAAGAAACAAGATTCTCACCTGTTTGCAGCAAGGATATCCACAAATCCAGGCCTGGTGCGGCCCTCCAGGACCGAGTTTGGTGACCCCTGCTCTAGAGTAACACATTCTCACCCTCTATAACCTCTCCCTGCCTTCCAGTTCTCTCACGTAGGGTGCCATGTTTCACCGCTGTGACTGAAGACTACACCACAGGGAGGGGTTCACACTACCAGTGTAATGATGCTAGTAAACAGACAGTTACACGCTGTGTGTCTGATCAGAATGAGACGCTGTGAGTGTGAAGGCCTCAACCCCATGGCCGTAGCCAAAAAACATGGTCTCCTATATGAGAGCAAGAAGAAAGGAGGAGGTTCCAGAAGCTGAGAATATGTTTCTTAGTTGAAAGTGAAGTGTACATGTATAACAAAATTACATTAAGGAGGGTAAAATAGATGAATCTATTTAAAACATTTATATAGGATTAAAGATTACTTAAATTATAATACTGTAAAAATGCAGTTTTGCAGCACCCCAAGGACCTCCCTGTGAGACATGGTGTGTTATTTCTCGCTAATCTGGGGCAATTGAATTATATCTCCTTAGAATTCTATATCTCGGACACACGCTAATTAGAGTTTTTAAAGTTATTTTTTAACCTTTACAATGCTTGCTTTTCATGCAAAAAAAACATTAACTAGTTTTTAGTACATTAGTGAATTTTAACTTCAAGGACAGTCCATCTCTAAGATTTCACTCGACATTTCCTTGAACAGGAGAAATAATTAAAAGCGGACATGTATTTGTCTTTATCAGTGAGGTGTAGCTGAGAAAGATAATGACAAATATAAAATGATCTTGACATCGCAGTATGCATTCTGCACCAACAGATAGAGGGTAGAAAAGCATATTTGAAAAGGTGATTTCATTTTAAAATAACTGTTAAAGTAACTGAAATATGAGTGTTAGAAGTTAGCGATTTTAATTTAGTGTAAACATGCTTTTGGGTTCCCTGGTGGTCCAGTGGTTAGGATCCGGTGCGTTCACCTGTGTGACCTGGGTTTGATTCCAGTCAGGGGACCAAGAGGTCACACCACCTTGAAGCCAAGTAGGGTTGGGCCTGGTCAGTACTTGGATGGGAGACCACCTAAAAATACCAGGATCTGTATGCTGTGATCCACTGGGGAAGGAACTGGCAACCCACTCCAGTATCTCTTCCATGAATATCTAGTGGATCAGCATAGATTTGTCACCCTCTGATCCACAAGGAGTATAGAAATAAATCAAGCTGGAATAGAACCAGTGTGCTAGTCACAACCTGAACCTCATTACATGAGCAGTGTATTGTGGGAGGACTTCAGGAGCTACATAACCAAAAACTAAAATTTGTACTTTTCCATATGATTTTCCACCCTCTATATGAGCTTGCAGAATGCATATGGTGGCTTTAATATCCCTTTAATATATCTAGCCAGGGGAAAGTCTCCAGCTTAGGCTGATGTAAAATCTTCTCAAGGAAGGAACATACTTGAGAGATGTTTAACATACTTGTTTTATTATAAAACATAAGATGGGCAATGTCATTTGGGTCAATCCAGTGCCTTTCAAGTAATTACATACCATGAACTAGCACAGTGTGGAAGGCTACTTGAAACACAATATACCTGTCCTTCAATGATAATTCTGTTATTTATATGTATGGAATTTGTATATAAACAGCATCTTAAGTTTCCTTGCAATATTCTCATACACTAAGCCACTTTAGTGATACTAAATGCTTGAATGACCATCGACTTGTTATTTGATATAGAATTATTATCTGTATGTCTGCCTCAGAATACCAGAACCGTCAACTTTACTAAAAAGTCCTTGTAAAGTATTAGGTGTCCACTGAAAATGGCGCCATGTCCCCATCATACAGATATATTCATGGCCAGATGTAACCGCTAGGAGGAACTTATGTTTTAGAAAAAGAGGAATATGATAACAGCAAACTGATTGAAGTTAGAGAGGAGAAGGTGAGGAAGTACTACTTTACAGAAAGGGTGGTGGATTAGTGGAACATGCATCTAGCAGACGTGGTGGTGACACTGAACAATGAAAGAAATATAAATGTTTGAAAACTTTGAGTCTGACTAAGAGCATAATAAGCCAGAAAATAACATTTTACATTTTTTTAAATAAATATAGTCTTTATTTTTTAACTGTTATACTCCATTATGCAATAACGGTGACAGATATTTTGCCTCCTATCAGCATTAAACACCTGAGAGCAATGGGATGTGTATTCAGATAACATTTCTATTGCGTTCTATTGAAAGACTGCCTCTACAAAGTAGCATTTGACAATAGGACTGAATGAAGAACAATCTCATGTAGAATAACCATGCCCCTTAGGATACAGACAACCTGCTCTAGTTATCTAAAATGTAATTGCCCATGACAACAGCAGTTTCTGACAAATTACTAGTTTACTAGATATTTCACAAATGTGTTTAAGCCACCCTTTGTAGGTAAATAAAATGGACACATTGGATGGTGTGTTTGGTTCGTATCTGTTGTCAAAACTATATTTCTATGACAATGTCTTCCTCTGTTTTTTTTTTTTCTATAGGAACTTGTGCTACTTTGCTACTAAGAGCAGTCCATCAGCTGTTATACTGGACTTGTGGGAAGCAAGACATCCATACGATGGGAACCTGGATTCTTTGGCCTGTGCACTAGAGGAGATTGGAAGGACACAAAGCAAACTCTCACTGGTAACAGAGACTCATGCAGAAGACCCAGACTTCACTTACAGCCGACAAAATGGCCTTTGAGGGGAACTCTTTGCCCTGGCTTGTTGAGGCCAGCAAATAAACATGCATTGTAGCCCTTTTTCGGAAGAGTGGAAGTGGCCTGCGGATAAGGAGGTGTTGCCATTCGTATGTTCCCCTTTCAAGGAACAGAAAAGGCGTTCCAAAAGACACGGTGGTTCAAGACATTTTTGCTTCTCTGTGAATCACCCATGCAGCTTCATTAAAGGAACCTTACTTGTGCAAAAAGATTTTCAGAAAAGCCATCCACCAGCGGGGGAATTCGTCTAGATGCTTAGACTTTAAAAGCTTCCCGTTTCTCTGTGGTCTTATAAAAGACGTATCTTTAAAAGAATGTGGTCTTTGGTTATTTAAATCAACAGTTCAGGGTCAGGGAGAAAAAAAAATATCAATTTCCACAATAAAAGGACATGTTACACTGTACAGCGATGCTAAGTAGCACCCTCTGTGTACAGCTTTCCCAAGCTGCTTTGCCTTAGAGAAATAGATTACAGTAGATCACACACAACATAATCCTTGGCATGTTGATTTTGCGTGGTGTGGTGAACCTGCTAGACAGCAACCAATCAAATTGCATTTCTGTTCACAAGTATGGGTTTCCCAGCTGTTTTATTGAGGTCCTAGAGTTGTTAGTAGGGAGTCTATTGATTTAAGAGCAAGTCGGTGCTTTGTTGCTTTCCATTCATGTTTCGTCTTCTGTTGTGCAGTGTGCTGCATTGTTGAAATGTACCATGGGACTTGCGCCAATATACCACCTTGAAGAGAGAGTGATTGTTACAGGTTGCCTTCTAGTCCTCTCTTACCCATGTTAACTGCTAAAATCTAGATGGATTATTTTACTTTTACTATATAAATGCTGTAATGTTTTTGTTTTTTTAAAACTGTGGCCCATGGAACAGTTGTGGTCAGTGAGCTCCAAGCAGGTGAACCACAATTTGGATTATAACATATGATGAAACAAAATGAAGCAAATTAATAAAAATGAATATACGGTTGCACTGATGTGCCTGGATACTATATGGTATGGCTTATAAGTGCACAACATAGCACATTGCACTATAATTGTTAAGGAACAGAAAAATCCTTAGATGGTCCTCGATGGCTGTCAGCTTTTAAGTGGTCCATCAAATTAAAGTTTTGGAGTCCAAGCTAACATCTTCACAATGTTATCAGTATCTGTATCAGCTGATGCATCAACTGATTGGCTGACACTAAAATAATTATGGAATGGAATTTTATAGGGGTTGGCTTGGACTGTAAATGACAACTAAATTTCTGGCAACTAAATAGTATCTAATTAAACATTGTGGAACACGCTGTGTTAAAAATAAATGAACTTTTCCATCTTTAGTAGGTGTTAGAGTGGACTAGAATATTCCAGTTAAACCAGCCCTTCTTATAGTGGCTGTCTAGCTCGGAGTGGGGGTAAACATTGGGGTGAATTATCAATGATTTGTTAAAAGACCCGAATGAAAATAGTACATCATTACAAAATGATTGTATTAACATTAGTGGAAGAATCTAGACTTGGTCTGAGACAGGTCAACATTAACCAGTTAAGTAGATAATTTAGTTATGTAAGAAATATGTTGCAATGTCAAATAGTTTTTTAAAGGTAGAAAACTGAATTAAGGCTTCAAATTAAAGTCACCATCTTCACCAGCTACACTTACTTACCTGTCCATGGAAAGTGTCCATGGAAAGGAGTGTTGACTTAGATCCAGGCAATATATCAGTGTAACTAAACTGTTAGGTAGTGTACAAAAGCCAAAGACAGTATGGTTGTAGTGGCAACAAGGTGGAGTGTTCTTGACACAGAACAAAATGGTGGACATCTGAGGCAAATGATTTAATGCATCCCTGTTTAATTCAAATAGCATTTGAGTTATATCTTACTTCACATTGTATTTGATATAACTCAATATATTGGACTGACTAAATGGATAATATTTGTCACCTAGAACAGGTGCCTATAGGAAATAAGGAGAAGGAACACAGTATTGTCATAGTGTCATTGGCAGAGCTACTAAATGAAGGGCCTCAGTGCAAAATAATTTGATGGCCCCCTCACATTTAAGTGCACATGGGGTTACAAAACCCCCCAATAAATTAAATCAATTTCCTATCCTTCACCAATCCCTTGGTAAATTAAGAGACTCCCAGGCTGCTGCCACTGGCAGCAGACTCCTACCCTGTAGTGGGCCCGGTGATTGGCACCTACTATACCTACCCACCTCATTTTATCATTCACAAACACAACCTTTTGACTGGGGCTATCTCTATAGTTTGGCCAAGAGTCTATGGTGTTGAGGTTGTTTCATGATTATGGCTAAATTCACAAGGGCTATAGTATTTTTTTCACCAATATGGTTTTGTCACAATCAGAAATTGACTTGTGTTTTCTACAGCCACCACATATTTCCATGGCCATTGAGACCTTCAAGATATACGACTGAACTAGAATAACTTGTTGATGTGAAGTGTAGATGGTAATAACATTTCTTGGCAAATAATATATTAATACTATAAAAGGACCCCAGAATTGGGTAATGGTCAAGTACTATTACATTTAAAACAGAACATACAAGTATTTTATTTTTTTTTCTCAAGAAAGTGATCTATCGCAGTCTTATAAAGATTCAGTAAAACAAAAAAAATCAATTCAGTCCTAGCTATTTAGAGCTTAACAACAGTCTTTAATCATGTGCTTTAATAGACAATAAGAGTGATTGATGTGTTACAAATGAAAACATGCATCATAGGAACTCTCGGCTACCAGGGAAAATAAAGAAGGCCATGCAAGTAGAAAAAAACATACTTATAGGAACGCATATCAGTTTGGTTGTGTATGTACACACTGAAACAAATGTACAATACTACTGAAACATTAAAGGTATGTTTTGAACTGAATCGCTCACTTTCAATTGTACTATACCTGTGTTCTGCCACTTTAAAGAGTCACTGGGGTCTATTAGCAAATTACAAAGTAGCCTTATCAGTTAGCTCTAATGAATAGCATTTTTGATAAGGAAAGTTGAACAAGTAAAACTCAATCAATCAGAACATTATACAGGATATTGCAGGATCAGATAATGTTGATAACTCTTGATAATATGTGTATTCAGTCTACGGTAATAGACCTCATGGGGATTTGATGGCACTACAATGCATTAATATGATTTGAAAGCGTAGATAAAAATGGACCCTGGAAGAAAAGTATTGATTGCTTTGTTAAATGAGCACTGTTGTCTTATATTTCAAAGATGCACTTTTGAGGAACTGCACTTGATAATGTTCAGATGTTTTTAGATTGTAAACAATTAATACAATCTCTAATTTATTAAATTGTATATGCAGTGGAATCTATCATTTTTGTTTCTTCATCAAATAGAAGAGGCTTTAAATGCAGCTAAAACTGCCAATGCTTTCAGTAGGGCTAATGGTTACAATGAAACCACCTCAAGAAAAAACTGCAAACAAATAAATTCAGAAACTAATATAACCCCATATACCTGTAACGTTTTGTTGGCATTTCAGCTGGTATCAGAGGCGCTGTGAGTGGCGATCCATACTTTTGAATCAGTGGTGGGCCACCAACACCTATGGCCAGCACTAAAATGGACCAGAAGAGATACAGATACTTTTGTAGCATTTTGTTTCTTGAACTGGATTATACAACATATTCTGACATCACCACTCAAGTCTTTCTTATCTAGTGGCGTCATATGCCAAACATAACATGTGATGGTGTATGAGAACGTACAATTATTTTAATTTAGGAACAATTAGCTATAAAAAAAAGCCAAGCATCTACAATGCAATAACTAGATATCTTGTTTATGAGTGAATATAATATAACTAGACTGGTTGGGGACTGACTGTTCCATGTCCCCTTAATGCGGAGCGCTGGCTAATTTAATCAACGAGATGTTGTGTATCTCTTTATTGGTAATCCAGCACCATATTCACATTTTTAAATTACTAGACTATAATCTCATGTATCCAGGAAAGAGGACAGTTTAATTATTTTTATTACATTTTTGTGTAAAATTAGCATACTTCCCCTTTAAATATTTTGGTTATGAAACATGCATGCAGCAGGGCTTTGGAATCAACATATACAGCCCTGTGCTATGCATTTTCATAAACAGTCTCTGTTAAAGGGAATGTCTCATCACAGTGATTTTATTGTTTACTGGTTAACTTTTAATCTGTCACTGCATGATATGGTGGGAAGTGGGCAGGCAGCAAACTGTGAATCAACATTTTGCATCTTCTAATGCACGCATCACGTTCAGCTGCTTTCTAATAGTTCACTCAATGTAACTTTGAGTTCAAAGGCCACTATCACATGTGCTGTGTTTGCTTTAGAAGATGCAATATGGAACTTCACAGCTTGCTGCCTGCCGTCGTCACACAGTTCTGCTGAACTGTTCTACAATGCACTGCATACAATAGTCCTGAGGGCAATCTGAGTTCTGTACTATAAGTTCAACTCAGTGTTAATTAACTTTTTTGAAAGACATCCTATATATAAATTAATTAAAACCAGTGGGATTTTTAAAGTTCAACTGTGTCCATCACAGACTTGGAAAATTAAGAATACAATTGATGTGGACTTCTGTTTTAAATTCTTTAATGCCAACAGGGTCTTGGTAAAGGAATAAGCTGCAAAAGCATACACCACCACAGCAGGGTTTTTAGATAGCTGTAAAATAATTATTTGGAGAGGAGTTCTGCCTGGAGGTATGTCACAAGTTCAGGAACAAGGATTTACAGAGAGAGAAGAGGTGTTACTGACAGCCAAAAATACTGTGATATCACACATACAGCTCTCTAATTATGAAATGCAGATAGAGCTCACCATTTTAGTGAAAACGACACAATAACAAAAAAAATATCTAATTATATATATATATATATATATATATATATATATATATATATATATATATATAGTAAATAATTAGTACATCTATGTTCACATTTGAATGTCTAAAACAAGTTAAAAAACCTGCTTCCAGCTCAGAATTCTGAGAAAAACAGTTATTACACTGCATTCTGGGAAGCTGAGCTGGGACATGCAAATGTGCCCACAAATGCCTTGCTTTCAATCCATAGCCATTAACAAACATGGCTTCCTTTAAGCTTATGCATGCTGTATTACTCAGCTTTAATGCAAAGCCAAGGTTGGATTAAACACAAGTTTAGGATCCAATCCATGTACAGCTGTTTCAAGCTTACTGGCTATCATCAGCATGGAGCGGGATCTCAGCCTGTGGTGTGGACCTTATGAGTAGGTAGTTCACCACAACAATCATGTATAATATGGTGGGTATATATATATATATATATATATATATATATATATATATATATATATATATATATATATTTAAATAGAACCTCCGAACCATTCACTAACATTAAAGGAACCTAATTTATCGTCTGTCACCCCATTCTATATACTCTTTGATTGACTTGATCATGAGTTTTTAGAAATCAATAAACACAATCTTTAAATATTTTGCATTTATGTGCAATTATTTTCATTATTTTCCATTTCCTTAACTAAGATGCTTCTCTCAGGAAAGTGTGCCCCAAACTAATGTGCTTTGCATTTGCTCGGTTGATTGCACATGGAGTTTTAAAGGCCATTTTTCCATTGGTGAGATAGAAGCTTCCGCAATGTTCAAAGTTTATTCCCTTCTGTAGAAGCAGAACAGCAGAAAACAAAATGGTAGATTCCAAAGCAGTATCGTTGCATATGAATGTCATATTTTTTAGTTTCTAAAACCAGTTTACCAATTATAGTTCTTCTGAAGAGTATTCCTTTATATATATTACAAAAGTAGTTTTATAACTGACATAAGAATACATGGGCCAGTTGTACTAAAGGATGATGTGTCAGTGAATCTCTGTATCATTGAGGTAGCAGTTATAGACATTGGTCAAGATGTACTTAAAGGTACACTGCCAACCCAAGAAGAAGTTGCATTAATCTTAAAGAACATTAAAAACTGTCTATACATTGTACTAGCTGGTCTTCTCTGGATATTCAGCATTGATTTTGTGGCTCAATATGCTAATTTACAGCTCAGAGTGCTTGTAAGAGTGTAGGAAGGGATCTAACTGCCTGATAACATTGGGAGTATTGTTTTGGTAACCACAGAGGAAGACTGTGATCCTAACTAGAATATCAAAAGCAACTAATTAGTAATTGTAAGCTTGTCCTTTGCATAAAAATGCAGCATCAACAATATGGATGTTCTCAAGAAAAAGTATCTAATACAATGTATAGCCTCATTTCCATGCTCTTTAAGAAAAACTTCAAAAATAACTTGATCTTAGGGTGACAGAGTCCCATTAAGGGTGATGTTTTGGCAATCCAGTTGTACCCAATGGGCCATATGTACTAATGTTTGACATTGGAGTCCTCCAACACTTCACCCTTTAGAAGATATATATCACTGTCTGTGTGCACCATATTTAATTGCAATATATAAATATATATTTCTATAAAAACATTGCTACCTGAAAACAAGCCACTAGATTTTTGGTATAAAATAAGGCAGGTTCCATCCTGTCCTATTTAATCAAATAAATGTTTATCAGAAAGCAAAGTATTTAATAGCTGAGGCCTAAACCACTGGTAGCTGAATACATTTATTACCAAGTTTATTACAAAACATACCAGTAGGCATTTATTAGATGGTCTTTTTTATATATATATATATATATATATATATATATATATATATATATATATATATATATAGGTATTTTTGGTACCCCTGGGATTCCTACTGACTGGCCCTGTGAGTTTGCCATCTGTATATAACTGATAACGATTTGGTCATCAGTATGTTTCATAAAGGTGGCACTGGACAATTTTAATGGCTAAGATCCAAGTGGGTCTATGCACTCTGTAAGGGGGTAATAGCAGCTTAGCCTCAACCAATCAGAAAGCAGCTCTATTTGGCTGTATACCATACTCTCTGTGCCTTGTCCAACCAACAAATATCCTGAATGTTACAAACAAATGGATGGAAAAACTAACAAAAAATTTAAAAAAAAAGTATGCAACTGCAACTTTTTTTTTCAGCACATGTACATAAGACTATAAATATATATAAATATATGAATATATATGAATATATTTGGTAATGCCAAACCGCTGTGTTATATTGTATTGAAAACTAACAAACATGGGACAGTTTGGATGTTTTTTTTTCTGTAGAGTTTGCAAAACTTGTATGGCTGCTGCCTTTTGAGAATAAATGTACAGAAGTCAATTCTTGCATATTAAATATTTAGTAATAAAGAGTTTCTTTTATTGATGGCTTCGGTCACAGTGTGTGCTGTGATTTTTTTATTTGTAAGATCGCACATTATCTCATTAATAGTTTGAAAACAATAAAGGCCTGCGATGTCCCAGTTGGTAGGGAATATTCTAGTTCTCCTGAAACTCTTTTCAACCTGTTTGTATATTATACAGTTATGATAGTAAAAAAAATAAAGCCTTATTTGCCTCTCACCAAACTTTCGAATATTTCTACTCACTTTTTTATTTTTTATATTATCTCCTATTGGGTAGCCGATTATCAGTAACTCTGTTTCCTTCACCTCCTGCAATTCCTCCTATATATGTTATAGTCTGCTACATTGTTTACTTGTGAGCAGGGGCATAGGAACTGGGATGGGGGGTGGAGCAAGCCCCCAGATTACATGAATAGGGGACACAAAAAATAGCGAAATCAAACATAATTATTCATTACCAGATTTGAACACATTCCCATGAAAGCTTTGACCCATAATTTATATTGTATATAATTAAATATAATTTTAAAAAAAATAATATATATATATGTAACAATTTAATTATATTTGGGGGGGCCAGAAGTATTGAAAATTAAAAAAAAAAAAAAAAAAAAAGTTTTTGTGAGACACTGCAGCAATTGACCCCCCAAACCCCCCCACCCCCGGAGCAGGGCCCTGGAGCATTGCACCAATTGTAGATCCACCCCTGCTTCCTGTCCTGGGAGTAGAGTTAAATTATCCTCCCAGGTTTTTTTGGCTCCTAAACCCATGTTGGGCAAACCTTTACTGTAGCACTTATGCACTATTTACATTGTGAGAACTGTTGCCTCCTCCCATGATGACACAATAGATGGTAGGAAAATTAAATGGGCAGAGGTACTGAAGATAAATTACCTGTACAGCAAATAAAGACTAAACAAGTTAGTAAAATATCAAAAACATAATTTTAATTTACATTCAAATTGAATACAATGTATAAAACAGTGTTTTCCCCATTCAGATGAGAACTGTATGACATCTTAGGTCTGGCCTGTTCTTTTGGGTGGAAACAGACTGAAGCAGGAAATGTCTTTGTATATGACTTTCAGAGTAAGACAAAATGATTATGTTGTTCTTTCCGACTGAGCATTTCTCACCTCTACGTTTGGGCTAATTTTTATGCAATAAAACATGTGCAAGGTATTATTAAATGGCAGTTCTCACCAGTCCTCAAGCTGAAATATAATTCCCACCTTCAAACACTCTTTGGCTTTTTACAGTTTATAGACTCCAAGGCACTTTAAAGCTGTTTATATTTTCGTTTAAAAATATTTCGTTATGGGGATTCTTAAACTTGAATAGCTTTGTGTTCTTCTATAGCCTTTGAAGCCATCTCACAAGCAACTACCTATATAATAAGGACTGACCACGATGCCAATAAGATGTTCCAAGTGGCCTGTCAACCAAGTGAATGAAGCTGTGTTGAGTCAGCCCATAGGAGAGACAAGCAGCTGTAGATCCAAGCAATCTGAACTCTTTTTGTGACTCTAATCAGCTACCAGCCTCTATTAAGGTACTAGGTTTGGCATTATCAGAACAAAAGTGGAATAGTTTACATAAATTATAATGTGGCAGTCCTGCAGGGTCGACATGATAACCCAAAATCCAGTTTATACCTATTATCTGCTACATAAACTCAATAGATATACTGAATTTTAAAAATAAGAGCACCACTGGTCTGTATCTCCACGTGGCTAAGGGTAAAAGCTACACAGCTGCAATGCTAACAATGTGATAGTATCCTGGAAATGCAACACAGAGAGCATTAGTACCCTGCACCTCACCAAGCCCTCCCAATGCCTCAACTGGTACAGAAGACAGGTACGGGGACAAAATACAATACTCTACATTCCCGTACTAAAATGCATCTAACTCCATCAAGCCGTCTTCAATCTCAAAACAGAAACCACCTTTTACATATGTCTTTTAACCATCAATAAACACAAATGCAGATTTATTTGTCTCATTAATTCAATAAATGACAAGAACAAAAGGAGATACGTTTGTAGCAGTAACCTGAGTACTGTTTGAGCCAAGGAATCTGGGCATTACTCAACAAATGGAAAAATACTCGTATTATATGGTTTATCCAGCTTTGCAAACTGCCCTCTGTGCCTTAGCTAAAGTGCAGAAAAATGCTAAAACCGGAATGAGTTCTGTGGAAAGTACATTTTCCACTGTGCTATCCTTATAATCCCTCGCACTTCAGGAAGTTGATCAATAGAAACCAGAATGCATATTCTATTATAGCATAATTGCATATAAAAGATAAATTAGAGGTTGAATTTTTTTTTACTATCTTATTTTCTTCACGTATGATTGTTTCAAATTATGTTTGAAATAAACTACGGTGGTCCTTTAAGAGTGTTTTGGTTACCAGACCCTCTAACGTAAAAATATTTTTATGAAAAAATGCATA
This sequence comes from Discoglossus pictus, assembly GCA_027410445.1. Lineage (NCBI taxonomy): Eukaryota > Metazoa > Chordata > Amphibia > Anura > Alytidae > Discoglossus > Discoglossus pictus. Next base: position 79,559,883 of record CM050167.1, on the reverse strand, counting down.
TTAGGGATTGTATGTAAGCCTGGAGAATGCATTTTATGTACATGTTTTATTTTAAATGATGGATTTCTTTGGAACTGTCGCCTAATTGCTGGAGCTTTTATGTTCCATTTCTGAGCCATTGTGTACCAAAAAAAGTAATTTGTGTTACAAGCTTGATTGACTTGAAAATAAAGCCAAGAAAATCATGTTTGTCCAAGCTGAGTACAAGTTCTCTGTCCTCCAGGTATATATTTAATTTGATGTTTTGAATGTCTAGACGCAAGTGCCCTGGAAATAGCAGAACTGTGATAAACTGCAAAAGAAAGAAAAGTATGTGTGATGGAATTTGCAATACGGTATTAAAATGATGTAAAGCACTCCAATTTGCACAGTTTCGGAAGGAGCTTAATGCATCCAATTTGTTACAGACTGTACTTGGCCCTGGTTAGTGGTTTCCCAAATAATGCCAAAATGTGCTGTGTTCCATTATTTATTTTATAGATGATGTGCTTTAATAAAACCCACTGGATGTGCATGTTTCCCCACAGAGTGCCAATAGGAAGCCTGGAGATGAGGTGCCCTGGGACCGGGCACTCAGAAAGTACATTGACAAGTTTTCTTTGTGGAATTTATTTATTTTTCTCACCAAGCAAATCTGTGCCATATTGGCACGTGACCCGACAGCAAATGGGCAGAACATTTTTCACTAAACCCGCTTGATGTATGTTGTTAATAATTTTTGGATTCTTTGTGATTCTTTTTATGTAACCATCTGTGTACTGGTTTTGGTCTTTTTCGTGTTTTGGGGGCTGACCACAGGGAGTACAGTTTCAGCTATTTATTGCCAATTAGCCTTATTGTGTATCATTATTTGCAGTAAAATGAGTGGATCTATAGGCAGTTAAGTGCATATATATTACCTGTAGATTACCAGGCACTGGTCAAGGCATGGATGGGGAACAAGCATGTCTCAGATCGGAAGTCATTGGAGGGACAGCAGCATAGAGGTGGGACAGCATCACAGAGGCACAAGGGGTGCAGTGGCACAGAGGAGGATAGCGACACGGGTGGGACAGCAGAACAGAGGGGGGACAGCGGCACAGAGGCACAAGGGGTGCAGTGGCACAGAGGAGGATAGCGAAACGGGTGGGACAGCAGAACAGAGGGGGGACATCGGCACAGAGGGGGTGCAGTGGCACAGAGGAGGATAGAGGCACAGGAGGGACAACAGCACAGAGGGGTGTAAGCACAGAGGGGGACAGCGCAACAGAGGGAGGACAGCGGCACAAGGGGTTGCAGCGGCACAGAGATGTATAGTGGCACAAGCGCGAACAGCAGCAAAGTGGAAGGACAAGGGCACAAAGCTAGGGACAGCGGCACAGAGGAGGGACAGCAGCACAGAGGAGGAATGGGGCACAGAGGGGAGTCAGTGACACAGAGGAGGATAGCAGCACAGGGGGGACAGCAGCACAGAGGGGGGACAGCGGCACAGACGGGGGACAGTAGCACGAGAGGGTGCAGCGCCACAGAGGTGGATATTGGCACAGGCGCTGACAGCAGCAAACAGGAAGCTTAAGGGCACAAAGCTAGGGACAGCGGCACAGAGGAGGAACAGAGGCATAGAGGGAGGACAGCGGCACAGAGGAGGAGGGACTACAGCACAGGGGTGGTGGTGGCACAGAGGCGTGACAGCGGCACAGAGGAGGGATGGGGCACAGAGGGGAGTCAGTGGCACAGAGGAGGATAGCAGCACTGGGGGGAGAGCAGCACAGATAGGGGACAGCGGCAAGGGGGGACAGTAGCAGAAGGGGGTGCAGCGCTACAGAGGTGGATATAGGCACAGGCGCGGACAGCATCAAAGAGGAAGCAGAAGGGCACAAAGCTTGGGACAGCGGCACAGAGGAGGAACAGCGGCATAGAGGGGGACAGCAGCACAGAGGAGGACAGAGGCATGAGGGGGACAGTGCCACAGAGAGGGAGGGACAGCAGCACAGGGGGGCAGTGGCACAGAGGAGTGACAGTGGCACGGAGGATGGATGGGGCACAGAGGGGGGTCAGTGGCACAGAGCAGGATAGCAGCACGGGGGGGGGGGGCAGCGGCACAGAGGTGGGACATCGGCACAGAGGGGGGACAGCAGCACAAGGGGGTGAAGCGGTACAGAGGTGTATATTAGCACAGGCGCATCCAGCAGCAAAGCGGAAGGACAAAGGCACAGAGCTAGGGACAGCAGCACAGAGGAGGGACAGGGAGTGGGACAGTGGCACAGAGGATGCACAGCAGCATAGAGGGGGGACGGTGGCATGAGGGGGACAGTGGCACAGAGGGGGAGGGACAGCAGCACAAGGGGGCAGCGGCACAGAGTAGGGGAGGCACAGAGGATGGGGAGTGGCACAGAGGAGGGACAGGGGAGGGACAAGGAGGGGAGACAGTGGCACAGAGGAGGAACAGGGGCACAGAGGTGTGACAGGGGCAATTGTACCTTCATTTATGATGTGCAGATGGCCAATTGTATAATATAGATAAATAAATAAATATGCATATAAAAACATGTACATAAACTATCTATCTATTCTGTATAGAAAAAAAAAAACTCTCTTAGACATATTTTCAAAAAGTACAAAAGGTTATGGAAGTTCATCCCAGCCAAGTGGGCATCTTACTACACTGACAGAAGCATCCACCATTTTTCCTTTATGCTGGAAGAGCCGTAGGCAGTCTTTCCCACATATAAACACAGATTTTATTTGATTTGATTTCTCAGTGAAAATGCATGGATCTGCCATCATTGGCAGAGCTAGTGAATTTGGGACTTGATTGAAAATTATTTGGGGAGCCTAAGGATAAATTAAAAGGCAACAATATAAAAATATAAATATATCACATATATAGTTGTGAGCGTACGAGTTGTTGCTAACGCTGCGGGCTCGCGTAGCGAGCCCGCGCCCCTCGCGAAGCGAGGTCACTGCCCGAGGGTCTCAGTTGCTGGCATGGAGCGCCGTAGGCGCTCCATGCCAGCACCTGAGGACCTCGCAAAGCGAGGGCCGCAGTTGCTAGCATGGAGCGCCGAAGGCGCTCCATGCCAGCAACTGCGCCCCTCGCAAACTTCACGTCGCAACCCAAACAGTACGACACACACATTACGACACTCCCAAACAACATACGACACACGTTCACACACATTACGGCCTTGCAACACTCGGACGCAACTCGCGAACATTACAAAATGTAAAACACAATACATACACACAGCACATACATAAAAAACTTACCTACACCAAGAGGGAGCACCCAGCACCTCAAAAATACAACTTACACCTCGATTTTACTTGAAATAAAACAGTTTAGAGACTAAAAAAAAAATCGAAGCGAGAGAAAAAATGGCCGCCGAACAAAACGAAAACGAGGCTACAGCACTCTAAACTCGCAAAACACCACAAGAAACTCGCAAAACACCACAAAACACCTACGGATATTCCGATACAGACGTATACCACACATTACTCGCCATTTTACGCCAATGCGGAAGTACACGACTACGCTAACGGTTTGGCCTCGCGCACGCACAGTGTTACACTGCACACATTCAGCACGCTTACACAGCAGATCCACACCACTAATGCTGCAGCAACATCGAAACACATTCACAGCTCTTCCACACAATGCTTTAAAATAGGTAAAGTATATTCATTTATTAATGTATTATATATTTCAAACAGCATTAGTTACCTTACAATTTCATTGCCGTCATTTTTTGACGGGCAATTCGCTAGTATATATATATATATATATAAAATAAAAAAATAAAAATAAAAAAAATATATATATATCCATTTCTAACAGAAGGCCCTTACCCTGCTTTGCACCAGCAGTAGATCTGCAACTGTAGTGTAACATTTCTGATAAGTTTTGATAGGACTCGCAATCCAGAAATAATGCAATATTAATAAATCTGTAAATATGATATTTTAGTGAGTAATGTTTAGTTTATGTGAGTTCCATTATATGTATTAACACATTGATAGCCAAGATCGATATAACACGGAAATTAAACAGAAAAAAAAGTATTTTATATTGCAGATTTGCGAGCTTGAGAATGTTGTGCTATTATTTCTAATACCTAACATCACTTTCCCTTTCATTATGAGTACAGTAGTGTGTGTAGATTTGCATCTACAGTGCTACAGATAGGACTTTAACCCCCTTGCGGGTCCTCTCTAGTACCCGTTGGCTTTTTGGCTCCATCTGCGGGTTACAGGGTTGAACGCCAGTGAATTTGTTGCAATTTAATAGCGATTTCAAATGTATCAGTTACGGGCTTGAAGGAACAAAGGATTTGTGCCCCCGGAGTGCAATTTTCGACATCTCGTAGTTTTTTTTCGCCCTTAACCCGCAAGTCGTTAGCGGGTTGCTTTAAGCGGCCAATTTAATAGCCGCAAGTCTTACGGGTTATGTTACAGGCTATGGTTTTACACAACAAGGGAATTTAATAGGGCTGATGGTCGTTTAAACGCAGGCTTTAAATACCGGCCATTTATGTTTATTGATATAGTTGTCTACAAAAATGCTCTAGATTATATGATTAACATGTATATGTGATCTCACTGCAAAGCAGATTAGATGATCAAAGGGATATACAAATATGTTAACATGAATATTGGAAAATCAGTTCTAACCAGATTATAAAGACTTTGTAATTAATATAATTATATAATTGCACCTCCTCCCCTGGGGTGTATCTGTGTAGTGGTAATTCGTCTCATACCAGATAAGTAAATTGAAATACCGTAATAGGATTTCATATATATATATATATATATATATATATATATATATATCACATATTATAGTTGTCGTAATTGTGAGTTGTCGTCACACAATGTTAAAAACATAGGACTTAGCCTGCAATGAGCGCCGAATGCACCTCTCGCAATAGTGCCTTTTCAAGGTCCCTCTAAGTGTCCTCTGTCCCGTCAGAGATGTTATTTAACCGATTACGCTACACCAATGGAGGATGAAAAGAGATTGAAGGCGCCCATAGCTGAAGCCAGTAACACTTAAGCGAAGCCAGTAACACAGCGGAAGCCAGTAAGACTTAACCAAAGCCAGTAACAGTTAACTGAAGCCAGTAACACTTAGCCTAAGCCCGTAACTCGAAAAAACGCCAAAAAAAGAAAAGCAATGTACAAAATAAATTAAAATCATCACACACAACTCAGGGGGACAGCCATGGAGCCTGTGAGCATGGTTGCAAGCTAATTTGAGCCCTAATTGCCCTTTTTCAGAGATAGAATCAGCTAAAGGGGGGGGGGGGGGGTCTGAATGGTGGCCGAAAAAAAGTAAATTTTCTCAAACAGGATCAAAAATCAAAAAGAGGCCGGAGCCAGTAACACTTAACCAAAGCCAGTAACACCTAGCCGAAGCCAGTAACACAACCCAAGCCAGTAACACTTAACCCAAGCCAGTAACACTTACCCGAAGACAGTAACACTTCGCCGAACAACGCCAGGCACGCTCAGTGCGTTGTGGTGGGTTGCACAATGTCTGCAATGAACGTTCATTGTAGGGACTGTAAACTACAAGGGGCGGAGAGGCTTGCGATGATATATATATATATATATATATATATAAAATCAATCCTGGTCTTTGCTTAAAGCTGTATTATACAGCAGGCATAGCCTAAACAGAGTCATGTTTAAAATGGAATTGGATTACAAGAGTGAAGCCTTTTTGTTTTTTTTTCACATAAGTAAGATTAATTTATGAGCACTCACAACAGTCTGCATGTGCTATGAGAGTAAAGGCCAGTGGCAGAGCTAGTGCATGGAGGGCACGGTGCAAAAAAAACTATATTTTGAGATCACGTCACCCAAAAGAGGGGAGGCAGAAGGTCAGCACCGTTGGAATTTAAGTCAGGGAATTTAGGTCAAGGATATGATGTGTTATGGCTATCGGGCCATAGTCAAAAAGACAAAGACTGAGAAAGCTGCCAGCGCAAGAGCCACAGATGGTAGTCAGATCACAGTGGAGGAGTATAACATGCATGGAGGATCTCCCAAGGGGTATAATGTCTACACCATAAACCATGTTTACCAAACATATACTCTGACTCAATGATATGGCCTATATCAGACAGCAATTGCTCTGTAACTCAATATAATGTAGCTGACTAATCATTTAGACCAGAAATGCACACAATAACATGTGTTGTGATATGAACACTAATAATACAGAATAAAGAAAACAAACTCATGGTTTAACGCAACTCTGAGGCCAAGAGAACAACCTAGATGTCTCCTAAACATTGCCCATGCAATCTACAATTGAAAACTGTAAATACAAAAATGTAATGAAGTTATACATATGAGAATTAGCAACATCAGGAGAAGCAGGAGTACATTGCCGTGGAAGAGGGAGAGGAATTTCATGGGGCAATGGAGGAGATGGGGGGATTTGTACTCACAGTGCCTCTCCTCCCAAAGATGGACTCTCCTCCAGATACATATCCATCAATTTTTTACTCTCCCCCCTCTTTTTTCCCGACACAGAGCATTTTTTTTGTATGACACTTGCTGTGTGATTCCTTACTCCTTGTTATAGTAATTCTGGTGTAGGTACACTATTACTGTTAGTTTCATTTTATTTTCGATTATTGGAGAAATCCCTTCTCTAAATGTATAGTTATTCTGGTGTACTGACCAGATATAACTTATATGTAACTGCTATACATTTTATTTTTCTCCAGTGGTAGGGGTTAGATCTGTTTCTTATTGTATTTTTAGTTAGCATCACGTGCCCCTGTGATCAATTTGCATTGCATTAATTATATTCTGCATGGTCTTTTTTGGCCATGCTTTTTGTAAATGCTACTTTTTCAGTAACATTTTAAAACTGGTTCACTATGTTTGCCTTTTTATTTTGTGATAGATGATTGGTTTGTGCACATACATTAGATCAGAGGTGGGGAGGTCTGTCCAGTGAGTGCCACCAACAGTCCAGGATTGCAGTGTGTTTCTGCCTATCTAATCATGTTCTCTTTGATTAAGCCAAGTTGCGTAACTCCATGATATTATTACATAAGCAGAAGGTTACTACTGGTGGCACTCATTGTATTGACTGTACCAATGCAGTAAACATTATATCATATGTTAAGGTCTTAGGAGTCACATACTGATTGACAACACATTGATGAGATTTATTATCATTACACAGCAACATGAACAGTAGAGACATATATGCTATTACATGTTAATTTCACACCTAATTCATGGTATTAAATGTCAGGGGATTCACATTGAATGCTAAGACTAAATTGTTGTAAAGGGAATAATAAATGTATCGGTGGAGCAGGTGGGTATGATTTTACTCATGAGAATCTGTATTAAGCTGGTGTGAGCAGGCATTTGTGATTTCGGTGATTGTTTTTTAGTGTTGTAGAGGGCTGGCTTAGTTGCCCTTAAGGGAGATCCATGTTAAATAGAAGGATTTATCTCACTATGAGCACCTGCAGTGCAATCCTAGAACACGTAGTTGTTACAGTAGCCATGTCATCGCACTCTAGGTAAAATCACACATAAAGCAGGAAAAAAGTTCCAACATAGTGATCACTTGTAAGAGTTTGATATGGGCAGCATGTAATGGCTATCTAAGGACTTACTTGAAGTTCTGACTTGCAAGATTTCCTACAACAATAATGTAATCAAGCCCTTGATTAGGTAAAGGCTGCTCCCATCACGGGCACAGGAGGGTAGCTCACTTGGCTACATTGTATGGTATTTACTAATTATCATCAAATGACCACTCCCGAGTCTGACTAAGAGCATAAAAAAGTTGTTATCTCTACTGGTTTTTGGTTTTGGAGGTATCCATTATACTTTGGTATGAAACCAAAAGATCCAATTGTCGACACGCTTGTGAGCCTCGTGTAGCGAGGCAAGCCGTTGAAGCACAGAAGTCTTCCGAGCTCGGAGCACTTAGCTGATGAGCGGTGAAGGCGCTCATCAGCTGGGAGCCTTGCGCAGCGAGGTGAGCAGTTGAGGCATTGAAACTTGGAGCACTTTGGTGCTCATCGCCTGCTCGCCTCGCGAAGCGAGGCGAGCAGTTGAGGCATTAAAACACGTGGGACTTAGAAATGAGTGCCGAAGGTGTCCTGCTAGCCTTGTGAAGCGAGGCGAGCCATTGAGGCATTAAAAATGCAGAACTTAGCCTCCAAGCTGTTAGGAAACGCAGGATCACCTTTGCTGCAAGCAGTTGAGGAACGCGGGACTAATTAATTAATTATTATTAAATAAAATATGGATATATATCTGTCTTTGCGATGAGAGCCAAAGATGATCGTTGCAAAGCACAAAACTGGAAGGACAAGAGGGGAGAGGCTTGCAATGAGCGCCAAAGGTGATCAGAGGAGCAAAAGTACACAAGGCGAGGCACTCGCAATGTGCACCGAAGGTGCTCAGAGGAGCAAAAGTACACAAAAGGAGAGGCTCGTAATGAGCGCCGAAGGCACTCAGCGCGAGGCTCGCAATGAGCACCAATGGTCCTCAGAGTAGAAAAAGCTTTACATTGTGTGGCAAACAGCATTGCCATGGCTTTTAAATTGTATTGCTTCATCATTTTTGACGAGCAAGTCTCTAGTTAAATAATAAATCCACCTCTCCCATACCTCGCATTACTGCTCTGTAGAGTCATACATGCTCTCGGCCTCCAACTATCAGTAAGTGTTGTAGCCCAAAACATTAAGATGTCATATAAAAAAGGATTTCATACTTACATAGCATAGTTATTTTTCATTTTCTGTTGAGCATTTAAAATAACCTGTTTAAGCATTAAACAGTTTGCATGTGTGACTTGGAGTAAGGACAATTTCCTTTTTTTAAATTTTAGGACCAACTCCTCTAACATCAAACAATGTTTATCTTCAGGTATGTCCTTAGTTCAAGAGTGTAGTCAGTTCCACTAAATAAAAAAGGCCAACTGATTGCTTTGATAAGATATGGTTCATTGATTTATTTTCAGTTTCCCTACAACTTCACAAGATCAATAAACAGACTGAGGTCTAACGCAATCTAGTATTGCAAATAATATGTATCTACTGATTTTAGGGAAGGAGAAACTTCCTGCATACATCCCAGCATTTCAAACCGCCAAAGATGGACACTTTTATTCTTGAAAAATAATGCACTATTATAAAGTGTTACTCCCATTCTGTATAATGGGTAAACTAAGTTTTAGAGACACACACTAAATGTGTAAACAATACTCCACATATTTCCCCAGAGAAGGTTTTGGTGCTGGGAAAGATTGAATTCACATGAAGAAGGGTACGGCACAGATGCATAGATGGGGCCATTGATGAACATGAGCTTGAGGAAGCTCAGAGGGGCAGTGGCTAATAGATTTGCCTGGCGTGCTGCAGTCCATATAGGTCAGGGAGAGTTGGATATGACTGAATGACTAAACAACAACAACAATACTTTATATGCATATATTGTTTAGAAATTAAACTCTATGTTTCTGTCTTTCTCCTGGACTGTTAGAACAACAGTCGGGAACCAGAAAAAGTAGAGCATGGAGCATAGCATGGTACAATGGGCCAACAGATAGTCCTAGACCCATTCCAAGAAATCATGCAGCACTTAGATAGTACTCAACAGACCACAGATTTATTGAACCAAACTAATTCAATATATACTGTATATATATATATATATATATATATATATATATAGTACTTCTCATTGCCCCTGGAAACGTTATACATCCTGCTACGCCCAGCATCATTCCTTTAGAGAAGAACCATGCCGAGGGACAGGGGGACTTTCCCAGGAAAGTGGGAATGTTCCTCTAAAAGAGATACACTTGCTAACTCCTCGCTTTGCTATATGTTAATTAGTGTTTAGTAACATCTATTTTTATACCCCTTCTGGATCGCAATCTTGTTGTGGTGAAGGGGCTTCTGTACATCAATGAAGCTGTGAGCTATACCATGTAGGGTCACCCAAGATGGGCAGGTCATAACAGAGAAGTCGGACAAATCGCCATCCACTGGAGACGGAACTGGAAATCCACTCCAGTATATTTGCCAAGAAAACCATATGAATAAGCACAAACAGATGTGCCTGGCATGCTGCCTCCATATATTCACCGAGAGTCGGACATGCCTGAACAACAACTTTTTTATCCTGTAAATCAAAGGATTTTTCAACCCTCTAAAAATACAGCAACACATAGGCCCCTATTCATGGAGCCCGTAATGAAGTCCGTAAAATAATTTGCTATTCAATTGGTGTCTTTTAGCGAGCCGCAAATGATTTACGGGTTACAGGCTGAAAATCCCTGAGGTTGTCAAAACTGTAACTTACAGCCCATTGAAGCCTCTGACTTTTCAAGCCTGCAAAAGTTACAATCGCTAAAATCGCAAATTGCTATTCATTGGCTGCAATTCCTCAAGCCCGCAAATGTTTTCACACCCGTAAATAGCAAATGTAGAAGAAAATCCTACGGGTACCAGATGGGACTCCCAATGGGGTTAAACTTAACCCCTGTTCGTAGCACTGTAAAAGCAAAATAATCAATACTGCACTTTAAAAGACGGGGAAAGCAATGAAAGACATTAGAGTTAATTGCACAACAGTTGCGCCCTCGCAAACCTGCAATAAATAATATTTTTCTTTACGTTTCATTTCAGTGTCATATCGGTCTCGAGAATCAATGAGTTAATGCATATCAGGCCACCTACATGGACTAGAACAGTATCGCCATTCATTTCTATTATTTTGTACGTTACCGAATTGCGAGTCTGTTCGCATATCGGACCTTTAAACGCTAATTGATTGATTTGGAACCTCCATGTTTTACTAACGTAGGGATTACAGTCCTATTCACTATTGGCTGTTTCTTCATTGGTAGTTACGTCCTTGCTTAACTGATCATGATCACGCTCTGAAATGCTACATACAAGTGCATGGTTTACGGTTTTGGCTTTCGTCATGTAACTTGCGGGCTTGTTCAATTGAATCGCTCTGTAATTGAAGCAAATCTCAAGCCTGCAGACGTACGACCGGTATAACGTAAACTGTGACTATCACTGAAGTACAAAGTGTAACCAGCTTTGAGCAAAGTTATTATGTTAAATTAGTCAAAATTCAGTTTTTACTGATATAAAAGTAAAACATATTTTAAAATATACATTTTTTTGCTATCAATTTTGAAGGACCACAGCGGATTCAAGTAAATGTAGGGTAGTAAAATAACTAAAAAGCTGAATATTTACAATTAAAAGTTATTCAAAATGACCAGTTAGTAACAGAGATTTTTTTTTTTTTCTACATCACTCAGCCAGACAGATTTTATCTCCAAACTGGTCTTGTTTTCAGTTTAATTTACCTAATTTCTGAATTAATGACTTTCTTTTGCACATCGTTATTGAGGTGTCACAGGCCGATATCTCTAACACCATATGCAAAATCTAGCAATTAATCCAGGGATCATCACTAATAAAAAATGTAGGTACTGATAACAAGACTTTTGGGAAGATCTCCTGAGCCCAATAACTGTGATACTTTTAATACTATTTTTCTTTTGTAATTTTAAATAATGTTCAATTTCAAATATTTATAGTTTTTGGTACTTTACTATCATAATTCTGTGGCCTTTTAAGTTTTGGACTTTTATTTCAAAATGATGATGTTTAAATTAATCGACTCACCATAACGCCATGGGTATTGATATTATATCTCATAAGGGAAACAGGACGCTGTGATGAACCTCAGATTGTGTGTGTGATATTATCCAGAATCCTCTTCTTCAGCATTTATCCTGAATGGCAATTGATAGTGATGCTGAATGAAGGAGATTCTGTTATCTGAAAAATATAAATCAAGGAATATTGTATCTTCCCAACAGATCATAGATTTGGGACTATTGCTTCTCAGACTGGAACTCGGATATAAGCCAGTTTCATATATTAAGAATGACAACACATCACTCATATGCTGAAGGTATTTTATTACTTTTAATGCTAGAAGTACTGCTATATTTTTTTCCATTGCCATGTTACTATGATGTAGTAACTTTTAGGTAGACGGAATGGGCAGCCCAGATGGGTCATTTTAATTGTTATCTGTTTTTAAATCTATGTTTAAGACCCTGGAACAAGTCCCCAGGAATACCTAAAAGTAAAATAAACAGTGACAGTGTTTATTTTAATTGTATATCCTTGGAGTTAGCCAGATCACTAGTGGTGATAGTTAGCTTTATCACAAGGGGCAGAGAGCACGGATTTCTTTTTTTAATTTGGAGATCAAGATCCTTGCTAGTGAATGACATACAACACACCCTTAAATGATGACTGAAGTCTGTAAAGATTCATTAATATTCCACTTTGTAATGTATTTTATTGTAGTAATAGTTTAATAAAACAAAAGGATAACACTGCTTATTCATGGAGGGCCTGGAGTCCACCCAGCCTGCTGGGGTTGGAGGGAGGGCCGCTTGACCTGGCAGGGTATGTAAGGAGGTGGCCAGCTTTGGGAGGCGGAGCCATTTATAGGCTGGTTTTAGCCCCAATTGTATCAGTAGTGCCCCAGCTAGTCATGAGGGAAGATACCACCCATCCATAAAGTATTGTCATTTAAAGTTATAGGTTGTCACAGCATCGGGTGGTGACGGGAGTCGCTGGGACAGTGGTAAAATGGGTAAAATCCTACCCTACGGTGATACGGATGTTACAACATGGTAGGCCCTGAATGACGCTTCAGGGCGTAGGGCGTACTGTCTCTGGCCAGGCTCCTCCCCTCAAGTGGTTATGTTTATTTATTAATGGTTATGGTTATTATGTCTATTAGTAGTAGTCTGTGTCTAATCATTATATTTTAACCCAAGAAGTAGTCTGTGTTTAATTATGATAGGTTAGAGATAATTGTGTTTAACCCTTATCTGTACATACCAACTGGGCCTTGCTTAGGTCATGATTTAGGTTGTCTATGTTCAGCCATTTTGTTATTAACAGTTCTCCCTTGCTAGCAAGACTTCCATTTTAGTAATGCTACATTTGCACATTAATATGCAATTGTGATCTACATATGCTGTGTCCTATATATGTCCCATGTCCAATTTGTAATTACAGCTTTAGGAAGATGGAGGTACAATCAAATGAGTACTGTTATTCTTAAAGAGCATAAACAACTAGCTATACGTTGTGTCATCTAACTTTTTCTAAATAGAATCAATCCTAGGAAATTCCATGTTTATATTATCATTGCTGTATTTAAATGCAAATGAGCAGGCCACACATTTAATTAGCTGCTTCGATGTGCTAATTAGGATTACATTTTGCTTGCATGCCTCTGTAGCATGTTAGATGCATAATATATAGCAAGAACAGACTGAAGAAAGTACAAATGTCAATGTGGAGGTCATGTTCTTAAATTCTTCCGAACATTTTCCATTTTTTTTTTTTTTTTTTGTTATTGTGTGTTTGTGAAACTTACGAACCTTTGATATAAGATACAATATAGTATGCTATATCCAATTAGGGGGAGGGGGGTGAAGCATTGCTTTAGAATACTTCTTGCTGCTCGCTAGCATTGGTATCTGTTAATCCCATCCAATTCAAAGCTCCCACATATCCAAAAATGAAGCCCATTTTTTGTAGTTAACGTCTAGTTCTGCCGATATCATACTCATAGAATGTACTGTTTGTCTTTAAGGCTGGCTAGGACCGCTCTATACAGGGGGGTAGGATTCTTTCAAGATTTAGCGATGGTAATTCTTGTTGCTAGGTATATCTGGTTGGTAAGAAGTTGGGCTTCCTTGTTGAGACCGGTAACGGGAAGGCCTAGTAAGGCCTCTGCTGGTTTTTGATGTAATCTTCTGCCCCACAGTTTCTCTAGGGTGTCAAATGTTTCCGACCAAATGTGGGCGATTTTTGGGCACTCCCATAAAGTGTGAAGGAGTGTTCCCATAGAGCTACATCCCCTAAAGCAGTTTCCAGTCGAGGATGGATATGCTAGTTTTAGCCTTGCTGGTGTCATGTACCACCTCAAAATTGTTTTGTAGGAATCTTCCCTAAGGATTATGTTGAGGGAAGATTGCGCTGCATTTTTGTGAATTTTGCTTCATTGTCCCTGATCTAAAGTAATGGGCAATTGTTTTTCCCAGGAGGATTGGTGGTGGAGTTTGGATGGTGTCGCTTGATCTAACAAGTAGTCATATATAATAGTTGTGAAACTGCGATTCGTCGTCACATTTGCGAGAAATCGCAGTTTGACAACTGCGCATCGCACAATGGGCCGTGCATGCACAGCGTAAGCTGCACTCACGCCTTGTGCAAGCTGCAGCCTGCGCATGTGCATAGCGCAGACGGCCCGCGCTAGCGCACTGAAAAGAAGGGGAGACACACAGGGAAGGAGGTGAAGACACACAGGGGTGGGAGAGGATGGGAGTAGACACAAAGGGGAAGGGGGAGAGACACAGAGGAGGGGGGGAGAGACACAGAGGATGGGGGAAGAGACACAGAGGAATGAGAGGTGGGAGAGATACAGAGGAGGGAAAAAGAGACACAGGGGAGTGAGGGGAGGGGGGAAGAGACACAGGTGAGTAAGAGGAGGGGGAGAGACACAGGAGAATGAGAGGGGGGAGAGGCACAGGGGGGTAGAGACACAGGGGAATGAGAGGGGGGAGAGACGCAGAGGGGGGGAGAGACACGGGGGAGAAACACAGAGGAGGGGGGAGAGACACAGGGGTGTGAGAGGAGGGGGGAACAGATACAGGTGAGTGAGAGGAGGGGGGAAGAGACACAGGGGAGTGTGAGGAGGGGGGAGCGACACAAAGGAGTGAGAGGAGGGGGGGAGCGACACAAAGGAGTGAGAGAAGGGGGGAGAGACACAAAGGAGTGAGAAGAGGGAGGGAGAGACACAGGTGAGGGGGGAGAGACAAAAGGGAGGGGGGAGAGACAGGGGTAGGAGAGGAGGGGGGTAGACACATAGGGGAGAGGAGGGGGGAGAGGTGGGGAAAGAGACACGTGGGGACAGGGGAAAAGACACAGAGGCGAGATGGGGTAAAAACACAGGTTGGGGAGGAGACACAAGTAAGGGAGAGGAGGTGGGAAATGAGACACAAGGGTGGAAGTAGACAGAGGGAGGGACTCGCAATGAGTGCCAAAGGGGCTCATTGCGAGGCCCGTGATGAGCGCCAAAGGCGCTCATCGCAAGGCCAGTAAAGTAGAGGGGGAGGGAGAGGTGGGGAAAGAGACACAGGGGGGACAGGGGGGAAAGACACAGGGGGGAGAAGGGGTAAAAACACAGGGGGGGAGAGACACAAGGGAGGGAGAGTAGGCGGGAAATGAGACACAAGGAAGGAAGTAGACAGAGGGAGAGACTCGCAATGAGAGCCAAAGGTGCTCATCGAGTGGCTAGTAAAGTAGAGGGGGAGAGGCTCCCACTTGTGTGGGAAACAGCATTGCCAGGATTCACATTTTATTGCTGTCATTTTTGACGGGCAAGTTGCTAGTCATACATAATAGAGATGTATTTATTACCCTCAGCGTTATAGATACAACTTTTCTCAAATTAGGTTTTGTTAGCCAAATTGTTAACTTGTTGGCTAGGTTAGGCCATTCTGTAACTGGTACCTGATTCTGTGCGCTAAATGACATGGGTGACCATTTTTGGTTTGTTTTAAGTACATCAGCTACAATAGTCAGATTTTTACTTATCCACTATTTCCATAGGGAGTTGTTGTTGAGTGAGATATGTTTATATGGTAGCCATAGAGGGGTAAGACAGGAACCATTCTCTATCAAGGGAGTTCTTTTGTTCATCTGGTTCCAAAGGGTAAGAGATTGGGCTACACTGCTAGGGAGTAGAGAATGTTTGATTTTAAAATGGAGACTTGTCCAGAGACCTTGGCTGATTAACAGGTTCTGGTCTCTTAGAGCATGGCGCTCAATCTCCACCCAAACAGGAGGATGTTCCTTAATGAACCATTTGGATTGTTGTGTCAATCTAGACGCCTTAAAATATTTTATTAGGCCCGGTAAAGCTAGTCTCCCTTTACTTTTATGGCCCTGAATAGACAGTTTGTAAGGCTCTTTAACATTTAATCAACTTCCTGTTGGGGTGACAGAGTCCCTTTTAGTAACAAAATATTTTGAGGATTTACGGTACGATTAAATTAGAAAATGCTGCGAGTTACGGGCTTGAGAGGCAAACCCGTAAACCATTTTTTGCTCATTGGATGTGCGGCCGTGAATGTGATCAATTAGTCAAACTCGTAGTTACAGGTTTAGATGGAGCCAATAGAAACAGAGATAGTCAGAATGAAGTCAGTAAAAAATGGAGGTGGGATTTCAAAGTCTTACGGGGTTCAATTACGAGTTACGATTGGACCCACATTCCAGATATAATTCAATATTGATAAAGCCGTAAATATGATATTCTATTACATGCGAGTTCCATTATATGTATTAACACATTGATTGCCGGAATTGATATAACATGGAAATTAAACATGAAATAAATTACTTTTTGGGTCTGATTTTGAGCTTGAGTATGTTGTGCTATTCATTCTAAGACCCAACATCACTTTCCCTGTTCTTAACAGTACAGTAGTGTGGTGATATGTGCATTTAAAGTGCTATGGGTTGGACTTTACCCCCCTTGCGCGTCCTCTCTAGCACCCATTGGCTTCTTGGCTCCATTTGTGAGTTACGGGGTTGAACGCCAGTGATTTGCATGGAATTTCATAGCGCAATTGGAACGTGGAGGTCACGGGCTTGATAGATCAAAGGATTTGCAAGCTCACAAGTCGAATTCTCACGTCCCGTAGGGCTTTCTTGCTCCTACCCTGCAAGTCGTCTGTGGGCTGGTTTGAGAGGCCAATTTAATATACGTAAGTCTTGCGGGATACGTTACGAGCTATGGTTTTACAAGTTAGGGGAATTTAATGTGGCTGTATGTTCTTAGAATTTACATTTTTGGAACATATATATCAATCATCATATAGAAGGCGTTTAAGCTGCAACTTGTAATTATGTTATTTCAAAAAGCTTTTACTTTTGTACAACTACATCTTGTAACCAACTCTTTAAAACAGCTTCTTACTTATTAAGCTTCCCATGACCCCTTGAGACTTTGAAAAATATGTTCATCTTTCGAACAGTCCAGAGGATTGTCAAATATTGTCTATACAAAAAAGGTTATACTGTTACTTCAAGAAGCTTTTTTCCCCTAAAGGATGTTGTATTACTTACAGAAGCAATTATATTCCATGTTCTAGATTCTCCTTGTGGAAAGTAGTAACCCAAAAAAGCATGATAATGTAGTATTATCCCTGTATTTTAATAATATATTAATACAAAAAACATTGTTATAAACTGTAATATTGATTGAAATGCCAATGTTTTTCAGACGTCAGTGGTCCTTTAGCTCGATTAGATCATAATAGCTAATTACTAGAAAACATGACATTTGTAAACATGGTGATCGGCCACTATATCTCGGCCCATTGCTGTGGATCAGAGGGGCTGTGCTACTAAATCTCCCATTATAAACAAGAAGGGAGCCCACGGCGGAGCAAAGTGGAGGGAGAGAGGGCTTTGACCTAAGGAGGAGTTAAGAGATGGCATTTTTTAAAGTGATTGAAAGGGAGCGGGGGGTAGAGGAGGAGCCTCTGCTGGGCATAAAGTGGGCTGTTTCTGGGCAGATACCTACCTCTACTAGAATGGAAAAGGAATAAGTTACACTTAATTTAAGGAATGTTGATTGTATTTAATGATATGTTGGTTTGTCAGAGCATGGGTGGTGAATATGGATGAGCCTCTAGGGGCACGGGTTCCCCTGAGAGGTGGTGTGCTGAGTTAGATGGCCAGGCACTAATGGATATGTTTTTTTGGTTATCACTTTAAATGCAATAAAGAATCAGTGGCCAGTTTTGTTTAAAAAATGGTGTGGAGTATTTTTATTTATGGGATGTTGTTGGTGGGGGGTTGTTGAAATCCCAATGTGACTGTATAAGGACCAAGGTGTTATCTCCATTTCATAGACAAGGGTTATACAGCATATACAGAATGACTGGCATATGGTGTCACCTTGTTAGTTAGGGACCCCTTGGTAAAGGTAGTGGGCTCTACAGTCCATTTATACTATGGCAATGGAGCCGCGCACCAAAGCCAACGCATCTGAACTTTCTGTTTATACCAGATTTAAAACCAATACCCCCTTTAAAAAAGTTAAAACAATACAACAATCAGCTAAAACCATCACAAAAGGCTTAAACAGAAAAAAAAAATAACAAAGCAAACAACTAATAACCTTTCTTTAAACACAGCGAGAGTCTGTCCATGTTGATTAACAAAATCTGTGTCAGCTTTAGTGAGAAAACACTGAGCGGCACCGGCTCTGCTTTCAAAACAGGCAATTTCTAATTACTTTCCCCAGACAGTGGGTTAAAGATATGCAGTCCCACGATGGCTTATTGCTTTCAACTAGGTTACTTTTACTCTCAATATGATTCAATTTGATTTTCTCAGAAGTGAAGGTGATTTTACATTTGCTTGAAGGAACTGAGGGATGGTGATAGAGATGAGTAGATGGTAATATGATTTCGGTCATTGGTTTTATGTTGCATTCGCTGAAGAGGAAGAGTTTCTGCGTTGGAGGGGATGGAGCGAGATGTTGTGATAGGGGAGGGAAGGCTGCGAAGGAATGATAGGAGAGGAAAAGGAAAATCAAATCAGTTTAAGATATGGCGAGGATGGACAGTACTTAAAGGGACTATGTCACCCCCAAATCATGTGCCTTAAAGCATAAAAACTTACTATAATCAGCATTGTTTTGCTATATACTTATGTAAATAAGTAGCTCAAGGATATTAATTGATGTGCTAATTAGGATGTCATGCAGTTATATCGCCTCTCCCACTCTCACCAAGCACTCTGAGCCAAAAAGTATAGTATATTGAGCAGAACATTAAAATAAAGGAGCACATTATCTATACAGAAAATCTCAGGAATGATTTACTGTAGAGACAAACAGCTAGTACAATGTATAGACAGATTATGATGCTCTTTAATGAGAAACCAATTTGTTGTTGGGGGTGACAGTGTCTCTATAAAGGATCACTATAGTTAAATATTTAAAATATACTATCTTGGAGAGCAAAACTTGACAGTAGGCAACTGAAATAAAAACATTACACAGCTTCTAAAGTATTACCTTGTATATATATATATATATATATATATATATATATATGATATATATATATGTATATATATATATATATATATATATAAATATGTAATATTTTGAAAAACAAAACGTAGCCGCCTGTGGGTAGGTTTCCTTGCTTGTACATATTCCATCCTGGGCTTCGCTTAAGCTGTATAATACAGCAGTCATATGCTTAAAAGGAGCCATATTTGAAATGGTACTGGATTGAAGAGTGAATACATTGTGGGAACATTTGCATGTGCCTGCCCAGGTTCCCCGGATCCAGTGCAATAACTGTACTTCTTGGAATTTGGAGCAGGTAATATGTTTTTTAACGTATTTTAGAAGTGTACATGTGAAAACAAATGTACTATTTATTTACTCTATCTATCTATCTATCTATCTATCTATCTATCTATTTGTATATGTTTGTGTGTGTGACATATTTGTGATAACAGCAAGCCCTGTTTTTGCAAAAAAGGAACACACCACTATAGCCTTCCAACTATGTATTTGACCAGCACAGGGTCAAAATATATATATATTTTATTAATGCTATTTTTAGAGAAAATCTTTTTTTTGTGCGCAGAAAATGTCTATCTTGTTTCACTTAAGTGCTTCCTAATAGTTTGAATTCGATTGTCATGTTTGGTGTTTGACAGCTACTCCCTTCCAAGCCCATGCTCAGAAGCAGGCACCTTGTAACAATCAAACATTTATTTGCCCCCCCCCATGTCTCCCCCATGCATCCTTCTCCCCCATGCCTCCCTCTCCCTCCCATGTTTTCCCCTCTCCATGCATGTCTCCCCCTTCCCATGTGTCTACCTTTTACCCTTTGCCTCTCTTCCCCATGCCTCTCCCTCCCTCCATGTCTCCTTCTCTCCCCCCATGCCCCAAATCTTAAAATAAAAAAATAAATACAAAAACATATATGTATAAAGACAGCACTAGGGCAGACCCTTTGGCGCTCATGGCGAGCCTCTCCTCTCGTCTACTTTTACTCTAAGCACCTTTGTCACTCATCAGAAAGATAGATATATATGTATCTATATTTAGTTAAATAATAATCAATTAATTAGTTCTTGAATGAATTAATATACTTTGCCTATTTGTAATTAATATATCCAGCAATCAATAGCTTGAAGAGCTAAGAATCTGTTAGTATTTTGCGGCAGCATACAATGTACAGTTTGAGTGTTGGTGCTCTGATGATAAAGTGTAATGAATGTCCCAACTGTGCATTAGAAATAGGCTGGGTGCGCAAGGGAAATCCGTTGATTTAGTTGTGTAAAGCGCCATTGTAGATTCGTAATGCATTTTCGTAAGAGCATTTTCCGTCATTTGTAATAGTGTATTTTGTAGTTCGTACGTTCCTGTGTAAAAGTGCTACGCATTTGGCAGTGTTTTGTGCGGTCCGGGGTCGTGTAGCCTTGTTTTAATTTTATTCGGCGGCCATTTTTTTTCTCTCGCTTAGGCGATTTTCGAGTGGTGAAAGTCATTATATCGCCTTAAATTTGTGTTTCCCCTCACTCCCAGATGTCCTGGCTGTTCCCCCGTGCTGTGTGTGATTTTTATTTATTTATTTTTTTTCTTTATGTTTTTTGTGTTTTTTGGATTTCTGCAGTTTGGCCTTTATCCTCGTATTTTTGGTAGGTTGTATATTTTTTTTCAAAGTCCCGCGTCTCGTAAATTTTTTTTCTAAGTCCCTTGTTTGTCAAGTGCTTGGAGGCTAAGGCGATCCAGCGTTTAGTAAGTGTTTGGTAGCTTCACTGCTGCGAGTTTTAGTGCCTTAACAGCTCGTCTCGATATGCGAGGCTTGCAGGCAATGAGCACCTAAGTGCTACGCGTTAACGGC
Organism: Discoglossus pictus; assembly: GCA_027410445.1. Classification (NCBI taxonomy): domain Eukaryota; kingdom Metazoa; phylum Chordata; class Amphibia; order Anura; family Alytidae; genus Discoglossus; species Discoglossus pictus. The sequence goes on along the minus strand of CM050167.1, from coordinate 79,538,840 downwards.
TCGCCTTGCTTCTTGAGGCGAGCAAGAGATGAGCACCTGCGGCACTCATCGCCTAACTCGTACTCACCACACAAAAAGTGACGACGTCTCGCAGTTTGACAATTTTTATATGTGATTATAAGATGGCAAAGCTAGTGCAAAATAATTTTGGGGCCCGTCCATCACAACTTCTCTCTCGGACCTCCTTAGCAGTCTATTATATCCTAGAAAGATAAATATATACACGTGTACACATATATTAGAAAGGAACAAGCCGAATGTTGCCTTGGACAGGTTAACAGCCTTATTAAACTGCGATTCGGACAATTGAATAGAGCTCTATATAAGCACAGAGCATATTTTTTTACAGAAGTTTTTAGTTAGTGAAGATCTTGCTTTTGGATAAAAGTTTACTAACTAATAACTTTTGTAAAAAAAATATGCTCTGTGCTTATATAGAGCCCTATTCAATTGTCCGGATCGCAATTTAATAAGGCTGTATATCACTAATACATCTTCTTTTTAATTATTATTATTATTTAAATTCTTTATTTTCTTTGAAAATTATACAATCATATTAAATAAACAAAGACGTTCTTATCATACAAACAATTATTTTTTTTTTTTCATTTTTGAACAATTAATTACTTAAATTCAATTTAAGCATATAAAAAATAAATTCAATTATGAATTACTGAAAGAATAATTTCTTCCCTATATAGACTAATTGACAGTCATTATCCTAAAAGATCTTAAACTATCTGCAATCAATGTCTGAAATGTCGCAATAGATGGGCAAAAATACGGGAAACAATGGGGAAGGGAAGGAAGAGAGAGAGGGAAAAATATTGAGGGCGCTCTCATATTTATCCAATTTCTCATAATAAGTTTTTTAGCCAGGAAAACAATTATTTCTGAAAATATAACTCCTTTATATATTTTATTATTATTATTATTATTATTATTATTATTATTATTATCACATATTTATAACGCGCCAACATATTTCATAGCGCTGTACATAAGATAAGTTCCAGACAAAGGTTAATACAAATTAAGAAATAGCAAAGCAAGGAGAGCCCTGTCTTTGAGCCTCGAATCCAGTGTCCATGGTGCTTTCCCCAAAGCACCTTGCAGGATTGAAACTCGAAGACTTACAACCTAAAGGTAATGTGTGTGAAAAAGGAGGGAGAGAGAGGTGAGAGTGTGCTAGGGTGAAAGGTGATATGCTTCGTTTTGAGACAGGAGGATAATCTGGTGGAGCGAGGCAAGGAGTTCCAGAGAATAGGGGCAGCAGAAGAAAAGTCCTGAAGGTGAGAGTGAGACGAGATGACAAGATTTGTAGAAAGAACAAGGTCATTAGCAGAACGAAGAGGGTGGGTGGGGGAGTATTTGGAGATGAGAGCAGAGCTGTATGGGGGTACACTATTGTTGAGGGCTTTGCAAGTTTTATGATTAATACCTGCAAAAAAGACAATTTGTACATTTAATAGGATATCTATATTTAACTTATTTTTTAGCCAGTCTTGAACCTATCACCAAAATCTCTATATTTTCTTACATTGCCAAAATAAATGCTTGTGATTTGTATATCTCGCATTTTACATTTTATACATCCGTTCTCTTTAATTTTGCCTATTCTCCACAACATTTTAGGAAGGTAGTAACTTTGATGTATAATCTTAAATTGTTGGTCATGAAAATCAGCAGATGGGATATATTTCCTAACTCTATCTATACTTTTAAATATTTCTTCATATATAAATACATCTTTATCCACACATGACTGGCACATCTGCTGTTTATAAGTAATTATAAATAAACATGAGGTTAATATAAGAGGTTAAGATCACAATGATACCCACAATTATAAAATAGTGCTGTCTGTTAACTCATAAAAAAGTTTTACATTAAAGAGAGAATTGACATTGTGAGGTTATTTGCATATCCCCACCCAAATCCCAATTGTACAATGTAAGTATTGTATTTATTATATTTTGACCCGTAAACAGGTTATTTGACCTATTTTAGATATATTATTATTGTTATTATTATTATCTTTATTTATAACGTGCCAACATATTCCGTAGCGCTGTACAGGGGTTTAGTACATGGCAAAAAACAAACTTAACACCTTTAAAGAATGGAGGGCCCTGTTTATGAGCATATCATCAAATGTACATAGAGCTTGTTTCCAAGACACGGACACACAATTGAAAACTTGCAAACTTACAATCTAATGGTTTAGGTGTGATACAAGAGGGTGACAAATACAAAATGGCAACATGAATGCAATTTGTTTAGTCAATTGGAGGGGTCTGTGTGTTGTACTGTAGATTGTGGGTGTGAGTGTTATTAAGCTGTGGAGTGTGCAGTTGTAATTATAAAGGCTGAAGGTGATATGATTTTTCAAATAGGTGTGTTTTTAGTAATTTCTTAAAGGTTTTGAGGCAGGAAGATAATCTAATGGAGCGAGGCAAGGAGTTCCAAATAGTAGGGGTAACACAAGGAAAGTCTTGAAGACGGGAGTGAGAGGAGGTGATGAGAGAGGAGAAAAGAAGAAGGTCGTTAGCAGAACGAAGGGGGCGGTTGGGAGAGTATTTTGAAACAAGAGCAGAGATATAAGGGGTTGCAGTGTTGTTGAGGGCTTTATATGTTAGGGTCATGATTTTAAATGTGATTCGGGAAGCTATGGGAAGCCAGTGGAGTGATTGACAGAGAGGAGCTGCAGACACTGATCGTTTGGTATTGAAGATGAGTCTAGCAGTGGCATTCATTAAGGATTGGAGGGGAGACAGACGAGAGATGGGGAGGCCAGCAAGGAGTGAATTGCAGTAGTCGAGTCGAGATTTGATAAGAGAGTGTATTAGAATTTTAGCTGCGTCTTGTGTAAGATAATGACGAATTTTGGAGATGTTTTTTAGGTGAAACTGACAAGATTTTGTTATCGATTGGATGTGAGGAATAAAAGAGAGGGCGGGATCCAGTAGAACCCCAAGACAGATCTACACACATAAAATATGTGCTATAATGATAAAACATATATATCACCTGCACACACATATTGAGAAGACACAAGCTGACTTTTGGCCTTGGGCAGAATAAACTTTGAATACATTTCTGCCTACCCACGACTGGCATATCTATTGTTTATGAATAATTGTTAATCAATATGAGGTTAATATAAGATATTTGCTACATACCACAGTCCCTACTGCACTGCTCCCATTAGTATTGCTACCACATTTATTTGATTTTGCTCATATTCTTTTCTCATGCTGCACAATGAAATGTGTTGGCTTTTGATAAATAAATCATACTGATTTGTTAGCTATCCGAGCTACAGAGGATTCCAGACTTTATGGGCCTGTAGGAATTCCCAGCTCCGCTCAGACTTTGCTGTTGGGCATACTGTAAAAATCCCATAACTTTAACTCCTCAACTGCTGGCAGATCTTGAAGAACATGGCAAAGTGGGAAATGCAGAACTGCCTTTAAATGGATACCATGCTACCATTTTGCTAAATATTTGAAAGAGTTTATTTAATATATTAAAAATGGATGGAAAAAAATGCATATGCAAAATGAGTGAACTAAAGCAGTGTTTCTCAACTCCAGTTCCCAGGGACCACCAACAGGCTAGATATTAGGCAAATCCCACCTTGGGCACAGGTGAGCTGATCATTCTTATATGGCTAAACCAAGTTATATCTAAGATCTGTCATTGCTTCATCCTTATATATATATATATATATATATATATATATATATATATATAGCGACAATATTAGATCATGGATATGTATTAGCCACAGATAATACAAAGCTCTCTTTCTTTCAGGAGGTGAAAGAGTCAACCTCTGGAGGAATCTGATTATCTAAGCTGTGTACTTTAAGACACTGGAGCTGAGAAATTGGTTTGGCCAATTTTATGCACTGCAAACTTACAGTGAGAGGCTCTGTTTGGGCCATTAGCATTGGAAAAGCTGTGCAAGAGACTGTGGGTAAAGTTTGTTTGGAGCTGCAAAGGAGAAACACAAATAAGTTTATTGGAGCTGTAAACAGGGACACCAGAGAGCAATGTCTAGAGAAAGACAATGATGTAGAGCCATGGAGCTGATGAGCTGGCCACAGACTGGAAACTTGGACTCAAAAGTGAAATGCCAGTAATTGAATACAAACGTATTGGACTGTTTGTTTTTATTTTGCTTCATCCAAGTTTAGCTGGGTGGAAGCTGAGGGACCTAACTAATAGTAAAAGTAGTGCTTCAGTGGAAGCTGGCCTGTTTATTTCTTTAATTTGTTTTTGATTTATAGGTTTTGTGAAACTGGCTTCTAATTTAGTAAAATTTGAAAAAGCATTTAAAGCCTCCCATAAATGTGTTCCTTCATCGAAAGTGTGGGAAACAAGTGCATAGACTTAGTGGAAGACAGATAGCTTGTCACAATATATATATATATATATATATATATAAAAATATATATATTGTATATTAAACAGTGTACTAAAGCAAAAACAAATGTGACTTCTCTGAATACCTAGATATAGTGAAATTGTGAGAGAAGCTGGAACTGTAGATTGTTTCTGCTGAGGTTTTAACAACTTTATTTTATTTGCTAAATTTATTTTTAATGTTTAAAGCATGTTCTTTTTATGTGTATGTGAAACCTGGGCATGTCATGTTCTATGGCAAAGTGTCATATTTATAGCAGGACATTATGAGGAACCTGAGCAAAATGATTTTACAATAAATAAACAGTATTAATCTTTACTTATTATTTTCAATTTTGTTTTAAGGCCAAACAGACATTTTGTCATTGTTCCAAACAGAGTTAGAAACTGCAGAGGAGTATGAGGAAAATTAGAATCAGATAACATTTTTATTCAGTATTTTTATTAAGTATTAGGACAAAAGTTAGAGACCCACTTTAGTAAAAATCCATGTTGAGTTACAGCACCTCTCTCTCTAAAAAACAGTACTTTTTGCCAGTTCTTTATTTGTCCATTTTAGTCTTATTTCCAGATTAATTTGCCACCCATCTTCTTAATCACCTTTGGCTGTTGAAGTGCTTCTCGTGTTGGGAACAGGCTGTAAAAAGTGAAAGCACCTAAAAATATTTCCAGAGATACATGTACTCGTTTGAGCTATGGCTGAATAAAGAAACTTGAACTGAATGGATAATGGTGTCATGTTTAAAATATGAGGTGCCCCCAAGGCATTGTCATGGCTCCTTAGCATTGGTTACAAAAGGATTGTGAGAAAGAAATCTGTAAGATATGCTCTGCACTTTTACATATACCTTGAAAAATGTATAAAAATGGGTCAGCAATAGCTGTGCTCAAGAAAGGCAGCCCCTCGAGACAGCATAGGTGAAAGCTGCATTTGACCGGGCCCAGCGCAGGGAAGCAGTAGGTTTCAGTTAAGAGGAGGAATTAGGGAGGTGTTAAGTAGGGATGTTTTCCCACTAAGTGGTCAGTCAGCAGCAGAATCAACATCACCCAGCTATGGCATCACCCATCGGGAACTCACTGATTCAGCAACTGGAGGATCAAGTTGCTGTCAATGAGCAGGAATAGATGCAAGCAATAATCGCATCCATCCACACAAGGGCACAACAGAGGGACAGTGGGGGCCAAGGTCAAGTGCAAGCTAACATACAGACTCAGAGTCAAGGCCGCCCGGTAAGGAGATCCCGACCCCCACAGAGATTGATCCCGGCAGCCATCACACCCAGGAAGGTGAGGCATTCCCCCCAGAGGAAGAGCAAGGAGTTCGGGGGAGAGGAGGCCATTACAGAAGATGGGGAGCCGGATGGCAATAAGAATTCCCCTGCCTAGGAGTGGAGATCGGAACCGGCCAGAAGGCAGCTGAAGGCGCAAGATAAAGAAGGAGAGGCTACTGGAGTACAGAAGAGGCCAGCGGGGGCTGTGTTGGAAGGCACGGGTGCGGCAGCGGAGCTTGTTGGTGCGGCGGAGGATATCCTTGCAGGGAAGAAGGCCCCGTGGGACCACGCAGCACGAGGAGAGCAGGGTGAACCGGGTAAGGACGTGGGTGCTGCATCTGACGAAGTGAAATTTGAATCAGATGAAGAAGGTGGAGCAGGGGGGTCAAAGGCAGCATCTCCGAGGTCTGAGGAGCGGCAGGCAGCACGAGGTAGACAGGAAGCGTCGGTGGGGTTTGAAATGGCAGATAAAAGGCAGCAAGAAGCAGAAAGTGGGATAGTGCAGGTAAGGAGACAGGGGGCCAAAAAGAAAAGGGACATGAAGGGCATTACCATGGCAGGGGTGGTACAGCAGAGGCAGGCGAGGATCCTAAGTAAGAAAATAGCTGTTAGGAAGACAGGTCAGAGTGGAACTGGCAGGAAAGGACAGATGGAAAAGAGAAGTCAGTAGAAAGACAGAATATGGCAACAGAGGCAAGGACAATGAAGTACACTGGATGGGAAAGCGGAAGCTATCGATAGTGGAAGTTTGGAGGATGTTTAAGGGATTGAGGAGGAACATCAGGCACATAGTGGCAGGGATGCAAGGCTTGGAGAGCAGCATAGCGGCAGAGAAGGTAGCGAAGGAGTGACAGTGGCCATGTTGGATTGTCCTTTATTTCTCTTGTGCGACCCAGGGGAAGGTCCATCTATCTGGAGCGGGTCACTGCCAAGAATTGGTAGTTATGAAGTGCAAGCAGGACGGCAGGTGGACGTGAGACAGCCCAGGCAAGAATTTCGCTAATCATCATCGTCTTCTCATTGCCCATGACACCGGGTCGCATGCGTCAGCAGGAGCAGACGTCCATGAAGGGCACACAGAGGAGCGGTAGGGAGGAGCCTCATAATGTCTCTTACAATTGCAGAAGCAGCAGATCTCTAGTAAGAAGGCGATGCAAAGGCAGGCAGTCTACGTCACACGGTCACAGGAGCAGATACACTCCCTTGCCTTTACGAAGGTCGAGGTCGAGGAGAAGATCACCAGTCCGAGGAGGGATGGGAGGGACAAGGAGAGGGAATCCTGTCATTACAGCAGCCTCAAAGACCCAACGCAGGAGGGCAGGAGGGTACTGAGTGCAGCTGATTTATCAGGAGCTGATAACTCTCTTTGGCTGATCAAGAAAGAGACATGGGCAGTTTGGTAGCAGGAGTAACAGCCCCCTCTGTGGCAGCAGACAGGCGACATAGTGGTCAGTAAAGAAAAAGCATGCACTGAAAATGTTACACAGCACACTTTCCAGGGTTTAGTTAAGGGTTTAAAGAGCTTGCTGTCAAAAGTTGAGAGTAGTTTGGGTGAGGGCCCTGAGGCAGCATGGGTAGGACCGGGAGTTATAACAATTTCAGGGGTGTCCAGCCACTGTACCCTGGGCGGTGGAGAGGTTAGGCCTTCAGATAAGGCAGTAGCAGTGGGGCGTGAGGCAGAGAGTAGTGATAGGACTAGTGTATCCAAGTCTGTAGGGGATTCAGTTATTAAGGTAGCAGATACAGTTATGCAAAAGTCAGCGTGGTGTCCTATTGGGCCAATTGAGGAGCATGTATCAAAAGAGTTAAGAGAAAACATTTGGAGACATGAATTCATTGAAATTTTCTTACTGCTCCCTCTGGATAATTTTATAGAAATAAAACAGGATGAGAAGAAGGAAGACAGTAAGAAGGAGGAGGATGAGTGTCGGTGGAGATACAGAAAGATTCCTCAGACTTTTAGTATTTGGTTGCAGACGTACGTTATCTTTGCAAGCATAGTGGGTGAAAGGAATCCGGATTAATGCTCATTCTTGTTCTGTTATTTAGATGAAATGGAGGGTATCCACAGAATAAATGGGGGGTTTAACATGGTGGGCTTATGAGGAAAAGTTTCAGCAGAAGTTTGCAGTGCGACCTAGTATGCAGTGGGATGACAGGGATTTGGGTAGTTGGCTGAAGATAGTGAACCTACTTCACCCAACAGCAGTTACAGAAGTTAAATCAGTGGGCGCAAGTGCCATTAAAAAATATTTCGGTTTTGCCTTTAATGAAGGGTCTTGCAGCTGGGGGCGTCCTGTAAATTCAGGCATGAATGCTCACCCTTTTTTTCTTTGCTTTAAGAAGACCATGAATCAAAAAGCAGGAGAGTCAGATGCAAAAGGGGAGGAGTCCAGTGTTATTAGAAAAGATGTTGGGGTAGTTAAGGTTGTACGCTAGGCTTCCAGGTGGTTTAGAGGATGCAGAGTTATTGACGAAGGGTTTTTCAGTTGGTTTTCCTATCCATTTTCAGGTTACAGTTCCATTGTGTCTGCCCCCAAATTTAAAATCTGCTACTGAAAACCCACTGTTGGTGCTTAGTAAGCTCTTAGGTGAGATGGAGATGATCCATTTGCTGCAGCCCCGTTTGAGAATCTGAGAATCCCCCCATTGGGTCTAGTTCCCAATAAAGAGCCAGTCGCTTTTAGGCAAATTCACCACTTGTCATATCCTAGAAGTTTATCTGTAACTGATGGGATTGATAAAGACTTAGTGTCTGTTAGCGTATATGTCCTTCGAACAGGCAGTTAAGTTGGTTAGGAAGGCTGGCAAGGGTGCCTTGTTGCCAAAAGTTGATATTCAGTCTGCTTTCAGGTTGTTACCGGTTCATCCGGAATCCCATCATTTATTGGGTTGTTGCGTGTTGGATAAATATTTTGTAGATTTATGTGTGCCTACGGGGTTCGCTATTTCATGCTCTTGATTTGAAAAATGTAGTACTTTTTTTACAATGGGTAGTATGCAAGATATCCGGGCTCCAGTCAGTGGTTCATTATTTAGACGATTTTTGTTTGTTGGCTCGGCTGACTCCCAGGATTGCTTACATTTAATGAACACTTTCTTGGGCATGACGGCTGATTTTGGGATCCCATTAGCAGAGGAGAAGCCTGAAGACCCATGTCACTTTCTTAGTTTTTTGGGGATTCATATTCAAGACATTCGATTCAGACATTTGAATGTAGGTTGCCTCCGGATATAGTGGTTGATCTAGCAAATAGTGTATTTCTGGTTGTGTCAACCAAAAAAGTCTCCTTAAAGGTAATGCAGTCATTGTTAGGTAAGCTTAATTTTGCCTGCCGGATAATCCTGATGGGCGGGGTATTTTCTAGGAGGTTATCATTAGCCAATGCAACTGTAAAGCAGTCGCATCACCATATCAGAGTAACAGCAGAGCACAAGGCGGATCTTCGGATATGGTATTTGTTACTACGTCATTTCAATGGTTGTACGCTCATTTTGAAGGAGCCGGATCTGAATGAGATATAAGAATTGTTCACGGATGTGGCAGGTTCTGCGGGGTTTATTTTAGAGGCTGTTGGTGTGCAGTGTTTCATTGCTATAATTTAAGTGTAGTTCAGGCGATCAATTCTACTCCTATGCATATTCGACCCTGTTGGTTAGACTACTGAGTCAATTGGTACTAAAATTGTTTGCAATACAATATATTGGTCAGGGCCTCCCACGTTGCAGGAAAAAAGAACATCATAGCAAATGCGTTATCAAGATTTCAGTGGAGAAAATTCAAGGAAGCGGCTCCGTTCGCAGAACCAGAGACAACGCAATTCCCAGGTGAACTGTTTCCAGGGTTGTTTATCATTTGGTCCCAGATTACAACTAGGACGAAATGGCGAGGGGCCCATGACCAGAACAAATTGGATAAAGCTAGGCTGAGGCTTAACAAATTCATGTCATCTTTCACCAGGAGATTGTGTGGTTATTCGATCAGATATAGGGATTCCAGATGCCAAGACTTATTTTTGGGGTGATGGGGTTCACCTTAATGAAATTGGCCTTTCATTATTTAACTCTTCCATGAAGAAGGGTATTATCCAGGCCATGGCGAGTTTTACCGGTGCTTAGCCTTATGCGCTTGTGGGTGGCAGGGGGTGCTGTATCACCTTAGGTTGGAACTCAGTATTTGGTAAGGTATACAGAGTTTGTTAGTTCCAGTAGGCTCTTAGACACAGGGTTAAATTGGGCCTCTGGGTGGGGAAAGATCCTTCCACAAGTGCGGTGTACAGCTACCTCTTGTTATTTGTTTACATGTTATCATTAATAAAGCTGTGGCCTGGTAATACCCAAACTTCTATTGTGTCTGTCATTATTGGTCAGTGGGGGAATTAAATATCTGGCATATACGGACCAAGTCACTTATGCTGATGTCAAATATGACATCAAACTAAAGAGTCAACATGGTGAATACTTTCTGGCCGGTCTGCAAATACCTGTGGACATAGGTGGAGCAAACCATCAGAAAACAGGAAGTATGAGTACTCAAACAGGAAGAATACATTGGCTTCATTGGTTCTTGGGATAAGACAAGCAAAAATGAATACTTCTGATGCAAACACAAGTACAAATATCAATACAAGTTTATAAAGAGGGGGGTTTCCCATTTTTGCGAAACAGGGTGATATATCTATATCTATACATTTATGTATAGTAAATACATAGTACATCTGTGTTCATATATCTAAAATAAGTTAATAAAAGTAATCTAAATCAAAAAAATTATTTAAGACATTGTAAACTCACTATAGACGGGGAAGAAGTGGAGGCAGTGACAGATTTTATTTTCCTGGGATCCAAGAGCACTGCAGATGGTGAGTGTAGTCATGAAATTAAAAGGCATTTGCTTCTGGGGAGGAAAGCTATGGCAAGCTTGGACAAACTAGTAAAACGTAAAGATATTAAACTATCAACAAAGGTCCGCATAGTTAGAACTATGGAATTCCCAGTAGTTACACATGGATGTGAGAGCTGGATCATAAAGAAGTCTGAGCGCTGCTGAATTGGCACCTTTGAATTGTGGTGTTGGCGAAAACTACTTCAGATCCAATAAATCAATACCTCAGGAAATCAAGACAAACTGTTCACTAGAAGGTATAATCATGAGGCTGAAGCTCAAATATTTTGGCCATATCATAAGGCAGGATTCGCTAGAAAAAACTCTGGTGCTGGCAAAGATTGAAGGCACAAGAAGAAGAGAACAAAAGAAGCAGAGATGGAAAATGAGGTCACTTTATGGAGCTCAGAGGGGCAGTGACTGAGGGATGTACCTGGAGTGCTAGGGTCCACAGGGTCAAGCAGAGGTGGACGCGACTGAACGACTATACGATATCTAAGGTTATTTAAATATTTAAAAAGAATTGTCGTGGAGTATAGATGAAAGTTTACAGAGCAAACATGATAGGCAGAGCATGAAAGGAAGTTTCGGTCTGTTGCTGAAATAGAGCAATGGGCAAGAGGCCCATTGGACTAGTGATTTTTGTGAGAGCTGTCTGTTGTGGCTGTAAGCCAGATTGCAGGATCAAGAAGTGAATTTGGGGGGAAGCATTTGGGTTAGGCGGTTGTAGATGAGTAGAGATTTGTTGGCAAGGGTTAGGAAATGAAAAATCAATGGTATTAGATGAGATGCCGTTGTAGTTGGGCTAGGAAGGTGATGTTGTGGGAACATTAATTACATGCAGAAGCATTTTGAATTTGTAGGAGTGGGATGAATGCATAGGCTGGGAGACCACTGAGTTGCAGTTAAAAACTGTTTTGCTTTTTTAATACACTATTTCCTACTTTATGTTGCTTATTTCATAGAGATAAGAAAATAATTACAGAGTCCCATTAACAGCTCACTATAAAGAATATTTTAATTAGCAAAATTGTCTCCTGGTAAGTAAAAATGAGTCTATAATTATGCATTTAAAGGACCAAGGAGCTAATTTTTTTCCATTAATTGTTTTGAAAAAGTGAACTTGATAATAGATAAAGTTGGTGTAAATAAACACTTTATATTTTGTAACTTGTATATACAATTATTCTTTATTGGTGTTGGTGGTGTAATGCACCAGGGCCATCAACGGGCGGGCACCAGTAAGGAAACATATGGGATCTGCTTTGGGAATGGGTCTGGGGGGTATTAAGAGGAGCTAGTGAGTGATTGAGGGAAAGGGAGCTACTTTGGGTAGAGGTCTGGGGGGTATTAAGAGGGACCAGTGGCTGGCGGTGTGGTCTCGAGGTCAATGGATCTGCTTTGGGAAGGGGTTTTCAGGGGATAATACTTTTAAGAGGGGTCAGTGGCTGTGGGAAGGGAGCTACCTTAGCAAGGGTTTTTTCGCAATTTGCGTGGGCGGAGCGGGAGAAGGTGACACTAAGTAATTTAACGCCTGGTGGGGCCACAACTTTTATTGCACCAGGCCTCATTTCACTATCTCATCCACTGATTGCAGGGTTCAGTTTTCTTTCCTGACTGTGCCTGATACTTTTTCAGGATGGTGTTTCTTTGTAAACCAATTAAGGTAGTTCTGTTGAAAACACTGGCAGATTTAGCTGTCACATTCTCTTTGTGTAGCTAGAAGCTTCCTTTGCATTCACAGCTCCTCAATAAGCTGATGGACAGAAACCAATACAGTAGATCCCACTGCAGCATAAATGCACATAAATAGCCCCATTACATTCCAAGCCCGTAGTGGCAACATGACACCCGCAACGGCTGCAGGCTTAAAATTTGGGTGAGGTATAAAGCTATTAAATTAGACCATGTGGCGAGTTTCGAGCTTGAGAGGCAAGCCTATTAATCCTTTCCGCGCTCGCAAGCTGTAAAGGGGACAGACGAGCTACGATCGGCCATAACTATACAATTGCAGTATAACGTAGAGCGACACAGACCTCTCAGCCAATTAAAAGCGGTTTAGCCGAATATGATTGACAGAGGGAGATTATAAATTTGCGTTCCACACGCCCATGGGTTGACTGTGTTGTATTTTCTTTTGAAGTAGCACCCAGGTCCCGGAGCTGGTGGTTAGGTTCAATTGGAGAGAGAGTAGGAGAGTTTGAGAGAGGTAGATTGTGATTTTATTAATTTATATTCTATTTCATACGCATTTACACTTAATACTTGCTTACACATGTAAGGGGTAATGTCCGCAATGCCCATCCTGCAGCAGAGAGGTCAGACAAATCCCAGTCCACTAGAGAAGGAACTGGCAACCCACTCCAGTGTATTTGGCATACAAACTTTGTGAAACAGCACAGGCAGAAACCTAGCTAAATTTGCTGCAGTCCATAGGGTCACAGAGAGTCGGACACGACTAAGGGACTGAACAACAAATAATAAAATGTTCCCCTGGTACTTGATAGATGACATGTGGCGGTGTAATTTGGCCACTATTTGTTTTCCCAATATAAATGTGATGAGCGAGATGTATATGCAATTATATTTATATTTCAGTGTCCACATTAGAGCTTCTGTGAGTGAGAAAGGGTTAATATGGCAGCAGTTTCATGTTTTTGTGTTGCAATTTAATCAGGTAGTGTGTCTTTAATTGCTTTATGCATGTTGCAACATGGCTTTTCATATTGGCATATGCATGACCATTCCAACATATGATAAAAAATATATATTTTTTAAATGCCCATTTTTTATTGGGGAATTATTGTGCAAGTAATTGTAATGCCTTTCCATGCTTTCCACATATTTTAATGTCTACTGTTGTGTTTATATTGTCTTTTACAGTGTTTAAAAATTATCTGTAATGGTCCTATTTGGAGGTCGTAATCTTTTTGCCTCCATTTGTGGGTTACAGGCTTAATTGCCATGGCGTTTTTGGAAAATCATTGCAATTTAATAGTAGTTACAGGCTTGAGAGAACAAAGGATTTGCGGGGGCGCGGTTCAAATTTCCACGTCCCGTAGGCTATTTTCGTCCTTAAGCCACAAGTCGTTGCTTTATGGGGACAATTTAATAACAATAAGTCTTGCAGGCTACGTTACAGGCTACTGTTTTACACACGTTCAGGGAATTTAATAGGGCTAAAAGAGTAATAAATAAGACATAGTGTTCTATTTTACATTCTAAAAAACATGCAACATATTTTCAAATGTAGTCCTTCAAAGCTTTATGTTTTAAAAATATGACTACAATAGTCCAGTAAAAATGTTGGCCCCTTTGACATTATTTTGAGATGTACTACCTATCAGTTAAAGGGTTAACATCAGCTTGGATTTAATTTAGTTTTCCCTAGCAAATTGTTTATCTGCATTCTGGCCTTCAACTTTAGAAATCAAATTTCTATTATAAGCAAGGCCTGTTGTTTGCTAATTGGATGAGCGCTGTTTGTTCTAGGAGTATTTGGGGAGAATTTGAGCCTTAATCAAACACGTAATGCACTGATTCTGCAGTTTTCCAGCTATCCCCGTGGAGAGGGTAATGAATAATCTATAAGAGGAAGAGGCTTTTGCTGCAACATGGACAGTGCTTTATATACACCAAGCACAGCACAGAGATTGACACAGGATTTCAGGCTGGATGTCCCTGTAGAGGGGATATTAAGACACTGCTATCTAAACAGCGAAAGCTGCTAAGAAAAGCTATCAAAACACATTTACAGTGAGGGATAAGTTGTTTTTTTCACTGAAGGAAGTGTTTTCAAACAGAATTTATTTTACTTCAATGTCTGACACTTTTAATTATGTAGGATCACTGTAATGGGACACTTTCTACAGCTAACAAAAATCACTCCTACTGTAGGTCTCATGTAATAGAATTTAAAAGGTTTATTGAGTGAGTAAAGAAATTCTTTAGACAAAATTTGTAATATACATATTTAACTAGATTAATAAATTGTATAATTTTCTATATATTTATGATATAATATATTCAACTCACACTAAGAAATCCACGGAACAACAGATTCTCACATTCTGGAGCCTCCCCCTTCATGGGCGGAGCTACTCCTGGCACCTTCCTGCCACGGCTCCCCACGGAAGTGGAGTGGGGCATGGCACATAGGCAGAACATGGAAGTAAGTATATGTGTGTATACAGTGCCTTGCAAAAGTATTCACCCCCCTTGCCATTTTACCTATTTTGTTAAATTACAGCCGTAAGTTCAATGTTTTGTTAATCTGAATTTTATGTGATGGATCAGAACACAATAGTCTAAGTTGGTGAAGTGAAATGAGAAAAATGGTGCAACCAATTACCTTCAGAAGTCACATAGTTAGTGAAATTATGTCCACTTGTGTGCAATCTAAGTGTCACATGATCTGTCATTACATATACACACCTTTTTTGAAAGGCCCCAGAGGCTGCAACACCTAAGCAGAGGCACCACTAACCAAACACTGCCATGAAGACCAAGGAACTCTCCAGGGACAATGTTGTTAAGAAGTACAAGTCAGGGTTAGGTTATAAAAAAATATCCAAATATTTGATGATCCCCAGGAGCACCATCAAATCTATCATAACCAAATGGAAAGAACATGACACAACAGCAAACCTGCCAAGAGACGGCCGCCGACCAAAATTCACGGACCGGGCAAGGAGGGCAATAATCAGAGAGGCAGCACAGAGACCTAAGGTTACCCTGGAGGAGCTGCAGAGTTCCACAGCAGAGACTGGAGTATCTGTACATAGGAAGACCATAAGCCGTACCCCCCATAGAGTTGGGCTCTATGTTGGGCTCTATTTCAGCAAAAAACTAAACATCACATTTTGAGTTTGCGAAAAGGCATGTGTGACACTCCCAAAATGTATGGAAGAAGGTGCTCTGATCTGATGAGACTAAAATGTAACTTTTTGACCATCAAAGAAAACGCTATGTCTGGCGCAAACCCAACACATCACATCACCCAAAGAACACCATCCCCAGTGAAACATGGTGGTGGCAGCATCATTCTGTGGGGATGTTTTTTAGCAGCCGGGACTGGGAAACTGAGTTGAGGGAAAGATTGATGGTGCTAAATACAGGGATATTCTTGAGCAAAACCTGTACCACTCTGTGCTTGATTCGAGGCTCGAATGGAGGTTCACCTTCCAGCAGGACAATGACCCCAAACACACTGCTAAAGCAACACTTGAGTGGTTTAAGGGGAAACATGTAAATGTGTTGAAATGACCTAGTCAAAGCTCAGACCTCAATCCAATAGAAAATCTGTGGTCAGACTTAAAGCTGTTCACAAGCACAAACCATCCAACTTGAAGGAGCTGGAGCAGTTTTGCAAGGAGTAATGGGCAAAAATCCCAGTGGTAAGATGGGGCAAGCTCATAGAGACTTATCCAAAGCGACTTGGAGCTGTATTTGCCACAAAAGGTGACTCTACAAAGTATTGACTTTAGGGGGGGGGGGGTGAATAGTTATGCACATTGACTTTTTCTGTTATTTTGTCCTATTTGCTGTTTGCTTCACACACAAAAAAAACATCTTCAAAGTTGTGGGCATGTTCTGTAAATTAAATTATGCAAATCCTCAAACAATCCATGTTAATTACAGGTTGTGAGGCTACAAAACACGAAAAATGCCAAGGGGGTGAATACTTTTGCAAGGCAAGGCACTGTATATATAGATATCGATATGTAGCTGTGTATATATATATATATATATATATATATATATATATATATATATATACAGTATATCACAAAGTGAGTACACCCCTCACATTTTTGTAAATATTTTATTATATCTTTTCATGTGACAACACTGAAGAAATGACCCTCTGCTACAATGTAAAGTAGTAATTGTACAGCCTGTATAACAGGGTAAATGTGCTGTCCTCTCAAAATAACTCAACACACAGCCATTAATGTCTAAACCATTGGTTCTTGTTTCCGTTCTCTATGAGGTGGCCCTTTATGGAAATGTTATCATCAATAACGGTTGTCTAGGATGAATGAATGTATATGTTTATATGTTTTGTATTGTTACTTTATGTAGTTTCATGCTTTTCTTTTTATGTTGTGCAAACAATAAAGATTAATCACATATATAGTTCTCAGCATGCGGGTTGTTGCTAACACTTGCGAGCTCGCGCAGTGAGCTTGCCTCGATTTCAGTACCATTTACAAAGTTTACACATTCGTAAATCCCCTAAGCGAGAGAAAAAATGGCAGCCGAAAAAAACGAAAACGAGGCTAAGGACGTAAAAGTACAAGACGTACTCGCAAAACTGAACCAACACTCAAGAACACTTCATGCGGGACATACCACACACAAAATCGCCACCATTTCACATGCAACAAGTAACTACTATCAGCCAAATGGAGGCTGGAATGCAAATTGACGGCTGGAACCCAAATAGAGCATGCATATTGCGTTCTAACGGTTTCTACTTCAGCTCCAAGGGCCTCATTCTATTAGCGGCCGCAGCCGTTGCGGGGCCGCAAGGACCGGCCGCAAGCTATTCGGCTATTCTATTCCCCTCCGGCCGGGGATTCCGGCAGGCTTGCGGCCGGTGCCTTGCTATCTCTTGCGGCCGCTCGCGCCGGAGGAAATCCTTTGATCTTAAACGGCCGCAAGGAAATCGGCCGTAAGAAATTACTATTTGCAATTCAATTGCTCCGGGAACCCGCTCTGCAAGGCTAAAAGCGAGCCGCAGCTTACTTGCAGGAAAGAGGTCCCGCTAGCACCAATTAAGCACATAAAATAGCCCAAATAAAGCCATCCTGCACTTTGCAGAGTCTATAAAGTGATATTCGGTGTTAGCAAAAATAGCACATAATTACCCTATAATCAAATCCATAAAATATTTTTCTTTTAATATCCGTAAAATATCCATGTAAAAAGTCCAGAGGGCTTGGAGCACCTCAGACCCGCCCACGCCGCAGCCGGAAAATAAACAGTTAATTTGAACTCGGGTTTGGGCTGATGAGCAAGCTTGAGAGTGGGTGACTTTTAATCCTCATGTCCCCCAATATGATCCCTAGCATTTACAGAGCTGTACAGTGCAGGCTTGAATTTATTTTTGAGTTTGTAGATTTCTGAGCTTACGGCCGGTTCCAAGATATGCGGCCGGCCGTAAGAGGAGATCCTTGCGGGGCCGTATTATAGAATCGCGAGTTAACAGAACCCCCGCAAGGAATCGCAGCCTTACGGCCGATTTACGGCCGCTAATAGAATGAGGCCCCAAGTCTATAAATACTGCACACTTTCCAGAAATCTCCTCTGGTGATGAACAGTGTGACTGGACATTTCACTGGTGGCGTTACTTCTGAAGCAACTTCATTATCACTTCAGATTTTAAAATCTGCAAATTACAACAAATAGGTAAGCTATAATTAATTAATTAATTAATAAATCCATAAAAACAAAAAATTGATTTCAAATATTACCAAGAACAACCGTATTCATGTATACTAAGATTTCAAACACACATATGTGTATGTGCCCTAAAATAATCTAAAAAAAAAAAGGACAAATTTTAAAAATAACATAGCTTTTATTCATATCTAGTTAAAAACATAATTTATGCTTTTACCAAAAAAATATAGACACATATATATTTATGCTGCATTTCAATATTTCACTTTTTTTCACATTTACAATAGACTCTGCCTCAACAGCGTCACTGAATAATTTGCAGCGCTGCACGGTTTCACACGGACTGTCAAGTCGGCAGACTTTTACACATGACAAAGAAAGAACAACAGGTAATATACAAAAATACATTTGCTTCACAAAAATAATATGCTCTTACTAAAAATATATATATATAAAATACAACAAAAAACACATTTCTTTGTCTCTTTTTAAACAGACACTGCCTGAAGACTGTTGCAGGAAGATTGTCAGCAGGGGACCCTCTGTCATTTATACACAACTAAGAATTCAACAAAGGTATAGTATAACAAGTAAAAAAAGTAGAACTATCCTATTTGCTGTACGCCAATGTCAAAATGAAAAACAAAAAAAACACAGAAGCTCCTAATGCCAATAATGGTGCACACAAAAGAGGATACTCCAACAAATGTTGAAAACCCATATAAAATGCAAGAATGAATCCTGTTTTTTCTGCACCAACCTCTAAGTCCAACCCATAACCTAAACCTCTAATCCCAAAAGTGGCGTACACAAAACAGGATAGTACAACAAATATTGGTAACACATACAAAATTGAACAATACATCCTGTTTTGTGTGCCCTAACATATAAGCCTAAACCCACAACATAAACCTCTAATCACAACAGTGGTGCACACAAAACAGGATAGTACAACAAATATTGTTAACACATACAAAATGCAAGAATAAATCCTGTTTCGAGGTGCCCTAACCTACAAGCCTAACCCCAGAACCTAAACTTATAATGACAAAAGTGGTGTACACAAAACAGGATAGTCCACAAAATATTGTTAACACATACAAAATGGAATTACAAATCAGGTTTGCTGTGCCCTAACCTATAAGCCTAACACCAGAACCTAAACATATCATGTCAACAGTGTCGTACACAAAACACGATACTACAACAAAAATTGAAAACACATACAAAATGGAAGAACGAATGCTGTTTTCTCTGCACCAACCTCTAAGTCTAACCCATAACCTAAATTTATAATGACAACAGTGGTGTACACAAAACAGGCTAGTACAAAAAATATTGTTGCAAGATCCAAATTCCAATTACAAATTAGGTTTAATGTGCCCTAACCTATAAGGCCAACACCAGAACCTAAACATATCAAGTTAACAGTGGTGTACACAAAACAGGATAGTACAACACATATTGTTAACAAAATTCAACAATAAATCGTGTTTTGTGTGCCCTAACCTATAAGCCCAAACCCACAACCTAAACCTCTAATGCCAACAGTGCTGAACACAAAACAGGATACTACAACACATTTTCTTAAAACATAACACATGCAACCATCTATCCTCTTAAATATGCACCACTCTCTAAGCCTAACCCCATAACCTAAACCTCGCTGAATACATACAAGATCAAACTATATATACTGTTTTACATGCTCTTAGTACAAAAAATCAATTAGTTACATTTTAATGCAACATTTGCATCTTTCTCTTTCAGTCTCAACAGACACTGCCTGAAGACTTTCTGCATCGCTACAGCAATTTCCACACAACAGATTTCAAGGAAAGAGGTACAGTATTACACACTAAACTAAAAATAAAATACTGCTATTTACGCATATCAATATACACTAACAATATAAGTGTAACCCCATAACCGGAAAACCTTAATAACATCATTGCCACATGCAAAACAGGATAGCAACAACAGTATTGCACACAAAAAAAAAAATGATGTTAACATATACACAATTTAAAGATATGTACGCTTTTTCCTGCACAAACGTTTAAGCCCAACTCCATACCCTAAACACGTAATGACAACAGTAGCGCACAAAAATTAATATAAAACACATGGAAAATAGAATATCAGATAAGAATTTGAATGATTATTTACACAGTCACATTGATATATCTTCTCACAAGTGTCCTTTACTTCAATCTTTAGCAGTAGAGGTCCATAATTGTGGTGATATGAATATTGTCTGTCAGATTTGCGGGGGTTATCATTTCAAAAAGGAAAGACCTAGAGATGGCGAGTTTGTTAGTTGCTGTCAAAAAGGCAAGATAAGACTTCCAGAAAGACAACAATTCCCAACATATTTACAAAGCATTATGACTGAGCCTACTTTCCCCAACTACCAAAATTTTAAAACAAACATAAGATCCTATAATAGTGTCATATCCTTTCCATCTATGGGTGCAACATTAGCTGCTAATGTCCCAGGACATGGCCCTTACTGCTTTAAATTACAAGGACAAATTTACCATCGTACTTCTCATTTACATCCAGAGGAAGGAGAGCAAAGAAAATTTGCTGAACTATATGTCCTAGATACAATGGAAGCTGTTGAGCAAAGTATGCAGCTTCAAGAAAATAAAAAAATGCTTACCCATTGTTTTTATAGAGCTTGATAAAATTATGGCTCAAAACCCATACTCTCAAGCCTTTAAAATATTGGCAGAAGTAGAAAAGGAACAACACATTAATGCAGAGATACATCAATTGCCAATCCTAAAGGTCAATATGGTGCTTAAAAGAGATCGCCATCTGATAAACACTGTTATAAATTGCCAACATCAAAGGAAGTTGCAATGGTCTTTCAAAATGACGAAGGAGAACCACCATTTTAGAGAGATATTAGAATATATCCCAGAAATGAGGAGCAACCTTTTATTAATATAAGTATCTTAAGTACAAATTTGGATCCAATGACATATCCCATATTTTTTCCACATGGGGAAGCAGGTTGGCAACCCAAATTAACCCTTCAGAGTTACCCAAATTCAAAAGTACGTGTGAGAAATAATATTTCCATGCTTGAATTTAGAGTGGCTCAAATTGCCATTCGAGATGGATTCAATCCCATTTTATGTGGTTGAAAACTGACAAAACAATGGATCATTGATTCATATTTGCAATTTGAGACAAATCATTAAAACTTCATCAAATGCCAACAAGATAAACTACGTGTAGAACAGTATTGTGGATTGATGGATTATGTCGCTGAGGTTGCTACAACCAGAGAGCTGCCAGCTGGCAAAGCCATCATTTTACCATCTTCTTTCCAAGTATCTCCTCACAATATGGGAGAAAGATACAATGATGCCATGGCTATTGTAACTAAATTTGGAAAACCAGATTTAGGTATTACATTTAAATGTAATCCACAATGGCCAGAGATTACACACAATCTGCTAATTGGAGAAACTGCTTCCGATAGACCACATTTAGTGGCAAGAGTCTTTAAAATCAAATTAACTGAATTAATACGTGACATAACCCTAACTCAGTTATTTGGCAAATGTCTGGCTTATGTTTATACCATCAAATTTAAAAAAAGAGGCTTTCCACATGCACATATTCTTATAATCCTACAAGAGAAAGATAAATTAGATACTGGTGACAAAGTGGATTCAGTAATTATTGTTGAACTACCAGATCCAGAAATACATGTAGACTATATAAGATTTTAACTCATTGTATAATTCATGGACCGTGTGGAGATATTAATCCACAGTCACCATGTATGGAAAATAGGACATTTACTAAATAATTTCCAAAAGATTATCGAGACAAAACTTATGCCATTATACGTGGAAAAAAGGAAGATAACAGGTATGTGGTACCATACAATCCACATTTACTCATGAAGTATAATGCGCACATTAATGTGGAAGCTTGCACTTCTATAAAATCCGTTAAATATGTCTTTAAATATATTTACAACGCAGCTACTGTAGTGGTCAAAAGTGATAAAATTATGAACAAAGTGAGTTAGTACATGATGAACTTACATCTCATGTAGATGCTCGCTATGTAAGTGCGCCAGAAGCAATGTGGCGTCTTCTAAATTTTGAAATGCATGATCTCTCACATGCAGTATATCGATTAGCTGTACATTTGCCACAAAGACATTTAGTGTATTTCCATGTTGGAAATGAATCAAATGCTTTGGCACAAAGTGAGCATCGCCAAACTACAATAACTGCATGGTTTCAATTAAATTGTACTGACTTAGAGGCAGGGGAATTGTTATATATTGACATTCCATACCATTATGTTTTTGTTAATGGATTATGGCGAAACTGAAAAAGTTGTGTAAATAAAATAATCCAAGAATTGACACTGTAAGTCCAAGAGACCTTGAACGTTTCTGCTTACGATTACTACTTCAAAATGTTCCTGGTGCACAAAGTTTTGAACAGTTAAGAACTGTTAATGACATAGTTTATGAATCATTTCATTTAGCTGCGCGACACAGAAACTTCCTAGCTGATGATACAGAATGGGAAAGATGTCTAGAAGAAGCAGCACTATGTCAAATGCCACGGCAGATGAGGGAACAAATTGCATTCATTTGTATCTTCTCAAATGCTCCAAATGCATTAGCTTTGTGGGGCAAATTTAAAACAAATATGGCTGAAGACTTTTTGCAACGATACAATGAGCCTATTGCACAATTTAAAACATTAATTGAAATCCAAGAGGTCTTTTTAACTCATGGATTAAGTTGTGCAAGTTTTAATCTGCCAGGTCCAGGTCTCATAGATGACATAAACCTTGAAGACTATGACACTCAGCTGTAAAGAGAAAGAACAGAAGAAAGACTTGCAACTTTAAATACATTTATAATTGCAAGCATTTTATGCAATCAAAAATGCCCTAGATGATGACATGCTCAAAGAGCGTTATTTCTATCTAGATGGATCTGGTGGATCAGGAAAAACGTATCTATTATTGATGAGTTTTGTTCGAGCACAAGGTCAAATAGCACTGCCATTTGCAACCACTGGAATTGCCGCACTTTTGTTAGAAGGATGAAGAACTGTGCATAGTGGATTTAAACTGCCAGTTCCTATTTTGGAAACATCAGTGTTGGATATTCGAATGACATCATTACAAGCAAAAAAAATAAAAAAAAGTAAATTAATTATAGTAGATGAAGCTGCAATGATGTCATGTCATGCCCTACAATGTATTGACCGTTTGCTACGTGAAGTCATGGATAATAATTTGCCATTTGGTGGAAAGGTAATGTTGTTAGGTGGAGATTTTAGACAAACATTACCTGTCGTTGTACATGGAAATCAAACCGACATTGTCGAAACATCTATAAAGACAAGTACACTATGGAAACTATTTACCCATCTTCAATAACAACAAAATATGAGATCAGAAGGAGAAAATGAATTATATGATTGGCTCATTAAAATTGGAGAAGATAAAACAGAGCGAATACAAAATTTACCCGATGATACTGTGCACATCCCAGCTCATACTATTTGCAAACATGCAAATGCTTGTTTGCTAAAGAAAGGTGCAATTGTCAAGTTACTGCAAAATATGAACCCCAAAAAAGGCCTATGTAATGGGACCAGATTAATTGTTCAAGAATTAAAGGACCATTTCATACATGCTGAAATTCTAACTGGTACCCATAAAGAAGAGAGAGTTTTCATACCAAGAATAGATTTGGCACAGAGTGAAATTAGCCTCCCTTTTGTACTTCAAAGGAGGCAATTTCCCATCATCATGGCATTTGCCATGACCATTAATAAATCACAAGGACAAACTTTCAAATCTGTGGGTATCTTTTTAGAAGAACCAGTATTTGCGCATGGACAGCTGTATGTTGCAATTTCAGACGAAAAAACAAAACAAAAATAGAGCACAGTGGTTTAATTTTAAGGATGAACTTTTAAGTCACTCAAGCTCTCTTTAGAGGACCACTATTTCAATAAGAAACTCTATAAAATGGCAAAAAACATAGAGAACAGTGGTTTTACTGCCAGGAAAAAAATTTGATGTCTCTGGGACTCTTTTACGAGGACCGCTATTTCATATAGGAAACTCTATGTGCCATTTTCCAACAATACTTTCAACAAATGTACAACAACAAAAAAAAAATATATATAGAGAACAGTGGTTTGATTTCCAGGATTACATTTTATGTCACTCAGACTCTTTTTAGGGCACCACTATTTCCATAAGAAACTCTATAAAATGGCAAAAACCATAGAGAACAGTGGTTACACCCCGCGGACGAACTTTGATGTCTGGCGTTCTCTTATTAGAGAACCACTATTTCACATAGAAAACTCTATGTGCCATTTTCACAAATTACAACAATAACAACAAAATGTCAACCATCAAAAATCAACAACGACAAAATAACATATTCTAATTTTATGGAAGTAGCCTTTTAGCATGATTAGCCCCACAAAACACTTTGCTTGCATTTTACAACAATTAAAGTTTAAATGTTACTTCATTATGTTACTGTTTATAATGTTACTATTTTTAGAAAAAAGTGTGCAAAGTTGTTTCATTGTATATATTTCAAAGTTCATGTTAACAGGAGAAGGAGCTTTTGTTATACAATTTAAATGTATCATTCAATGCAAAATATTAATCCAGGGAGTAATCCGATCGCCAGTTAATGGGGTCAGGAAGGAATACACCCCCCCCCCCTTTGATACAATTGGCTAAGTTTCAACGGGGGGGTGTTACTGTTTACCTTCCTCTGGATTCAATATATGTTTAGTTTACCAGTTGTTAATCTACAAGTTGCATGTTATAACACATTATGTCATGTTTACAATTCTCATTAATACAATGTTGACCTGTTCTTACATTAAAATGTTACTTCTCTTAAAAAAAGATCATTTAACAGTTGGTCACCTACAAGTTGCATGTTAAAAAAATAAACATGTTTTATATAATAATTGTACTTCTTTATAGATAAGAAAAAGGTTACAAGTCTCAACTACGCATATTACATGCAAAACAGAATTCAAAACATACAAATTTTAATCGCCGTCATTTTTTGATGGGCAAGTCGCTAGTGAATTATAATGTCTAAAAAATTGGCAAGAAAAGTGAGTAGACCCCTAAGTGGAAATGTCCAAATTGGGCCCAAAGTGTCAATATTTTGTGTGGCCACCATTATTCTCCTGCACTGCCTTAATCCTCATGGGCATGGAGTTCACCAGAGCTTCACAGGTTGCCACTGTAGTCCTCTTCCACTCCTCCATGATGACATCACGGAGCTGGTGGATGTTAGAGACCTTGCACTTCCCCACCTTTCATTTGAGGATGCCCCACAGATGCTCAATTGGGTTTAGGTCTGGTGACATGCTTGGCCAGTTCATCACCTTTACTTGTGGCTTCTTTAGCAAGGCAGTGGTCCTCTTGGAGGTTTGTTTGAGGTCGTTATCATGTTGGAATTCTGCCCTGCGGCCCAGTCTCCGAAGGGAGGGGATCATGCTCTGCTTCAGTATGTCACAGTACATGTTGGCATTCATGGTTCCTTCAATGAACTATAGCTCCCTAGTGCCGGCAGCACTAATACAGGCCCAGACCAAACATATATACACATATGTCTATATACACATACGTTTTCTATAATATGTTGTATTGATTACCCCTATATGCATTTACTTGCTGATGTCAGATGCTGCCTACACTTTCTATGCATCGCTGTTTACGTTCAAACTGAGCGTTTCGTATCATATCAAAGTTTATGTGCTCTTTGTGCCTTATCCGTTTATCTGTCATTTAGGGATTATTTCAACTACCTTTCCTCAGTACAGATGTATGTTTTTGGTGGTGGGAGTGTCATGGTCTGGGCCAGCATGAGTGCTGCCGGCACTGGGGAGCTACAATTCATTGAGGGAACCATGAATGCCAACATGTACTGTGACATACTGAAGCAGAGCCTCGCTTTGGAGACTGGGCCGCAGGGCAGAATTTCATCATGATAACGACCCCAAACACACCTCCAAGACAATCACTGACTTGCTAAAGAAGCTGAAGGAAGAGGTGATGGACTGGCCAAGCATGTCTCCAGACCTAAACCCTATTGAGCATCTGTGGGACATCCTCAAATGGAGGGGAGTGCAATGTCTCTAACAACCCCCAGCTCTGTGATGTCATCATGGAGGAGTGGAAGTGGACTCCATTGGCAACCTGTAAAGCTCTGGTGAACTCCATGCCCATGAGGGTTAAGGCAGTGCTGGAAAATAGTGGTAGTCACACAAAATATTGACACTTTGGGCCCAATTTGGACATTTCCACTTAGGGGTGTACTCACTTTTTTTGCCAACTCTTTAGACATTAATGGCTGTGAGTTGAGTTATTTTGAGGGGACAGCAAATTTACACTGTTCTACAGGCTGGACACTTACTACTTTACATTGTAGCAGAGTGTCATTTCTTCAGTGTTGTCACATGAAAAGATATAATTAAAAATTTACAAAAATGTGAGGGGTGTACTAACTTTTGTAAGATACTGTATATATGTGTATTTATATATGTACATATATACACTGCCTAAGTCGTATGGGGTTGTAGGGATGAGGGCCAATGGCGCTCATCTCCACCAGCGCAAGGAGAGCCTTTGGCACTCCTTGCCTGCAACTGCGGCCCTCACAAAGCGAGGGCCGAAGTTGCCGCAGGCTCGCTGAGCAAGCCTGCAAGCGTTAGCAACAACCTTTAGCGCTCACTGCCTAAGTCGCACGGGGTTGTAGGGATGAGCGCCTATGGTGCTCAACTCCACCAGTGCAAGGAGAGCCTTCGGTATTCCTTGCCTGCAACTGTGGCCCTAGCCTCGATGAGCAAGCCCGCAAGCATTAGCGACAACCCGCAATGCTCACTATAGAATTGTAAGGCAGGTAATTTTGTTTGCCACAGAGAGTAAGTGTTTTGGTGGTCTCTGATTGTTCGGCGCTTATTGCGAGCCTCTGTGTTGGTGTATTTTTGTTATCAGAGGAGCTTTTGTGCTTATTGTAAGGTCCGCGCTGATCTCCTTTTGGCGCATATTGCAAGGTTCTCCCCTGGTGTCGTATGAGCACCGTTGGCGCTCCTTGTGAAGGACGCGGTGAAGGTCTTTCTGTTTTTTTGTGATACTGTGTTTTTTTTTGTTTTTTTTGTTTTGTGTATTCTTTTTTTAATGCTAATTAATGAATGAATTCATTAAATCATAAAGTAATATACTTTACCTATTTGTAATTAATATATGCAGCAAGGAATGTGCTGAAGAGCTAACAATCTGTTTTGATGTTCCTGCAGCATACAATGTAGATTTGCACTGTTGTTGAGCTGAGGTGTATGTGTCAGCATTGTGTGCACTGTGTAGTATTAATAGGCCGCGTGCGCGAGGGGAAGCCATTAGTGTAGCTGTGTACTTCTGCATTCTGTAAATTAGTATTGTAAAATGGCGGTGACTTTGTATGTGTTAAGCGGGTGTGGATGATTTAGCGTCCTTGCTAATGGTTTGCGGCTTTAGGGGTCGTGTAGCCTCCTTTTCGTTTATTTCAACGGCCATTTTTTCTCTTGCTTAGTTGATTTTCGAGTATTTAAACTTTTTAAATTGGACTGAAATCGATGTGTAACCTGTCTTCCAGACGTCCTTGGGGTCCCCCTTGCTGTGGGTAAGGTTTTTATTTTATTTTTGTGTGTATTTTTTTTTTTTTTATGTTTTCCGCTATGCGCGGGTTTTCCGTTAAGGTCGTATTTTTGCAAGTCCGTAATTGATTTTTTCAAAGTCCCGCGGGCCAAATTTTTTTTTGTGTAAGTCCGGATTTAGTTTTTTTCTACGTATCACGGCTCGTATATTTTTGGGTAAGTCCGTATTTAGTCGTTGCGTGTTTTGTGCCACTTCTGTCGGTGTTTGTAACCGCTTGTGAGGTGCCGTAGAGCCTCCACCTCCGCAAAAGCTGCCCATCGCTTTGCGAGGGTCCGCGTTTGCGGTCCAAAAGTCATACAAGGTTGTAAGGATGAGCGCCTACGGCACTCATCTCCACCAGCGCAAGGAGCGGCACTCATCTCCACCAGAGCAGGCCCGCAAGCATTAGCAACAACACGTATTGCTGAGAACTATAAATGTGACTAGTGACTTGCCCGTCAAAAAATTACGCCAATAAAATTGGAAGGCAGTTAATGCTGTTTGCTACAGAGAGTAAGTGTTTTGGTGGTCTGAGATCCTTGTGCTCTCATTGTGAGGCTGACGTTGCGCGCCTTTGGCGCTCATCTCCTGGCTCTGGGTTGGGAAGCCGTTTGTGTAGCTGGGTACTTCCACATTCTGTAAGTTAGTGTTGATAAATGGCGGCGAATGTGTATGAGGTCGTGGGTTTGTATGATTTAGCATCCTTGCTAATGGTGTATGTTTTAAGTCGTATGGGGTTTTGGCAAAGCCGTATTTGGTTTGTGGTTTTTTGCATCTTTAGGGGTCGTGTAGCCTCATTTTGATTTTTTTCGTCGGCCATTTATTCTCTCGCTTAGGGGATTTTCAAGTGTCTAAAGTTTGTAAATTTGACAGAAATCAAGGTTTAAGCTGTGTTGCAGAGGTTCTGGGTGTCCCTCCTTGCTGTGGGTAAGGTTTTTATTTTATTTTTGTCTGTATTTTTGTGTTTTGTAAAGTTTGCCGCTGTGCGTGGGTTGTCCGTTAAGGTCGTATTTTTGCGAGTCCATAATGTATTTTTTCTAAGTCCCGTGGGTCGTTTTTTTTTTTGTGTATGTCCACAATTTTTTTATTTTCTAAGTCCCGCGGCTCGTATTTTTTTTGTGTAAGTCCGTAGTAAGTCATTGCGTGCTTATTGTTTTTTTTCAAAGTCCCGCTTGTGTGGAATTTTGTAACCGGTTGAGAGGCACCGTAGAGCATCCACCTTCGCAAATGCGGCCTGCAATAAGCCTGCGTGGGAGCCTCACCTCTGCTTTGCAAGGAGCCGCATTTGAGGTCCAAAAGTTGTAGGGGGTCATAGGGATGAGCGCCTATGGTGCTCATCTCCACCAGAGCAAAACAATCTGGAAAATCTGAAATTCCATGTCATCGACAATATAACCACATGGGTAAGAAGAGGTGACAGAAAAAGAAAACTACTTCAATGATAAAACAAAGGTTTCTCTTTTGGTTGCTTCCTGGAATAAAGGGGACAAAAATAGTCAGTATAGATACCAAAAATCATGGTAGGTCTCATGAAGGCTCCAGCTTCCACCAATAACTTTTTCCTTTTCGTAGGGTGAAGAAAACAAATAAAAAGAAAAAGACACAAATAAAAAAAATAAAAAATTGGATATCAAGATGCCAAGAAAATGTAAAAATACATATCATGCTGGACTTAATACAAGTCTAAAGGATATAGTCTCTCTTTGTTGAGTATAACCCTAGTACAACATGACACATCCTTAATGACGCCATGAGGAAATGTGTATTGAAAAAAAATATATAGTTTTAAATATCTACTGATGTTATTCTAAAAGTCAAATTGAGAGGCATATTGCACCAGCAACGGTCCAATCTCAATGGCATATTTTATATCTATGACCATGGATCTCTCAAATGGTTGGACTTATACATGGACTGAAAATAACTGCTTCATTAAAGTAAATAAAGGTGACTGTATGTTTCATGTACAACTGAGGGGTAGCACGCTATCTGCTTATGGTTGCATACATAACAAGTGACATGTACTTTATTTACAGCAGTTCCTGGTAAGATGTCTCAATCATCCGTACAACTGGAGCTCGGCTGCCTATTCTGTGTCTGCATGCACACACAATAAGTGTGCTTAAGACACAGTGACACAGATTCCATCCATAGTAGCTCCTGATAAAATATCCAAATTGATAGTAACGGCCAGTCAGACAATAACATGCTAATGCAGGTGATTTAAATAAAGGAGGATGATATCCCTTTGATCTTGGGAAAGGCGGGATGTAATGAGGAGGCGAGATAGCTAGTATTATTGGCAAAGACCAATAAACAATTGGATTGCAAAAATTGTACATGTGAACGATGACGTATAAGGGCGGATGATGCCCGCCAAGGTAATATGCAAACATCTACACCGAGTCCATGAAGAAGTCACTGGATGTGACGAAACCGGTCGGCAAAGGATAGTGTTTCACTGTGTCTCTTAAAAAGCAGCCAGCTTGAAGTCTTAAAGTACTGTACAGAGAAATGTTTTGCTTCTGCTCAAATATGAGAGAGTGCTGCGAGGTTCCCTAACGGACCTGCTTCTACTGTTAAGCTATAGGTGTGCTATGGCCTAATGCTAGCTAGCAGTGAAAACCTCTAGTTTACTGTTTTTTTATATGTATATGGTCCGCGTTGAATAGACATATCTTTGTTTTTTAGACCACCATTTTTTTATTTTTAAAGGTAATCCAATGATTTGGTCCCGTATACTGGAGGGTTGCCTAAACACTCCTATGCTGGCCTCATTCAATTGAAAGCCAGCAACTCGCTCGCAGATGGCTGCATGTCTGTGATTGGGAGGCGGGTTCTCGTTCCCCTCCGTTTGCAAGGCTGTTCAATTCCTCCGTAAACCATGCACTGGTTCGGAGCAGTTGTGGGCAGGAACCGTATAAATTAAATGAGCCGTAACCGCCCATTAGGAATCCTCCAATATAAAACAAGACTGTCATAAATACGGCAGTAAAACATCAAGGTTATGTGTCAATCAATCAATCAGGTTCGAGGGTTCGATATACGATCAGACTCATACAACTTTAAAAATGAAGAATTATTAAAATGAATGCCAATACTGTTCTAGTCCACATGGGTGGCCTGATATGTATTAACTCCTTAATACCCAAGAACATTTAACCCCAAAATTACACATACATATTTCTATATTTTTATAGATATGTGGTTTATATATATTACTAGTGACTTGCCCGTCAAAAAATGACGGCAATAAAATTGTAAGGCAGGTAATGCTGTTTGGGGCAGACATTCATTTTGTTGATGGTCTGAGATCCTTCGGCGCTCATTGCGAGCCTCGCGCTGAGCGCCTTCGGCGGAGGCTGTTGGCTGTTGTATTTTTTTTTCTGATAGGCGCTTTTGCTGTTATTGTTTGGTCGGCGGTGATCTGCTTTTTGCGCTTATTGCAAGGCTTTGTGTGCTATGAGCAGCGTTTGTGCTCGTTGTGTGTCTCGCGGTGAATGGCTTTTGTATTTATTGTGAGTGGTTCTTTTTTTGTGTATATGTTTTTTGTATGCTAATTAAATAATTAATACATTAATAAATTAATATATTTTACCTATTTGGAAGTAATATATGCAGGAAGCATTGTGCTGAAGAGCTGACAATCTGTTTTGATGTTCCTGCAGCATACAATGTCGGTTTGCACTGTTGTGGAGCTGAAGTATAAGTGTCAGCAATGTGTGCAGTGTGTAGTGTAAATAGGCTGCGTGCACGAGGGAAAGCCGTTAGGGTAGCTGTGTCCTTCTGCATTGTGTAAGTTAGTGTTAAAATGGCAGTGAATGTGTAGCGTCCTTGGTAAGCTTTTTTGAAAAAACGTATGTGCTTGGTGGTGTTTTGCAGCTTTAAGGTCCTGTAGCCTCTTTTTCGTTTTTTTCGGCGGCCATTTTTTCTCTTGCTTAGGGGATTTTCATGTGTCTAAACTCAGGAATTTGGACTTAAATTGAGGTGTAACTTCACTTGCAGAGGTCCTGGGTGCCCCCTCCCCCCCCCCCCCCCCCTGCTGTGGGTAAGCTTTTTATGTCTTTTTTGTGTGTATTTGTTGTGTTTTTAATGTTTTCAGTTGCGGGCAACATCGTAATGTGTCTTTTTCTAAGTCCCGCGTCTCAATTTTTTTTTTCTAAGCCCGTAAATTTTCTGTTCTAAGTCCCGCGGTTCGTATTTTTTTGTGTAAGTCTGTATATAGTGATTGCGTGTTAGATCTATTTTGTTAAAGTGGCGCTTGTGTGGGTGTTTGTAACACCTGTGTGACGCGCCGTAGAGCCTCCACCTCCGCAAATGCGGCCCCTCGCTTCGTGAGGGTCCACATTTGCGGCTTGCAATGAGCCTTCGGTTCATTGCAGCAGACGTTGGAATCTCCACCTTCCGCAAATGCGGCCCCTCGCTTTTGCGGACCAAACTGCCTACCTCCCTTCGCGAGGGACACAGTTCTTGCGTGACGACGATTGGTAGTTTGACAACTATTATATGTGATGGTAGTTGATATATATATATATATATATATATATATATATATATATATTTTTTTTTTTTTTTTTTCTTTACTTTTTTAATTAAATACGTATAGGGGTTTATGGTTTTCACTATGTAGTTATTGCATTATGCACATATAGTTTTTGGAATACATGTTCCAGTGCTACACATAGTGCATTACATCTCTTTAGATATTATATATACACATTTTCTTGGGGGAATAGTGTCTCTCATATTAGCACTTTTGTCAGCTGTCGATGGCCATATCTCTATGATTACAACATTTAGTGATTACGGTCAGCAGCATTTACCTTTATCCCCTCCTATAATTTTATGAGACCAGTCCTTATCAATAGTAGCATATTTTCTCTTTTTATTATAATATACTTCATATTTTACTATTGCTTGCTTAATATTATTTTTCAACTTTTTTTATGTTTTGACTTTGCTTTAAAATATATGTCACATTCTGACAATTTTATAACAACAAAAATTGGATTTCCGCATCATTCAGTGCAATTTACAAAAGTTTGAATATACCTAAGGCCTGGCTGGCTCAGGTCTATTCTGTGAGGTAAATGTCTGACTTTTTTTATAAGTATCCCTAGTGTGTCAAGAGATTTAACTGGATATATAATGGAAGAAGGAAAATGTTCAGCCAGGAACATAAAGGATATGGGATTTTTTCAGATGCTTTAGGATATATAACTAGCTCATTAAATTGGAGCAGGCGGGATGCTTTATAGCCGAGCGACAGGTTCAAAGATTTACTTTCACATTTATTAGAGAGTGTCTCTGCTCTTCTTCATCCTCAGGATGTGTTAATGGTCCGTCCTAGTGGTGGTATAATGCTGGCAGGCATATGATAACATCACTTCTCTCCATTGCTTTGGCCTAAATCACTCATGTGTCAAACAGCAGCGGAGAAAGAGGGCCTTGTATTGACTGGGAGTGAAATATCACGTTTGGTTATTGATGTGATGTAATGGATGTAGAAAACTCTAAATCCCTACTGCAATGGAGTGTTATACTGCATTACACAATGCCACAAAGTATGTCTACATTGGATATTCTCAAATATCTTTATTTTATGACAACATATTTTTTGAGAAACATGCTACACTCCAAGGAAATCATAAAAAATGCAGTGTGCAATTAAAAGGGACTCTTCGGGCATTTTTTTATTCTATATATTTTGGCTAAGTTTAATTAAGTGGACACTGTCACACCAACAGGAAGTTGGTTTCATACTAAATAGAATAACAAAAACAGTCAAAATTGTATTGTACTAGCTGTTTTTTAAACCCTAGTACCCTTGGTAAACTCTCCTGAGACATTCAACTTTAAATGTGCAGCTTGTTTATGCTAGTGTTTAGCTCAATATGCTAACTTGTGGCTCATAGTGTTTGATAAGGGTGGTGGAGGGGATTTAACTGCTAACCTTAGCACATCACCCCCCCCCCACCCCCCCTTCGTCATTCCCCACCTCCTTTTACTGTGCACTGTGGATCCGGATATTCGTTGGTTGGGTATCCTTCCGCGGCTCCGCATTATTTGGCTGTGGCTGGTAATCCCTAATGATGCGCCACAGTGGAAGGATACCCAACCACTGAATATCTGGACCCACAGTGCACTGTAAGAGGAGGAGGAGGGGAAGGGAGAGGGGGATAGGAAGTGGGAATGGTGTGCTGAGGTGGCACAGCAAATTTAGGAAGCACTGGCTCCTCCCCCAAGAGCAGAGGCCCAGTTGCAACTCACTAGCGGTATACTCAGCTCTCTCTGATTCACCATAGTGTTATCTGAGCTCTATGGTGATATAATGCCTGTTAATTGCTTTTTTCACATAGCGCCTCTGCATACAGGAACGCATATGGAGTGCTAAATGGGTTAAATATATATTTGGAAATTGCCCATAATAAATGACGTGATTAAACTTGTAAGGCTGGCAATGCTGTTTGCCACACAATGTGAGGCTTTTGCGCCTCTGAGCACCTTCGGCGCTTATCGCGAGCCCCACACTAAGTGCCTTTGGCGCTCAATGCGAGCCTCTCCCCCCCCCCCCGTGTACTTCAACTTTCCTGCTTCGCACTGATCACCTTCGGAGCTCATTGCAAGCCTCTCCCGCTCACGGTGCTCATTGTGAGCCCTGGGATGAACGCCTTTCTGGGATGAAGCCTCTCCCACAGAAGGTGCTCATTGTGAGCCTTTCCTCCCGCCTACTCATTGCAGGTTTTGTTAACCTGCAAGTTTGGTGCTTGGGAATGCCATGTGTCTCTTTCTCCTCTATGTGTCTGCTGAATGTTTGCGTGGCATGCTCTGACTGCCATTGTTTTTTTTCTCAAAGTCCCACATGCCTGGCGTTGCCGTTGTGTATTTTCTAAGTCTCGCGTGCCTTGCTTTGGTCAGCTTCGTTTTCATCCAGTTTCAGAATTTTTACGTTTTTCGTCCGCCATTTTTTCCCTCACTTAGCCGATTTTGTATTGACGAAAACCCCCAAATATTGCAACCTAATTAGTGCGTGCGTCTACGCCTCGCTTTGTGAGGTTCGTAGGCGTCACTCGCTGCACAAGGGACGCAAATGCGTGACCAACATCGCAAATGTTACATATACTGACAACTATATCTATGATATGTACTGTATATATACACACACTTTATTAATGGAGCAACTTACAGTATAATATATTATGTGGCTCTCTAATTATATTGACGAGTTCATGCTCACAATCCTCTGTTGTATGATAAAATAATGTTATTCCCAACCAGCTGCCTGCAGAGAGTCTTCCATGTTCTATCTCTCTGTATCTCAGAAAGGGTTACCCGTCTCCAGCTATTACTCCAATCTGCCGAATTACTCTTGTTTTAGACACCCGGAGCATTTGCTGCATCCCAGCAACTGTCTTGCTCCAATCTGTAGCAGCAGGCGGCAAACATATGGATTGCCCTACAGGCTGCAGTCAGTACCAGAATCCTTTGCAGAGGCTGCGATAGGAATGATAGACAGACACACATGGGGTGCGCACACAACTGTCAGGAAAGTGCATCGGCTGTCTTACGCATACATCTATTTTCTGCTCTTTAGTGGACATCATGCTGGCACCCTAAAAGGAACATTCATAATGATTATAATAAGACCAGGCTGTATGTTTGAAGTGGGGTAAGCACACAGACAGAAAATTATGTTTATAAAAGGTGATCCTCGCCAAAATTATATATACGTAGGAAAAATGTCACAAGAAAAATGACATTTGCTGGACACTGAAGGCATCTATAATATTTTGGTGAAGGTTGCATGTACAGCATTTACAGTCTACAGATCTTTCTAGGGCTTGCAGTTATAACTGCAAGCTGAGTGCTTCTGAACATGTGTACAAGATGAAGGTAGGCATTAAGTTCCAAAAGGTCCAAATATTTAACAAATCCCCCTCCTTTCTCCTAAACACCTCAATGTGTTAGTAAATATGTACCGCACTTAGGCTCCAAACTAGCAGGAAGTGCTGAAGCCAGACAAGATGGAATATTCTATACACACAAATCTGCCAGTAATAAAATTTTCTTTAAAACTGCTGATAATGGTGTTAGCTAGGTACATCACTAACGTGTGAGGTGTTTTACTAAGATACAGTGGTCCTTTAATTCATTAAATTATATAATTTTAGGATATGTGCTAGAATACTATTATTTTTTTAGAGTAAAATTAAGTGTACATTCATTATACTGTGAGTATGCTGTCATAAATATCTTTCCACAAAACCAAAAAGGTCTCAATCACTAAAAATACTAAATATGACCTGGCCTCTACTTTTTCATACATAATTTTAGGGGCCACCACCTTAGCTACTCATACAATGTGTTGTCCAATAGGTATATGCCTTAAACATTTTTTTTTTTAATTGGCTGCATGGCTTTTCCATGTAATGGCTCACACAATGTGATACGTTTTAGAGTAATTGGGCAAACACTTAGCATTTGGATGTGGGCTTTTCTCACATTTTGTTTTTTTCTTTTCAGATCTTAACAGCTATGATAACCACATTAGTTTGTCCAATGAGCTGGAGGCAGTCATCTTGGAGAGTGAAGTAAGATGGGTCCTATGAAGCCTTGCTCATAGCATGGCTGAAGGAGTTGATGAAATCCCAGCTGAACTGATCTAAATCCTACAAGACCATGCTGTGAAAGTGTTACTTACATTTTGTCAACAAATTTGGAAAACTGAAAAGTGCCCAGTGGACTGGAAAAATGTCAATAAGCATTCAAATCACAATAAAAACCAGCATGGTAATGCTTAAGATCCTGCAAGCTCGGCTCCAACAATATATGGACTGACAGCTAAAAGATGTGCAAACTGGGTTCCACAGAGGCACAAGAGATCCAATTGCCAATGTTTGCTGGACAATAGGAAAGCAAGAGATTTCAAGGAAAATATTTACCTCTGCTTCATCGACTATTTTAAAGCCTTTGAAATG
Source organism: Discoglossus pictus (assembly GCA_027410445.1). Classification (NCBI taxonomy): domain Eukaryota; kingdom Metazoa; phylum Chordata; class Amphibia; order Anura; family Alytidae; genus Discoglossus; species Discoglossus pictus. Next base: position 79,502,148 of record CM050167.1, on the reverse strand, counting down.
TGTGGATCACACAGAAATGTGACAAGTTCTTAAATAGATAGGAGTACCAGATCATCTCATCCACCACCTTAAGGAATCTTTATGTAGACCAAGAGGCCACAGTCAGAACCAAATATGGAACAACATAATGGTTCAACATCAGAAAAGAAGAGCAACATGGTTCTATATTGTCACCTTATATATTCAACTTAAATACAAATGCATCATGCGTAAGGCCCAGTTGGACGAGTCCAAAGCCGGAGTTAATATTGCTGGTAGAAATATCAGCAACCTCAGATACACGGATGATACTACTCTGATAGTTGAAAGTGAGGAGGAACTAAAGGGTCTATTAATGAGGGTGAAATGAGAGAGTGCAAAAGCTGGCCTGGGGAAGAAGTGGAGGCAGTGACAAATTTTATTTTCCTGGACTACAAGATTTCTGCAGATGGTGACTGCAGCCATGAAATTAAGAGACATTTGCTTCCGGGGATGAAACTATAGCATGTCTGAACAAGTTTTTAAAAAGTAAAGATATCACACTATAAACAAAGGTCTTCATAGTAATAACTATAATATTACCAGCAGTAACATACGGATGTGGAGCTGAACCATAAAGAAGGCCAAGCGCCATAGAAATCACTAGAAAAATAGAAAACTGCTTATAGTCCATTGTTTGCAAGAAGTTTCAATCAATACTACGGGAAATCAAGCCAATCTGTTCTCTGAAAGGTTTGATCATAAGGCTAAATATTTTGCTCATATTATGAGAAGACAGGATTCCCTAGATAAGGCCCTGATGCTTGAAAAGTATGAAGGCACACAAAGAAGGAAATGACAGAGGTGGAGATGGATAGATGAGGTAATTGAATCAATAAACATGAGGGAGGTCAGAGGGGCAGTGGCTGACAGATGTGCTTGGTGTACTGCTGTCCATAGGTTCACTGAGATTCAGACACAACTGAATGACTAAACACCAACACCATCTATTATTTCATAATGATTGTTGGGTTAATGATGATATTGACAAGGACCTGTCCATGGTCAATTATTCAGGCTTTTCATTGGTTAGCTCAACATGCAGCATGATCTTCACCTTTAATTGATGGCGGTGCTGGACGCAAAGAGAATTATGCTTGTGTACCTTCAGTCCCTCCCTGGTAAGTTACATTTTGCCTGTAGGATCATTTTACCTATAGGGGCTTGTCCTTAGATATGGTGTTTTGTGCAAAACCTCACCACTTTATTAGACTTTCCTCGTATATGAAAGCAGATCTGAAAATGTATATTCTTTAAACAGCCACTCAAAGTTCTCAGCAGATTCAGCTAAATATTCAGAACTGCACGTTTTTTACTTCTGCAGTAGGTAGTTTCCATGTTGGGTCTACTTAAAGGGTCAGTATTATACGTCAACATGGCCAACACTGTTTATAGAACTTTTCTTCTGGGGTGTTTTGGGACAAGCATGTGCTGTTTTACTGTGACAACTTCGGGGTAGTGATAGCCATTAATAATTTGAGTACTACTTCTATTTCAGTGGCTAGACTGTTTTTTTGGCAACTTGGAGCACACATGTAATGGATTTCATTAAGACCTCTTTGGTGCCAACAAAATTGAATGCCTGCAAAAAGGTGTGGTGAGATAGTGATCTTTTCAAGGACTACTTGAATCAGGACTGGTCAATGCAGGCTTCAAGATTTTTGTTGCCTTTGTTCTCCATTTTCAGAAGAGGGAACTATCCACATCTGTGGACGAAGGAAGGTTATTCACCTCGGCCTTTCTCTATAAGCTTGGTGGGGAGCATTATATTACAAAACATTATCTAATATGGTAAGCTTTAAAAGGGTTTTTCAGGAGGTACTGATAAACTCTGTAAATGTCCTTATGAAATGTACTTTCTCCAGCAGTCTTTTCGCTAGCCTTCTTTTACATCCTTTTAGGATATCAGGACTGGTTAGCCCAAATAAATTGGTAAAGGAGGAAATTCGATTTGGTTGATGTTGATAAATCCCTTTACATTTTTTTCCTTGAATCCAATTTTTAAGGCTTCTTATACCTTTTTTAAATCCTACATACAATTTCATCCTGTCTTAAAAGGGTCACTTCTTTTATATCAGGACAGGGTCCCCCACCCTAAAATTAGTTTATATCAATGATGCATTTTAGCCTGGTAACAGTTGACATTGCAGTTTGCGTCCCCTCCTGTAGAATTGGAGGCAGTAACTTATGTCTTGAGAAATGGGATCCACTTAAATAAAGTAAGTTTAAAAGTATTTAATCTTAGATTTGTAGATGATATCTCTCAGGCCATGGCGGGAGTGCTTGTCTACACATTAATTGTTAAATATCAAGTACGGCAGATTTTTCTTTGAGCGATTTATCCTCAAGGGCACAGAGTCTCCTGAGATGTTATTCTAAATTAGGATAGGCAACTATTACTTTTCTTGGTTGAGTTTTATAAAACATTGTTACATTTAATAAAGAAGCTGTGGCCATGTTCAGCCATATTCAATTTGTTGGTATCTTCATTGTGCTTTTTTAGCTGTTTATTTGGGGGGTGTATTTATGAGGAATCCCTAGCTGATGTTCCAAGTGTCAAGCATGTCCACAGAAGAGAACATTGGAGCGGGGTAGGCTTTGACCCTGTCGAGAAGCAAGGGATGCATTTTTTTTAATTTTATTGGTGGATGAATGAAGGTGCAGGGAATTACCTTAGTTTACTTATAGGCTCATTTGTTCTGTGTGCATTGGACCTGGAGTAGTTTCCCTCTCTCCCTTTCACAACATTGGTGGGGACAGTAGTGCTTGCCCAGGCTTTGTTAAACACTGAGTCGGGCAGATTTTTCTTCCAGTCATTCATCTTCTAGGTTCCTTGGGAGGCTATGCTAAATTGGGATGGGCAAGCATTACATTTCTTGGATGAGTTTTAGAAAACATTGTTAATTTTAATAAAGAAGCTGTAACTTTGTTCAACCATACGTTTTGGTGACAGAGAAGTATGACTCATACAGCGGTATTCCTACACACTGGCTGACAAAAGCAATCAAATCCAATTATATTATTATTATTATTTTTTTGTAACGCGCCAACATATTCCGTAGCGCTATACATAAGTTAAGTTACAGGCAATGCCAGGTTCAAGATTCACACATTGCAATGAATGGAGGGCCCTGTCTTTGAGCTTGGAATCTGGTGTCCATAGCGCTTTCTCTAAAGCACCGCGCAGGATTGAAACTCGCAGACTTACAATCTAAATTATTCTGCTTTCATATTTTTGTTTTCAATCAATTAGAGCACTGTGAAAAATTATTAAATACTCTCTCACTCTTTTAGAGGCAACAAAGAAAAGGTGCTTTACATGGTGCTTTAACTCTGAATGTAGAGGCAGTGAGGTCATAGATGGACAGATTTTCTTCTTACCTCACACTATTATTATCCTTTATTTGTTGCGTGCCAATATATTACATAGAGCTATACAGGGGTTAAGTACAAAGCAAAATAAGATATTAACACATTGCAAAAGTATGGATGGTCCTTTCTTTGAGCTGAAAATCTAATGTACATAGGGATTTTTCACAAAGCACCTTACAAGATTGAAAACTCACAAACTTACAGTCAGTGGAGTTGAGTAGTAGAAACAGCAGAGGAGCATGGATGAAAAGAGAATGCGAGCCTGTGTGAAATGGGAATGTAGAATGAGTTGGTATGGATCAAAGAAGAGCAAGGAAATCATAGAGTAAGAGCACATTAAGTGTTGGGATACAGAATGAAAGGAGAGAGTAAATGAGATGGATAAGTGGAAGGAGGCAGAGTAAGGAAGACATGGATAACATATCATAAAAACAGACATTGTAAATTAGCATTTGAGGCCAAAAGAGAAACGAAAAGACAAAGTATAATAAAAATTAAGGGAGAGAGCAAAAGGAGCAGGAGAGAAGGACACACATCAAAATGGGTCAGTGTTGAATAAAATATAGTTACATTTTATACATATTCACAGAATAATATGTGTCATCTGTGCGCCCTATTTACAGTGACATGGAGGTTATAGGACTCTACCGTCAGCATGCATAATGCATTATATAAGGTAGAGACAATGCATATTTAGTATATCTTCAGTCCCACTTGTCAGCCATGGCTTGGCAATTCATCAACTCCATTTGCAGATCCCATTGGCAATGTGGGACAGAGTTACTCATTGCTTTAATATGTCACAGTGTATAAAAGGGACATGTGGACAACCCAAAATTAAGCTCTCAAAATAGAGAGAAAGGTGTGTGCCTTTTTACTACACATAGGGCCATACTCTATTAGCTGCTCGCAAATGTCTCAAACTCATTATTTTGGCTATGGGTGTTTTTTTTTTTTTAAATAAATGTTTAGATGTATTCTATTGACTCCAGCTCACAAATTCCGATCTCAAGGCTGAACTCGTAAAACTTGCTTTTTTCAGTCGGATTTCAGGGGGCGTGATCATATGATCTAACAATATTTAAGCAATACCGCAATTTATTACTTAGACACAGTCAATAGTAAAACCATCATGGTGTCAGTAAAACATGGAAGTTACACGTAATCTGCAATCGGAGGCTAAGAATTAATTAGTGTCAATAATTAATATTTGTTGATCGGGGTCGCAATCGAGCAATCTAGCACTTTATAAAATGCATTAGATCATCTGTTTTAGTCCATATGGGTTTCATGATATGTAGTAATACTCAGAAATTACATTTCGAATAATATTTTTGAATTGCATATTTGTGGGTTTGAGACTGTTCTGCAATTAATTATAATGTGTTTCCATGCCTTCCCATGTGTTTAATTGCTGTTTCAGCTATAATACTTGTTTGAAAAATCCCTTGCAAATCCTATTTAGTACTCTCAATATTTTTGACAGAAACTTAATACTTTTTTCAGTTGCGGGTTAGACTTTATTTTCAAGCTAGCGCTACAGGTCTAATAGAATATACATTTTGGGTAACTTTAATTAGTAGTATTGAGCTGTGCTAAAACCAATGTAGTTCTAAGGCCTATTTTGAGGCTTTGGTTGGCCCATAGTGATTGTGGGCGGAGAACTCGTAATGGGATTGCAAGTAGCAAATAGTATCTGTGGCAATTTTAAGAGCAGATTTAAGTGGGTATACATTTACATATTGGCCAATAGAATAGGGCCCATAGACAATTAGACTTACAATAGAAAAATAGTGGCATTAGGTATAGTCAGGGAAGGATCTACCGCCGGTACAGCCGGTGTGTTGCACCAGGGCCCTTGCTCTGTGAGGGGCCCCTCAGCAGCATAATTCACCCCCTTAAAACCTAGAGGGCCCCTTGTCACAATATTCAGCCCCCTCAAGCCCCCTGTACTTCATTCACCCCCCTCCTCTTACTTGTGCCGTGCAGCCCCTGTGCCGGATCCCATTGCTCAGAGGTTGGGTTACCCAACATCTGAGCAATGAGATCCGGCACAGTGCTTATAGAAAAAAATGAATATTTTAACAAAAAATGTATACAGATTATACAATTTTGTGCCATTTCATGAATACTTGCTAGCTTGAATTTAAGAGATGTTTTTTTCTATCTGTGAAGGCAGGGATGGAGGAGGAGGAAGAAAAAAGGGCTTGGCTTTATTGGATTTTACTAACTTTGACACCTGCCCTCTTGCCCACACATTCTCAGAAGGAGGTTGCTTGCAAAAATAACCGAAAGACATACCTCACCAGAAATGTAAAAGTTCCTCATATACACAAAACCTTCACCATAGTATCATGGATGCCTCCAAAATCCAGTCGAGGAACTACATTTTTCTTCATAATAAAAACTAGCTTCATGGCATTTTCTTTGCCTAATCATGCTCTTGGTCAGACTCAAAGTATCAAACACATATCATTTTTTTTTTTTGTTATCCAATACGTTTTTATTAGACAGATAAGGCAGTTATATAAATATCACAGATATATAACGCAACAAATGAATGGAGATACAATACACTGTGTGATATCTTATGATCTAACACTTTTAGTTATCTGTCTTATTCTCCATATTTTCCTTTTTCTATCTGAGGATTAAACTGTGATGATTTATAGTATCGACATTATCTAAGTATATCTTACTGTATTTTTCTTTTTTGTTAAATTTCTATTAAAGTAAACTAAATTTAAAACAAATATTAACAATTGAGTTCACATAAATATACATATAATGTAAAATAATAATGAAATTTCCAACCTTGTCAGAGCGGTTTCTCCTCTAGAAATAAAGGGTCTCCCTTCCATTTTTTTTTTCCGTTTTTTTCATAAAGACCAAGTTATAATGTGGAAAAGCAATATTCAGACGGCTTAAAGCACAACAGGTTAGAGCTTCACACTGGCTGAGCAGAAACAGCAGGGAGATGTTACACTTGACTTATATATGTCCATAAAAACCTATCAAGCATGTTGTTGAGTTTTATAGAAGTGTAGGGAATCATATTTAAAATAAACTTACTAAAGTATATTTTTCAAACAAAATATGGATAATTGGGGATAAGTGGAGTTAAACAAAAATACCCACACTACCAATGTTTGCTATGAAGCCTTTTTACTGTATCAAGCTACACTTTAAGTCTGTTTGATAGATAGCATCTGCAGAGAACACAGGAAGTGGGGATATTTATATATAGATCTCAATCTCTCATTCCTCTCTCTTCCTGTTCTCTCTATCCCTCTTACCTGTTTCCATTTTCTTTGAATGCTAATTTAAACCTGAAACCAGGCCTGCTGGATCTGAGATAGTGAAAACACTGCCCTCCCTCCTCACCCCTCACCCACCCGCCCCTATTCAGATTTAATTTATAGAGCCATGGAAATCACCTGACATGCTATTTTAAGATTATATTATCTCACCACTAGGGGTCAGTCAATATTTTGCATACTAGAGCATTTCAACTCAGATCCTTCCCCTCTAAATTAAATATTAATCTTTCTAACTTTCACTCTTCCTGACCTTTTCTATTCCCTATCTGTTACTCTTCCCCAGGTCTCTGCCCCTTTCATTCCCTTTAGATTGTAAGTAGCGAGTTTCCAGTCTTGTAGGGTGCTTTGGAAAAAAGCACTTTCTACAAAGATTCTAAGCTCAAAACAGGGCCCTTCCTTTTCTGAATTTGTTAATATTTTATTTTCTTTGTTTTTATCCCCTGTACAGCGCTACGGAATATGTTAGTACAAATACAAGTTAATAATAATAATATACATATGTATATATATATATATATATATATATATATATATATATTTATTTATATATATAGATATATTTATATATATATATATATATATATATATATATATAAATATATATATATATATATATATATATATATATATATATATATATATATATGCATGTCTGTATTTGTCTGTGCAGAGTGAATAATATGCTAAATTGTTAGGTAATCAAAAGAGTGCTAGAGATTTTATATGTCAGGATATGACCCATACTTGTCTGCTATTACAGATTCCGGAAGTTATGTTCAAATGTTACAATATTAGTATAATCTAACACCTATACTCTTTTATTTCTATATATGGGTCTAGTAGGTACATGTGTGTTGCTTTCACACATTGTTTTTGGAACAAAACTTGAATCTGAGATACAGAAAATCTTCTGGTGGACAGCTGTTTCATCTCAGAGGGAACCATGGGTGTTGAATGTGTCCTGAAATTATTTATGTGCTCCATTCATTGTACATAATAATATTTCTGTATATCTGCATTCTTACAGAATTACTCAGTATAATGATTTATGAAACAGCCAGTGCCAGATTTACATTTCTAGAGCTCCTGGGCAGAACATCCCAAGCCACCCCAATAGTGTGTGTACGGCTGCGTATGCGTGCAACTGACACCCCTTGCATAGATACTCCAAAATTCCCCTCCCATATTTTTACCAGATTATGAAACATACAGATATGCAATATACTTTTTTCATTAAATGCATCCCCTCAATGTTTCAAGTTACCAAAGAGCTACAAATATTGTTGAAAACAAATGCCCTATATATATATATATATTTATCTTTAGATTGTAAGTAGCGAGTTTTCAGTCTTGCAGGGTGCTTTGGAAAAAACTTTCTTCAAAGAGTTTGAGCTCAAACTAGGGCCCTTCTTTTTCTGAATTTGTTCATATTGTATTTTCTTTGTTCTTATCCCCTGTACAGTGTTTCGGAATATGTTGGCGCAATACAAATAAAAGCTAATAACTTATATATATATATATATATATATATATATATATATATATATATATATTTATAAATATAAATGCAAATATATAATCACGAACAACCTACCTTGCTTCTTTTTCCTAAATTATTTTTGTATAGTCTTGTATGTTACATTTCCATTTTTGTTACAACTTTCTGTCTTAGATACACTCAGATATAGGCCCTCATTCAATTGCGATTTGGCCAATTGAATAGCGGTCTAAATAAGCACATAACATATATTTTTTAAAGAAGTTTTTAGTTAGTGAAAACCTTGCTTTTGGATAGATACTTACTAACTAAAAACTTCTTTAAAAAATATATGCTATGTGCTTATTTAGAGCCTTATTCAATTGGCCAAATCGCAATTGAATGAGGCACATAGAGTTCAGGTAGAAAAATATACTGCCAGCCATAGACACAGTGATTAAAGTCACCCACACACTGTCACCTACTGTCACTAACACCCACACTCACATGCATTCACAGTCAGACACTGTGACCCCACTCAGACATACACCTGCATTTAGTCACGGCCATTGCTAAACACATATTTAGTCATACACAAGAATAATATTTTGTCGGAAATGAAAATGCAGAATGTCATCAAACACAGGCTGCTTTGTACAGGAAAGACTAATAGTTACCTTAATGTCATAGACCTACTTCAGTTTTATCACTAGGAAGACATTTCCTACATCTAGGCACTGCATGCACAGTTGCCCCAGCATCATCATCATCACCAGGGGCAGGTCCATGCAAACTATTTCAGAAGATTTGCACAGACTGATGGTATATCATTTCTCACCAGGACTGGACAAGTAGGAATGGATGACAGCTATACTGGTTCTGGTAGAGGTATCAGGGGGACATGCTCTGTGCTGCTCATCAGCAGGCAGCACCACGTGAATAGACACACAGTACCAACATGCACAAAATTGTATTTCACTTGTATATCTAATTATGTGTGCTCAGTGCACACAATGGGCCTCATTCTATTAGCGGCCGCAGCCGTTGCGGGGCCGCAAGGACCGGCCGCAAGCTATTCGGCTATTCTATTCCCTTACGGCCGGAGGCTCCGGCAGGCTTGCGGCCGGTGCCTTGCTATCTCTTGCGGCCGCTCGCGCCAGAGGAAAGCCTTTGATCTAAAACGGCCGCAAGAGTTTCGGCCGTAAGAAATTCCTATTTGCAATTCAATTGCTCCGGGAACCCTCTCTGCAAGGCTAAAAGCGAGCCGCAGCTTACTTGCAGGAAAGAGGTCCCGCTAGCACCAATTAAGCACATAAAATAGCCCAAATAAAGCCATCCTGCACTTTGAGAAGACTATAAAGGGATTTTAGGTGTTAGAAAAAATAGCACATAATTATCCTATACTCAAATCCTTAAAATATTTTATTTTTAATATCCGTAAAATATCCATGTAAAAAGTCCAGAGTGCTTGGAGCACTTCAGACCCGCCCACGCCGCAGCCGGAAAATAAACAGTTAATTTGAACTCGGGTTTGGGCTGATGTGCAAGCTTGAGAGTGGGTTCCTTTTAATCCTCATGTCCCCCAATATGATCCCTAGCATTTACAGAGCTGTACAGTGCAGGCTTGAATTTATTTTTGCGTTTTTAGATTTCACAGCTTACGGCCGGTTTCAAGATATGCGGCCGGCCGTAAGAGGAGATCCTTGCGGGGCCGTATAATAGAATCGCGAGTTAACAGAACCCCCGCAAGGAATCGCAGCCTTACGGACGATTTACGTCCGCTAATAGAATGAGGCCCATTGTGTGCCAGCACTGTGAGGTTTTGTGTTAATATCGGGCACAAATGTGACAATGCCTCCGGAGGCATGTACTTGCTGGCTGACTGAGCTGCTCTGATTTTGTAGCAGAATTTTAGGATGTGTAGTGTGGTGGTGCCATGTGAACGCTACTGAGTTTATGCAGATGATGATGTGACTGCTTCCCTCCATACTCTGCAGACAAGAAGTGTAATTAGTGGAAAATTAAGCTGAGTGTTCATGTGCTGCCCCACGTCCCCGCCCATGCAGTTCAGCCCCTCTTAGAGTAGCGCCCTTGGTCAGGAGCCTATGTTGCTTAATGGTAAATCCGGCTCTGGATACAGCCATGCAAGTTTTACATCACAATTTTGCCCCCATTAGTGACAACCTGTTCACATACAAAATGTTCACATACAGCAGTTTTCCCCACAGGGTCTCATCAGCATACATTCCTCAAATCAAAGAAATCAATTATGGCGGGTATAAAGGTGATGAAAAAAACGAAATGCTGAAGTACACAAAGAACAAAAGTCTAGCATTAGCAATACAATGGTGAGAAGACCTGTCCTGACACAGATTTCTCTCTATACAGGGCTTTTTCTGATGATAAATAATACTCTTGGTCATTTCCATGAAATTGCTCTATTTACTTCCTAAATACAGAAAAACCTGTTTTTTTGCTAGTGGATGATTCCCACTTTTATGTGGTGTGTTTACATGTATTGTATATCCTCAATAAAACGTAGCAAATATGGAGTGACCATAGAGATGGCGGTTTTGGTTTGAGAGTATGCTCATGGGACATGTGGACAGAGAAATGCACATTCAGAGTTTCTTGTGAACAGTGTGGAACCTTCTTTGTAGTGCCCACTACTTCACGCCTACAACCAGGCTGTTTACAATCTTTTTTCTTATTTCTATTCAATTTCATGTTTTATTTAAAAAAAATATGCATCATACAATACAAATAATTTTGTAATTATGCAAAAAATGATATAAAGTTTAACAGTAGTATCTTAAACAAGTCTTTAAAAAAAATCTGTATTACCATATTCAAATCATATATAACATTATATATCTTTTGTTAATTCTATTTAAGTACTTATTAGTGATGTGTAAATTAATTTCAACCAAATGAGTAATAAAGTCACAAAAAGTACATATCAAAAGAATACAAAGCAAAAGGTAAAAAAAGAAAAAAAATTGAAAAGGGAAGAAGAAATTATAGTAATATGAAAGCATCAAATAAGAGAGTAAACATTAAGCAAAGTTTATTTCCTTCTTCACCAGTTTGTCTCACTCCTCCAGACTCACCATCTACAAACAAGTATGCCTTTCGAGACCCTCCATCGTCCCAAGAGCCATAACTAGTAACAGATTCACAAGCCCTTTGTGTCCATTTGTAAGGATTATTTCAATGAAAGAAATAAAAGGAATTTGTTCCCCTCTATAGCTTAATCTACCTCACTATCTTTTTTTTCTTCTTTAATTAACCCTAAGGTACTATGACCTATCTTTTATTTTAAAATAGACTTAGAGGTTCCCAGATCTTATGAACAATTGCCATAGAGTCTTCTAACATTCTGTTATTAATGAGTAAATAATTTAATTTATTTTTAACAGTTAATATATTTAAAGTTTCAGACTTCCGTTGTTTAGTTATATTGCTGCCTACCTTGCTAGGATGGTAGTGGCACACAGGAACAAAGAAAAATAAAATTGAAAACTTGGGAAAAAAATGGAAGATAGAAGAAGTTCCCTAGCTAAAAATATAAAAATTCTCTCTGTGTGAGACAGCACCTTTATTTTTATTTTGAATTAATATTTTATTAAAGCCATGTAAAAGGGGTACAGTGTTACAGTGTCTCTTTAAGTCTCTCCTGCAAAAGAAAGATTCATTCAACAGCCAAGAGTTTATTTTACTTATTATTTAAAAATATTGAGGGAGATGTGTTATCTTGTATCTCAATTTTGCATTAGCGCATTTTCCTGGGATCTTCAGGTATTAACTATAGACAACTGAATGTACAACCATTCCTCAGTTTCTCCATGCACAGCAAGAGTTGTGTCTTAAGAGTCAATCCACTCTCCCTGATCTGTTAGGATTTGAGGTCAGGGAGCTCCACTGTGCATACAATCCTTCCCGACTTTATCTTATCCCAGTGTCCTTAAGCAGGCGGCAGGAAGTGGATTTGTGAGAGATTTTTCTGGTATTTTCCATTCTGTCTTTTACGATAGCATAAAAAGTTTCAGCTCGGGAATTAATGTTTGTCCATTGTTAAGGAGTTGTGGGTTTTACCGACTTTCTATGCCATGTGACAACAGGTAGAAGATAATCTATGGGTTACCAAAAGGAGGGGAATCAATGGCGGGGAATCAATGGCCCCCCTATCTGTTTTAACCCACAGTTGAGCTAAAACAGACAATTTTAAGTCTATATGATAAAAAACTCCTATAATAAACATAAGAAATGGAGATGTGTCACTCCACTTTCTTAACCCTACTTAGATATATATACCATTACTATGGTGGAGGTGTTTTGTTGATAATCTATGTGTACAATACTCAACTTTCAATCTATATATTTCTTCCAGTCATTTTATTATTAACAACTAATTGCAATTACATTTATATTATGCAATAACTTTGCTGTGTTACTTTAAGTATGCAACTTCTTATCTCTTTTCCAATCTGGACAATCAAGATATCATAAATCAGAAAAACTTCAAGCAAGCTTTAACTAATCTGTATATGGAGGTTCAAGTCAGTTCCTAATGTATGATTGAAACAAAATGGGCTTCCAATCCATAGGATAGTAACTAAACCAAGATGTATCTTGGCCCGGCATTCCTGGAGCATTATACAAAAGGCTTGTATGAATTCAAATTTGCTAATTAATAGAGCTAGCAAAAGATAAGTTAATAGAGGCCAAATTGTATCCACATGCTCCATTTTGCAGTGTGTTCCCTGGGGCCAGTAAAGCCCTTTATGGGGCAGGTTAATCCAATGCGTTAAGTTTAATCACACTGAATAGCGCAGAGTCTTCTTAATGCGCTGAACAGCACCCAAGGCACAATGAACCGTACACCAGGCTTCTTCTAAGAAATAATGTGCTCAGCCTGATCATTTCTTTACTTAAAGGCCGTATTTTCAGATGGAACCAGATGGGTCTGTAGTCCAGATTATTATATACAGCAACATAATCACCAATTATATATTTTTTAGAAACTGTAATATATCTGTTTTATGTCTTAAAAGGGCTCCCACTTTTGAAGAACCACAGTTAAAGGGCCACTGTAGTCCAAAACTTTCTGGCATGCATTAAAAAGAGCATGCTTTATACAAAGTTGTATTAATTAAAGAAAATTAACACTACAATAAAAAACAATGTGTTTGATCCACCTTTATCTTACCATGGGAAAGGCTCACTGAGACAATGTTGATTGTGTTTCCTGATATACACTAAAACCGATAAGAACAAAAGCCCAATATGTTGCAGGACAGACATCGATAAGGCTCGCCAACCCATCAACAATCCTAAAATGTCTATATTTAATGTTCTACACTATAGATCTCATACAAAAAAAACATTTGTAAAGGCTCTTTTAAATGTATGCTATGAATTGTTTGGACTTTAATGGCCCTTTAAAAATATATACTGTATTTTACCATTTATGTAATTATGCTGCTGTGAAGTTTAGCATTTTGATTTCTACTGATCAGCTTCCTGAATAGGGAGGTTTTGAATGCACAGAAAATATCAATCTACACAATGAGAATTTGACATTTAAAACTACAAGTGCTCATGCTCATTAGTTTTCAAGGACACACCCTTCACAGAAATTAACAGGCATGATCAGCTGAGAAAAACATGGAGAAATTGTGTATAAATTATAAAAATGTGAAGGTTGTGTTGTTTCCTAAAATAATCTTTGCCTCTTTTCAAGCTTAGTTAGTTAAAATACCATATAGAAAAAATACCATATAGAAAATCCCCACAGTGGTCCTATTAAGTGATGCTGTAGTCCCCAATATTGATATCAATGCATTAAAAAACAATATTTTAAATGCTCTTTAATATAATAGTGTATATTAATGCACTGAATATTACCACCATCAATTTAGATGTAAAACTAGCTAAATAAACACAGGTAGAAATAGCTACATGAGCACAGGTGTGTCTTAATGAGCACAAGATTATATATATATATATATATATATATATATATATATATATATATATATATAAATGTATTATTTAAATGTATCCTCAGTATTATTACGTTAAAGAATGTACACTTTACTTACTTCTAAGAAGTCCCCAGAGTAACATATCGATCCCTTCTGGAACCAACCCTTTTTTCCTGTTCTCTCTCATGTATGATGTCATGTTTCACAGCTGGCAATCTCACAGAGGACCAATGTCTCATGCTGCTAACAAACAGATGACGTGTTGTGTATCTGAACAACATGAGTCATTGTGGTGCTCCTCCTTTGTGGGCATTGGTTTAGGTTAAAGATGGCACCCTACATGAGAGAGAAAAGGAAGAAAGGTAAAGGCTGCAGAAGGTATGAATCTGCTACCCTGATGGCTTCTTCGAAGAAAGTGAAGAGTAAATTCTATACCACAATTAAACAGGGAAGGATAACATTAATTTAGTAATCTAGTAAAACTTAATAAAATAAGTCAGAATGTTGATTCCATTGGCAGACAAGGATGTCTCATACATTTATATTAATGTTGATTAGGTGATGGGACAAGTTTCAGATCACTTTCAATAAATGTATTTCTCTTTTGCGACTATAAAAACGCAAAGTGGTACATTATCAAACATCCTCATTCAGATGCTACAAAGAAAAACAAAAGATTTCAATGTCCCTTAAATAATACATTCTATAGTTTCAACAACACCCTTCCATCTCTTAGTTCACAAAATCAATATAAATCACACCAGTGATATTCCTTCCCTTAATTTAGCTCCACATGTCTCCCTTGAGACTCCTAGTAACAAGGTACCTTGCACCTTACCAGTGTACCAATTATCTCCACCCTTACTCCCTCTGCAAATATATTGGCCAGTACAACACACAGATTGGAAATTGCTTTCATCAATGTGATTACATTATTTGGAATTAATGAGGTGTATAGTGTTAACAAGCAATTGAATGTGTTTAACCCAAGTGCCGTCGGTATGACCCAGTGAGCAGTGCTCTTCCAGGGTTAATTTCCGATCGGTAGCCGTACAAGAGCTAATTAAACAGCCTTCATATACCTGTGGCAGAACATGATTTCTGCAGCTCACATCTTGGGTTATTGACATATCTGCCTGGTTGTCTTGTTACACAGAATCAATCGACTTACAACAGCCACAAGCAATAATGAATATGATAATTGCACGCATCGCCTGGCTGGTATGATTGCAGAACACAGTACGTGACTTTAGGATCGCACGCCACACCATCTCAGGGTGGGTATAGTGGCAGCATAGAAACATAGACTGGGTGGCAGATAAGAAGCAATGAGTCATTTGCTCTGCCCATTCTATTAACTTTTAAAGGCATATTTATGTTTCGTGGATTATGAGTGCATCTGATATAGGAGAATCAGTAGT
Source organism: Discoglossus pictus (assembly GCA_027410445.1). Lineage (NCBI taxonomy): Eukaryota > Metazoa > Chordata > Amphibia > Anura > Alytidae > Discoglossus > Discoglossus pictus. The sequence continues at coordinate 79,486,553 of CM050167.1, read as the reverse complement.
GTTTGAAAAAAATTTTGCCTGAAAAAAATCTAAAAATAAACATTAAACAACTTGTCCTAACATTTTCTAAATCTATTCAGTTTTCTGGCAGTTGATTTTGAGAGTGAACACCCCTAGGAAATCCAAGCTAAATTAGCATAAAATTCATAAATCATTTTGGCCAATCAGAGGCAGAGACAACAGTCTCTGTAGCAAAGCATCATAAGATTTGTAGTCTGTCCTCACTTGAATGATGCATCTCACCAGTACTGCTTTGGATTTCTTAATTGGATTGAAGGTTAGGATAGAGTTAAAATGTATATTAATGCAGTCTTTCTTTTGGTGGGTACAAGGTTTTTATGTAGACAGCTCTTGGGGTGTTGAAAGCATTTTTTTTTAATTAAAATAAATCTGTATGTGTATAGAATGACTGGATGTAATGTGTGTTTCTGATATAAGCAGCATGTGTTAGATTAGAAAAAGTAAAAAACCCTTATTATTCCCATATCACATCAAAAATAATTTACATCATTTAAAAAAAACAGTGTTTTTTTAATGTTGTCTGTAGAACAACTGGCAGTGATGGAGCTAATGCTGGGACAGCAGGTACAAAGTACGTCAGGGTAGGGGCCCTCTGCATATGGCAATAGCCTGGTATAGGGGTACTTTTACTTTAATACATAAGTGAGCAGATAATCATAACCATAGAGGTCATCTAACCATCAAGAAATATTATGTCTTTTTAATTAAACCCTAAAAGATGTATAGAGAAGTTGCAAGGTGCACCAGAATTATTGGGACTCTCCATTCACTAGCTCCACCACTGACAACTGGGATACTAAAAAAAATATATAAATGAATACATGTATAATTTAAGGTTATAAACAAGTAGAGCAATATTTCCAATATACAAGATTTTAATATACATGAAAGAAAATGTATGAAATTGCATTATAATCCTTAAAAGACCATTGCAGTTCAAGAAAATAAGCACGCTTGTTTGTCAGGTATGTACCAAACTAATAATATTAGCAGCCCTGTAAGCCATAGAACGCCCTTCTGGATCGCTACCATGTCATGGTGAAGGGACTTGTGTACTTCAATGAAGCTGTGAGCTATACAATGAAGGGTCGCCTAACATGGGCAGATCATGGCAGATAGGCAGGACAAATCGTGGTCCACTGGACAAGGAGCTGGCAACCCTCTTCAGTATCTTTGCTAAGAAATCCATATGGATAAGCACAACCAGAAACACAGATATATGTGCCTGGCGTGCTGCGTCCATATGGTCACCAAGAGTCGGACACGACTGAAGGACTGAACAACAACAAAGCCATGGACATAAAATATTCTGTGGAAAAAATTAATCTATTAGTACAGTAGTTCATTTTATGTTTGTTATATCACACCCTGAGCGCCGGATGATAAGGGTTTCTCAACCTGAGAAAGTAGCAGAACCCTGAAGTTAGAATAATTGCATATAAAAGTTAAAATTGTCTGGATTTGTTTATGTTTTTCCATATGGAAAAAATAGGACCTTAGTGATCACTCAGTTAGTATACTGTCAGAGATAGGGATAGAGCAAAACTATAAATACATAGATAATATGGAAAGGGGTTATGTATATTAATCCATACTCATTATCAGTAAGGGGATAGCGAGGTGGAATGAATATCCTCTCAGCCACTCACAATTCTAGGCAAGGATGTGTCTTGTTAACATATGTAGGCACTGAAAATTTAGCAAAAAATTTGGCTGTAAGTAAATTGAATTTTAAGCAATTTGTCAAATATGCGTTTTTCTCATCAAACTGAATATGAATTTACAAATCTTCCAGTTTTGACAACATCCTGTCAAAGCATTTGGAAAAATAGCCTTAGAGAATCACTATCAATTTGCAAAGGGGTATGAAATGTTGACAAGTTGAAAATATCAAAATAAATGTGCAAAAAGCAGTTACAGAGATACATTATAAAACTTGACTGGGTAATTGGCACTCTGGGGCTTGTCTATCCAAGGGAGTTAAAAAAGTAGTGGTGATTACTCTGGTTTCTATATTAGTCTTTTTCTCAGATGTAAAATGTTAAAAGAACATGGAAGTCACCAAATCGGCTGTGCACCATCAGGCAGAGGCTTGGAAATCACATGGGAATGTTGTTTAATTTTTTATGATCAAAAATTGACTTATCATTTATAGTTATTTCTTGTATAGCCCTGAAGGCCTCCCACAAGAAACATAAATAATGAGGTCCTGGCTATGGCTTTCACAATAAATATATTTAATCTATTTTCACTATTTATTTTGCAGAGACATGGTGCAGTGGTTAGAAGCATCTTCCTTTATCTGTAGGTAAAATACAATTTATTCAATTGTATTTACACTGATTTGTTTGATTTAGATTAAATATTTATTGTAATAATATTACAGTGAGGGGAAAAAAGTATTTGATCCCCTGCTGACTTTTAACGTTTGTCCACTGACAAAGAAATGATCAGTCTATAATTTTAATTATTTCAGTCCTTCATGGCGTAGTGTGTTACCAATTGTTTTCTTGGTGACTATGATCCCAGCTGCCTTGAGATCATTATCACGATCCTCCCGTGTAGTTCTGGGCTGATTCCTCACCGTTCTGATGATCATTGAAACTCCACAAGGTGAGATCTTGATGGAGCATCAGACAGAAGGAGACTGACAGTTATTTTGTGTTTCCTCCATTTGCAATTATTGCACCAACTGTTGTCACCTCCTCACCAAGCTGCTTGGTGATGGTCTTGTAGTCCATTCCAGCCTTGTGTAGGTCTACAATCTTGTCCCTGACATCTTAGACAGCTCTTTGCTCTTGGCCATGGTGGAGAGTTTGGAATCTGATTGATTGATTGATTGCTTTTGTGGACAGGTGTCTTGTATACAGGTAACAAGCTGAGATTAGGAGCACTTCCTTTAAGAGAGTGCTCCTAATCTCAGCTGGGAGCCAGAAATCTTGCTGATTGATAGGGGATCAAATACTTATTTCCCTCACTGACCTGCAAATCAATTTATAACTTTTTTGACATGCATTTTTCTTGTTTTTTTTTTGTTTGTTTTCTCTCACTGTTAAAATACACCTACCATTAAAATTATAGACTGGTCATTTCTTTGTCAGTGGACAAACATTCAAAATCAGCAGGGGATCAAATATGTTTTTGTCCTCACTGTACATCAGCCATATCTATCTCTCATTAATCCGATAACACTGTATAAATATTGTTACCAAAATAAAAAAAGGAACTGATGGGATTCAAACCCACATGTTTATAGTCAGTTTATATAATCACTGCACTTTGCTGCTACATGTTTTGGAATGCTTGTAAAAAAATATATAATTATTACAGAACAATACAGGATGTACAACTTCCTTGGTCACCCTGTATAGCTGGTTGTAATTTGTTGCATCTGCAGTTGCAGCTTGTTTATGTACCACTGCAGGGGATGATAGAAGTAGTTAAAACCACTAACTTCAAAAGCGCATAACTGACTTTATTTAGCAGCAATAAAAAAAAGCAAACATTTTTACCATGTGGGGTTCCTTCCTTTATGTGATGGATCAGAGCACATCTGGTGACTTCAGTATCCATTTAATGACTTTGTATAAGATGTATATTGCCAGTTCTCACCTGCCTTTATTATAACAAACTTACAAGACAATGTCAAGGATGATATGACTGGCTTGTGTCCTGTAGTCCAGAACCAAGCTGAGAAAATCAAGAACCAATATATAATCCACACTAGGGTCAGTAGTTTGGGATATAGTGCTCTATTCAATACCTCACAGTTTCTGATTTACGAGTCAAGTAGACTCTTAAATTACTATCAACCTATTCCGAAACACAGAAAAACTAGCCTTATGATAGGTGCCTGCCTAATGGTGTAATATTTCCAAAATCACAATCCTCGTGTAGCAGCCCCATTGAAATTTTCCCCAAGCTTATCATATTCTAAAATCATGTTAACCTTTAAGTGCTCGTAAGTCCTTAGATGGTCCAAAAATCCTACTTGTACTCTCAACCACCCATAGAGGCACAAAAAATATCTCTGAGAAGCAAACAAGTGTCAAATCTAATGCAAATTACTCATAACCAATACAATTAAGGGTTGTATAATAACTATGTAAAATTAGCCTGGGAATCCCTGGGGTCCCCCCAATATCCCTATTTACAGTGATTATGGGTATCCCCTGGAATTCCCTGCCATCTAAAATTAACCCTTGCCATAGAGGTCCTTAACAGACCCATGTGACACCTAAAGTTAACGCCATACCATTATTCAACTTATGTGAATCCTCATAGAACCCCGTGGCACCTAACATTAACCCTAAACATAGTTACATAAAATAAAAAATAAATAAACCTGTAAGGGGTAAAATATATACAGTAACACATTACAGCTTGTACAGAAGCAGAATATAAAGGCAGGTCATCAATAAGAGAGCCACATCTAAGAGGTCTGTCTCAGTGGAAACAGGAGAAGCATCCAACAGACTGAACATGAGGAAAACCTGGGTGCTAATCCAGAACTCAATGCAATTAGTTTAATTTGTAGGTTTACTCAGAGCATGGAATGTTGTTCATGCATACTCAGGTGAATGCCATTGTTTGGGAAGGTCACTTTGGGTCATATGTACTAAGAGGTATTAAGAGGTATTAAGCTTGGATAAACTTTCCAGTTTCATATTACTGTACAGAGCATCTATTTTTACAGTATCTCCAAGAGTTTAGCAAGCTCTGACATTAGGACAATAGTCTCCATATAGTAGAAAGTTGTTTTTTAACTTACTTCAATAAATTAACTTTGTACCTCTATTCAGCTACTATCCTTATGAACAGTCTTTAATCTTTAGCAATCATATTCAACCATATTCTATAACAGTCCAAACCATGCACCATTCATTTTGACCACAAATCCAATAATTCCACAACAGCCTGGGACTTTATTCCTAGCTGGGTGGGTAGTACCTGCTGAGTTTATCAAATATCCACACAAACAAGACATTTAAATCAGAAAATATGCCTACACATAAAAAACTCTGACAAGTACAATGCATTAACAATGCAGTGTTTCCAAGAGAATTCAGCCCCTGTCACCTGCATACTAATCTAGCCATGAAAGTCCTGCAAGGACCTCCATTTCACTAATAGCATCCTCCCATGCTAGACCCTTACATGTAATCTTATATGCCATGGAGATCCTATATATCTCCCTCCTTCTCACATCTCCCTCCATACTCACTCCAAACAAATAAAATGTCATAACAAGAAATCTGTGTATGTAAATGTAAGTGTATTAAGAAACATGTATGTTCTATGTGTATAATTATGATGTAAACATAAGGGTATAGGGTGTGAAGGGGTATTGGTTTAATGTAGTTGAGGCCTATGTGTGGAATATGTAAATATGTGTGAGTGTATTTAATTATGTGTTTGCTAATTATGTGAAATATGTAATCTATGTGTAGTATTAACAGTAAATCATGTGTAATAAAATTAAACTAACTCCTTCCTACCCCAAATGACCAACTCTCCAATGTAAAGCACAAAACCCACCAAGCGTGCGTATTTACTTGGAAAAGCTACAACACAGTCAGGGTTTGGGTAGGAAATATGCTCTTTTATAACTTGTTCCTATCAATGAACCTGATGTTCGCGTTTTCTTTTGGATCATAGGACAATGAGGCAGCTCAAAATTCAGCAAACAATGCAGACTGGCTAATTTGATGATACCTCAGGCAACCCAGCACCTATGCATATTACGCACTGCTTTTTTATAATGGATGGTACATGAGCTGACATGCAGTACCTGGCAAAAGTATTCACCCCCCTTGACTTTTTATCTATTTTGTTACATTACAGCTTTAAGTTCAATGTTTTGTTAATCTGAATTCTATGTGAATAGTCTAAGTTGGTAAAGTGAAATGAGAAAAACATATACATAACATTTTTTTTTTAGAAATAGAACACAGAAAATTGGCATGTGCGTATGTATTCACCCCCTTTGTTATGAAGCCCATAAAAAGCTCTGGTGTAACCAATTACCTTCAGAAGTCACATGATTAGTGAAATTATGTCCACAAGTCCACCTGCCATGAAGACCAAGGAACTCTCCAATCAAGTAAGGGACAATGTTGTTGTGAAGTACAAGTCAGGGTTAGGTTATAAAAAAATATCCAAATCGTTGATGATCCCCAGGAGCACTATCAAATCTATCATAACCAAATTTAAAGAACATGGCACAACATCAAACCTGCCAAGAGACGGCCGCCCACCAAAACTCACGAACCAGGCAAAGACGGCATTAAACAGAGAGGCAGCACAGAGACCGAAGGTAATCCTGGAGGAGCTGCAGAGTTCCACAGCAGAGACTGGAGTATCTGTACATAAGACGACAATAAGTTTTACGCTCCATAGAGTTGGGCTTTATGGCCCAGTGGACAAAAGAAAGCCATTACTTTCAGCAAAAAAACAAAATGGCACGTTTTGAGTTTGCAAAAAGGCATGTGGGAGACTCCCAAAATGTATACAGGAAGGTGTTCTGGTCTGATGAGATGAGACTAAAATTTAACTTTTTGGCCATCAAAGGAAACGCTATGTCTGGCGCAAACCCAAAACATCACATCACCCAAAGAACACCATTCCCATGTGGTGGCATCCTGCTGTGGGGATTTTTTTCATCAGCCGGGACTGGGAAACTTCTCAGAGTTGAGGGAAAGATGGATGGTGCTAAATACAGGGATATTCTTGAGCAAAATCTGTACCACTGTGTGAGTGATTTCAGGCTAGGACGGAGGTTCACCTTCCAGCAGGACAATGACCCCAAACACACTGCTAAAGCAACACTTGAGTGGTTTAAGGGGAAACATGTAAATGTGTTGGAATGGCCTAGACAAAACCCAGACCTCAATCCAATAGAAAATCTGTGATCAGACTTAAAGATTGCTGTTCACAAGCGCAAACTATCCAACTTGAAGGAGCTGGAGCAGTTTTGCAAGAAGGAATGGGCAAAAATCCCAGTGGTAAGATGTGGCAAGCTCATAGAGACTTATCCAAAGCGACTTGGAGCTGTGATTGCCGCAAAAGGTGGCTCTACAAAGTATTGACTTTAGGGGGGTGAATAGTTATGCACATTGACTTTTTCTGTTATTTTGTCCTATCTGTTGTTTGCTTCACAATAAAAAAAAACATCTACAAAGTTGTGGGCATGTTCTGTAAATAAAATGATGCAAATCCTCAAACAATTCCAGGTTGTGAGGCAACAAAACATGAAAAAAATGCCAAGGGGGTGAAAACTTTTGCAAGGCACTGTATAGCGAGGAATCATCGCAAAACATGACTAGTAGAGATTGTGATGGATACACAATTGCGGTTGGTCTTTTTTTGCCCAGATACGTTAGGGATTGTGATGAGGCCCCATGTGTGTATGGGTATTCAGTGTGAGTTTTATTGATAAAAGAATTATGCTATATTATTGTTATCATTTATTTCTAATGCGCCATCATATTCCGTAGAGCTATGCAAGGGTTAAGTACCACAAACTACAATATTAAACAAGAGTTTCAAATCTTACATACAAAAGTGCTTTTACCAAAGCACCTTACAAGACTTACAACTCGCAGACTTATAATCTAAAGGGAGTGGGAGAATATAATATGCTTTCTATTGAGTTCATATCAACCCACATGAAAGATATAACTAGTAAATATTATTAACATTATAGATTCTTACCACCATAGGAATTCCATATTCTAATAAACAGTTCCTTTACATATATATATATATATTGTCCATCTTTGGAGACTACCATTGACAAGGTATCAGTCTCCCACTGGGCCTGTGTTTCCGGCACATTCGATGAAGGAACATCAACACTGGAGGCCTTTAATGCGGGCCTGCTGCTCAATGTTAAAAAAGGCAAAGATCAAAAAGTATTACTGTAGTATCGAACAGATGTGAGAGCTGGACAATAAGGACGTCTGAGTGCTGTAGAATTGATGTATTTGTACTGTTGGCGAAATATGCTTAGAGTCCCTTGGATAATAAATCAGTACTTCAGGAAATCAAGACAAACTCTTCACTGGAGGGTATGACCGTGAGGCTGAAGCTCAAATATTTTGGCCATATCATGAGAAGACAGGATTCCCTAGAGAACACTCTGATGCTGGAAAAGATTGAAGGCACTCGAAGAAGGGGAGGCAGAGGAGGAGATGGATAGAGGAAATCATTGAAGCAATGAACAGGAGCTTGATGGAGCTCAGAGGGGACAGATGTGCCTGGCGTGCTGTGGTCCATGAGGTCACAAAGAGCAGGACTTGAATGGACGGCTAAACAACAACAATATCAACAACCTGAGGCAATCTGTTGCCCACTGAAAATGGGCTACCCTAGGCCTGGTCTTAGGGTATATACACCAAAATGTAAGCCATCCTGCTACTGAGCTAGCCGGCATACCTGTTAGTGTAGTGTCTTAGGCAGCTGCCCACTTGGTCTAACAATAAATATCTGGACTCAGTAATATGCAGCATATATGGATTCTATTATATGGCATAGCTTGAACCGGCAAGAAATGGGTTAAACAAAAATATGATAGATAACAAAGACATTCAGCAATAGTTGCTATTAACTGATGTTACCTTATAACAATACCCTCTCTTATAACCTTGAATTCATGGCCTGGTTGATAAACACAATTCCCACTCCACTGATAATTCATGGTCTTTTTTTCCTCAGCCTCCAACGGGAGAGATTTTAACACTAGCAATGCATTCTGTGCCAGCTGACAGCTACTCAAATCATGTCTACGAAGGATTTGTCTAGCAGATTAAATGGCTGCTGCCGAAATAAGGATTTCAGTGTTCTACATACAAACACACCACTTAAAGATAAAATACTCTGTAATGCTTGACAAACACCCACGATTTAGCTGTTACTGTACATCAACTACAAGACATAACATGATTATCAAGTAGCACACTAGTCTAATGGTATTACTTGCCCATGCATAAATTCAAATGAACTCTTTGGGCATTTCATTTGATATGAATGTTTAAACTACATTTAATTAATTAATTTGTATATATATTTTATACTTCACTTACTTCTAAGAGACTCACAGCTTCTGTAACATCCTCCCTTCTCCCTGTATAGTCTCATATAGACTGCCATCTTGCACACCTATGAATTGCAGTACTGCACTTTGTGAGCTAGGGTCACTCCTATAGGGGAGGGGATTCTCAAAAAGTATTTGTTGTTCATTTGTTCAGTAATGTCTGGCTCTCCGTGAACCCATGAACCGCAGCACGACAGACACGTCCCTCTGAGCTCTTACAAGCTCATGTTCATTGCTTCAATGACCTGATCTATCACCACACCTGCACCCTTATTCTTGTGCTTTCAATCTTTCCCAACATCAGAGTCTTCTTTAGGGAATCTTGTCTTCTCATGATATGGCAAAAATATTTGAATTTTAGCCTCATGATCAACAGTTCCAGTCAAGAGTGTGGCTTAATTTCCTGTATTAATCATTGATTGGATCTTCTGGTAGTCCAAGGGACTCTAAGCAGTTTTCTCCAGGACCACAAATCAAAGGAATCAGTCCTACGGCGCTCAGCCTTCTTTATGGTCCATCTATTACATCTGTAGCCTACTACATAATTATGTGGACCCCCCCCCCCCTCATCTATTTGTCAGGAACTGAGAATGCTGTTTGCCAGGATCTTCGTTTAGCAGAAGGACAGCTTTTGCACTCTCTTCTTTTATCCTCATCAACGAGACCTATAGTTCCTCCTCACTCTCAGCCACCAGAGTAGTATCATGCACATACAGTATCTGAGGTTGTTGATACTTCTTCAAGCAATAATGATTCCGACTTTGTATTTGTCTAGCCCGGTGTTATACACTGCATGTTATAGAATAGAGTCAAGAGATATGGAGAATAAAATGACATACTTTAAGTTGTATAATGGTTAAAGAGAGAGGACGTGGGTCTTCAGGGAGATTGGAGATTTTCTTAGTGGGAGGGTACAAGTGAAGTGAGGTTGGAGGGGGCAAGGCCTTGCAGGGATTAATAGTCAGGAAGCCATGGGAGTTGGGTAAGGAGTGTAGAAGTCTGGGATGTGCAGAAAAAAAAATTATATTAAATATTCTGGGACATTTGGGATTTTTTGTAGTGGGGTGAACAAATGAGCTCGGAGACCAATAAGCAGTTGCAAATAATCTAGGGCAGTGACGATAAGACATATTGCATATTTCCAGAGCTGTCTTACTTATGGGATACAATACATATTTACTAAGCCTCATTAAATTGCGATTCAGCCAATTGAATAGGGCTCAATATAAGCACAGAGCTTATATTTTGTACAGACGTTTTTAGTTAGTGAACTTCTATCCAAAACCAAGGTCTTCACTAACAAAAAACTTCTGTAAAAAATATGCTGTGTGCTTATATAGAGCCCTATTCAATTGGCTGAATCACAATTTAATAAGGCTGTATATTACCAATCTCATGACAAATTGAGATAAAAGTGGAGTTAAATATGGAATCCTTTATTTAAAAAAGAACTAAGCTGGGTACTAAGGCAAAATAAACCATGAAAGCTAGCTAGATGCAATGCCATTCATCTTGATAACACATTCTCCCAGTATCAATCATCAGTAGGTAGCGTGCATTTCATTGCTGAGCAGTGCAAGAATTACCCTTTGTCTCCTTTTTTGGTATTCCATCCCCTAGTAATACACCATGGTATACCACATAATGCCACTGAACAGGCAGGCAGGTTAGTGGTTTTCTTAGGCAGGTGTAACAACATTATTTACAGAGAAATATTTTTTTCAGAATTTTCTATTATAAAGTTTGCTATCTTATACAGTATGTTGGCAAATACAGTACACTCATTTCTAAATATTCATAAATCAACAATTACATTTTTATTATTTAAACACTGTTCCTTTAAGTAATAAAGCCAGTTGAAAGTGTTTTGGTACATTGTATTGTGTTAAAGCTATATATTCATTGTCGGAAAAGGTGACATTCTCCATGATTAGAAATGTAACACATTCCAATGTCATTCCTATAACTAATACACTTAGACCTGTCCCTTCTCCTGCAACCCAAATAAATTCCCAATTTCTTGGCTAGGCTGCTATTAACAATTAATGGTCAGGTATTGTATGGCTTCGTTTTAATTTTAATAAAGGGCTTTTGCAGCAAAGGTCATTGAACTACTGGAAATCAATCATTCATAAGGAGTCTGTGGCTGCCATTGAAATATTTATAAATTATAAAGCTTTCGACAAGGCAAAGTTCAGAAATGAGGCAACTTGTGACAACCTGACAAGGTTTCAGAATAGTCAGGGGATGTTAATATAGCAGGAACTGGGAGGAAGACTATGGGGGGCTGTGGCAGAGTGACAGTCTGGTATACGGTATGATTGTTTGTATATGCATTATATTATATATTTAGTACCTTGCATACAATATGGGAACTGTTTGCTAGAAATGAGCTAAAGCTTACTCCCAATGGATTCTTCTTGATTAAAGAATCTCTGTGGTTACAACTGAATGTAGCCTATTTTGAAGAAATACACTAGAAAACTGGAAATCTATATTTAGAACCTAAAAATTATACAGCCTCTAATTTATTATTTTTATGCTGCAGTGGGATCTACCATGTTCGTTTCCAATGATCTACATCCTGATGTGCGAGGAGACATTACAGTGCGAGGAGACATGACAATGGTTATCTGGAATATAGAACTGCCAGTTCATTAGGTCCAACAGAGTATTGGTCATAACTGAGACAGAAAGGGCATAAAGCAGGCTCAGTAAAGACAATTTAAGACTGCACTATAATAGAATAAGTGCATATAAAAGTGAAAAAAAAATTTTTTTAACCTTTCAATTTTTTTTTTATACATTATCAAATGTTGTTATTTAAATTGCAATCTGGAAAACATCACCACTTTAGTCCTTTAAGGGTATCGAAAGTGTTTTATTATGTGTATGTGTATATATCACATATATAGTTGTGAGCGTACGAGTTGTTGCTAACGCTGCGGACTTTATGTGGGCAAAAGAGCGATAGAAGCCGAAGGCGCTCCTTGCCAGCAACTGAGGACCCTCGCGAAGCGAGGGCCGCAGTTGCTGGCATGGAGCGCCTTCGGCGCTCCATGCCAGCAACTGCGGCCCTCGCAAACTTCACATCGCAACCCAAACAGTACGACACACACATTACGACACTCGCAAACAACATACGACACACGTTCACACACATTACGGACTCGCAACACTCGGACGCAACTCGCGAACATTACAAAATGTAAAACACAATACATACACACACCACATACATAAAAAACTTACCTACACCAAGAGGGAGCACCCAGCACCTCAAAAATACAACTTACACCTCGATTTTACTCGAAATAAAACAGTTTAGAGACTAAAAAAAAATCGAAGCGAGAGAAAAAATGGCTGCCGAACAAAACGAAAACGAGGCTACAGCACTCTAAACTCGCAAAACACCACAAGAAACTCGCAAAACACCACAAAACACCTACGGATATTCCGATACAAACGTATACCACACATTACTCGCCATTTTAGGCCAATGCGGAAGTACACGACAACGGTTTGGGCTCGCGCACGCACAGTGTTACACTGCACACATTCAGCACGCTTACACAGCAGATCCACACCACTAATGCTGCAGCAACATCAAAACACATTCACAGCTCTTCCACACAATGCTTTAAAATAGGTAAAGTATATTCATTTATTAATGTATTATATATTTCATTATTACACACTAAACAGCATTAGCTACCTTACAATTTCATTGCCGTCATTTTTTGACGGGCAATTCGCTAGTATATATATACTAGCGACTTGCCCGTCAAAAAATGACGGTCAATAAAAATTAAATGTTGTGAAATTTGATTGCAACACAAAATTAGTCTACTCCCTTTCTCCCCTTTTTTTTCTAAAAAGAAATACACATTCATTTTTGTAACTTTTTATTTTTTGTAACTTTCAACTTATACGCTGTTCCGCGAGACAAATGCATTGTCTTAGGCGGGAAATCGGAGTCGGCGCGAGACAAAGGCCGGAAATCTGTGTTAATCCGGAAATGTGTGGTATGCATCTTATCGGATTATCCGTAAGTGTTTTTCGTGGTGAGAGTGCTGTAGCCTCGTTTTCATTTTGTTCGGCCGCCATATTTTCTCTCGCTTAGCGTTTTTTTTAGTGTCAAAATGTTTTTATTTTGAGGTAAATCCAGGTGTTACTTGCTTTTTTGATGTCGTGGATGCTCCCTCTTGCTGTCGGTAAGGTTTTTATGTATGTGCTGTGCGTATTTATTGTGTTTTTTTTTATGTTCGCGAGTTGCGGACGTATTTTTTTGCTACGTTTTAACGGCTCGCCTGCAATGAGCGCCTGTGGCGCTCATTGCCAAAGTGCTCCGTATTAACGGCTCGCCTCGCTACGCAAGGCTTGCCTGCAATGAGCGCCTGGGGCGCTCATCGCTAAGCCCACTAAATCGGACGGACCGCGCAAACAGCGTGACGACGACTCGTAGCAGGACAATTATAATATGTGATATATATATATATATAGTAAAAAAATAGTACATCTTCGTTCACATTTGAATGTCTAAAACAAGTTAAAAAACCTGCTTCCAGCTCAGAATTCTGAGAAAAACAGTTATTACACTGAATTCTGGGTAGCTGAGCAGGGACATGCAAATGTACCCACAAATGCCTCACTCTTCAATCCATAGCCCATTTCAACCATGGCTTCCTTTAATCTTATGCCTGCTGTATTACACAGCTTTTATGCAAAGCCAAGGTTGGAATAAACACAGGCTGAGTATCCTAAATATGTACAGCTGTTTCACACTTACTGGCTTTCATCAGCATGGAGCAAGATCTCGGCCTGTGTTGTGGACTTTATGTGGGCAAAAGAGCGATAGAAGCCCTCCACAGTACAGTAGTACAGTAAATAAATAGTACATCTGTGTTCACATTTGAATGCCTAAAGCAAGTTTAAAAAACCTGCTTCCAGCTCAGAGTTCCGAGAAAAACTGTTATTACACTGCATTCTGGAAAGCTGTATTTGTAGAATAATAATAATAATAGTAATAATAAGCAAAGCCTTTACATTGTATCTATGCTATTAGGAATATATCATTTTGTTCCTAACAAGATTAGACACCTGGGGGGAATGGAGGGACGATAAATACAGACAACATCCCTATTTAGTTGTATTGCAAGACTGCCACTTTAAAGAACCACTTGACAATATAAACAAATACAGAGCAAGACAAAGTAGGGAATGCTCCCCCACAGGCCCCAAACAAACTATCTGTCCAAAATGGAAGCTCCCATGACCAAAGAGTTTGCTAAATCAAAGGGTTTCTCTAAAAATGTTTAAACTCCACAGCTTATGTAGCTGCTAACGTTGTTGGTTTGTTACATACATCACAAGCATGTGCAGATATTCTTAAACTACAGTCCTTTATGTAAACACATTATTTTCTCTTTTCTAATTAAATTAATAGCGTTGGATATAATATTGAGATAATATATGATATGTTTTGACCACTCAATATGTTCTAAAAAGATCTGTGGAGTGAGTCCATGCCAAGACGCAACACAACCATCAATACTTTCATAAAGAGGACTAGGCAACCTAAGACAATCAAGTATGTGAACATAGCTGCCTTCTTGATTGCCTTGGTAGTGATACTGAGCACTGGATTTAAGTAACCTGAAAGATAAGTTTAAGATGTAGGTTTGGGACTTAACTAATTAGACACAAACTGAATCACCATCTGCTAGCATCTAACAAAATCCAAGGCTAATTACCTGCTGATACAATGGGCTCCACCTTCCTGATCACACTTCACAAGCGCTTCTTAATAATCTCTTACTTTGGATACATTTTAACACAGCAGAGACGATTGTGGGCGTTTGTATTACACCTGGGAGGTATGTTACAGATGCAGAAACAAGAACATTAAAAGTGACAGATTTTAATTAAATAAGCTAACTCACAAAGAAAGTTGGTCTACATTAATTGTTATTGTCAAATGGAAATGATATATGTGCTAAGTTATTATATTTTAAATTCTTACATCACATGGAGAGAATTATCAAAAACCCACCAAACCTTATCACAGTACAGTAAAATGATTCAGGAGAATAATAATGAAAGGGGGTTATTATTGCTCTTTTTGTAACTTCACTTTTTTAACTTTTGGATAAGCAGGACTTAGTGTTGTTAAAAGGCATACATATGGCACTGTAACTAAACCCCTCTTACTTATATGTCAAATACAACGGTACCTTAAGAAACGACCCAGAAATGACCCAGAAACTCAGGAAAAGGATTTCAGAGCCTATGGGATATACTTATCAAACATGGTTAGAAGTGATGAAAACTGATAAATGGAATTAACTAAAGTTAGACAGAGTTAAAGTGCCACTGTAAGTGTCAGGTAAGGGACCGCGAGTATCTAGTCAACACTTGTTAGTTTAAGAAATTTGTCTTCAGAAAGTAACAATACAGCCTTCTGTAAGTAAAATGGTTGAATGTTATCTGCCTGATGTGCTGGGTCTGTCTCCATCTATCCAGTAACACGACTTGATGTGTTTGTGTGGAAGCTAATAAAGTCACATGGCAGCTGTATAATTATGCTAGGGTTGTGAATTAGGTGCTCCTTTCTGGTAGGATCACTAATTCACCATTGTTTAGAAAATCAGGCAACAAAAAAAGCAAGCAAACATTGACATCTCTAATGATAACAGGTGGGTGCATGGTCATGTATGCACACAGCACAGTTACAAGTGCAGATAAGTCACTTCTCCAAAACCTTCTGCCAGTTGACTTGAATGGTTTTCCAGGTTTCTGTTAATTTTCTTTATATTTGGATCCCCTAGAAAAAAATGATTATAACAGCGATAACAGCAGTTTGATGAGATGCCAACATTTGTTTTTAATGATTTCTAAATGTATCATATGTTTTATGTATTGCTTTCACTTTAATGTACATTACACTACTATCCAGATTGTGTTTAAATCACAGTGCATGCTCAGTAGGGTACATGGTAACCTACCACCACATTGCACCACTTTGCTCGCCTCATTTTTGTTTTAGTAAATCATGCAAAGCCTGGAGTTGCTATGAACCATGATTGCCTTGATAGATTGCGACTACTGACTGGGCATATTTAGCTCATTTTTTTAACCACGTTTCGCAACTTTGATAAATATACTCAAGTCAAGATCACTGGTAAATAACTACCATGCTATCATATCACACATGTAAATCTAACCCCAGAAAAGTGAGTCCTCAAAATGACTGTAAAATCTTAAAGCCCCAAGTGCCCGTCCAATAACTATTTTCTAAATTGCTATCACATGCCTCCCATAATGATATCCGATCTCGCTGAAGTTTAGTTAGAAGTTTCTCTGAATGCACTAAATTTAAAAAAAGCCAACGGGTACCTTCAACCAATTATAAATGCAGGAAAAAGCCTCTGAGAAGTCTCGATGGCAAAAATCTGACTTTATGAAGAAACTAATGCAGCATTTTGTTATATTTGAGGCGTGATTGGTCATATCTGACACAATTAAGGGTCTATTACCAACTGCTCACTAACCCTTATGAGCCTTGGTATCCCAGAGCCCCCCCCCCCCCTCTATGCCCACAAGCCCACATGAGCCTGAGTGTATCCAGAGATTCCCTCATTAAAACCAACTACCTCCTATGAGCCTGGGATTCAGCCAATAAGAATTGAGTATATGAATTGCCATTTATGATTGGTAAAAAGTATAATGGATTAAAATTAATGCATTCTGATTGGTTAACCTTTAACCAGTAATAGGGCTTAATTTTCCACAATTATGATAGGTTGAATTGTCCGCCAATCAGAATAGGGTTTTATTCTACTGTTACTTTGATAATATAGATTTTTTTTTTTTGCAGAAGCTATGGTCTATGTATTCATTTATGACCATCAGTGATGTCACATCCCACCAACTATTTGGTTAATAAAATTTGCCCCTAGGTGTGGTACATTCAATAAATCCAGTAGCTCTCACATTGCATTGTTAACTGCTTCTGTGTTGTCAGTAACATTCTTTAATAAATGATTTGCTCTGAGGTGGAGTTGGATGCTTGAACTGGAAAATTGAGCAACGGCCAATTGAATTAAATTGAATATAGTGCTTTAGTGTGCAGTGAGGTGAACATCATGCAGAATGCCACATAAGCCTGCAGGTTTAACAATGAAATCTACCCACGCACACAAGGAAGAAATACGCACGCATTGAATCAACATCCAAAAATGTTATTATTTAGTTTCTTTCCATACGGTAAGAATTGATTAGAGTGTATGCCAAGGCAGGATTGCACTTTGAAAAACTACACTTGATAATGGGCAAAAGGAAATTAATCCTACTGGGGCTTAATTATTGTCCTTCAGTGCTTCATTGCTGTTTATTTATGTATATACAATGATGCTGCAGTGGAAGCTGCCATTTATGTTTCTGCTGATTTGCTTCTACATATGGAAGTAGAGAGCTTATGTGCAGAGACGTTTGCAACTGCTACAATGAAAATGTGATCCCAAGTGGTGTTGTTTTCAATAGAACTAATGGGAATGCTATTTGTTTATAATGACACATAATATGGAGAAAGTATCTCAAGCAAAAAACTCAAATATTGAAATACAATAATTGCATATATAGTGCCTTGCAAAAGCATTCACCCCCTTGGCATTTTTCGTGTTTTGTTGCCTCACAACCTGGAATTAACATGGATTGTTTGAGGATTCGCATTATTTAATTTACAAAACATGCCCACAACTTTGAAGATGTTTTTTTATTTAATTGTGAAGCAAACATCAAATAGGGCTAAATAACAGAAAAAGTCAATGTGCATAACTATTCACCCCCCTAAAGTCAATACTTTGTAGAGCCACCTTTTGTGGCAATCACAGCTCCAAGTCGCTTTGGATAAGTCTTTATGAGCTTGCCACATCTTACCATTGGGATTTGTGCCCATTCCTCCTTGCAAAACTGCTCCAGTTCCTTCAAGTTGGATGGTTTGCGCTTGTGAACAGCAATCTTTAAGCCTGACCACATATTTTCTATTGGATTGAGGTCTGGCCTTTGACTAGGGCATTCCAACACATTTACATGTTTTCCCTTAAACCACTCAAGTGTTGCTTTAGCAGTGTGTTTTGGGTCATTGTCCAGCTGGAAGGTGAACCTCTGTCCTAACCTGAAATCACGCACAGAGTGATACAGGTTTTGCTTAAGAATATCCCTGTATTTAGCACCATCCATCTTTCCCTCAACTCTGACCAGTTTCCCAGTACCAGCTGCTGGAAAACATCCCCACAGCATGATGCTTCCACCACCATGATTCACTGTGGGGATGGTGTTCTTTGGGTGATGTGTTGGGTTTGTGCCAGACATAGCGTTTTCTTTAATGTCCGAAAAGTTCAATTTTAGTCTCATCAGACCAGAGCACCTTCCTCCATATATTTTGGGAGTCTCCCACATGCCTTCTCACAAACTCAAAACATGCCATTTTGTTTTTTGCTGAAAGTAATGGCTTTTTTCTGGCCACTCTGCCATAAAGCCCAACTCTATGGAGATTACGGCTTATTGTCTTCCTATGTACAGATTCTCTAGTCCTTTTCTTGCTGGAGAGGGCACTGTCATTGCTGGAGAATGATGGTTCCTCTCGAGGTAAGTTATCCCGACTTCCTTACACTTTCCTACTATAGATCTGGGCCCGAACCTACTTGTCTATGCCACCTGTTTTCGTCCAAAGTAGCACTTCGGCCTACCTACCCCTTATTCATGTGGTTTCTGGCCCAGATCTACTAAATGTCTACTCTCCTTACGCTCTCTGCTCAGCCCCCTCTGGGGACCACTTCTGTCACCTCGATAAATCCTATACTTGCTTTCGCTAGCACCACCACAATCACGCTTTCATTCTCTCATTTGCTAGGCTCAATCACACCAGCAAGCCACATCAGCCTTCGCTAGACTCCTCCTCAATCACGCATTCATAGTCACACTTGCCTTCGCTAGGCATCATCATACTCTCAAGCCCCACATCTGCCTTCCCTAGGCGACACCGCCATCCTTCCTTCTCCTAAGTCCTACACTAGCCCTCTCGTCTATTGCCACTAATGTCTTTTCATGTTTTGCCTAATACACTTCCCCTCCAGTAGCCTCCTCTGCAGTCGCTGCTGATCGGGGTTACCAGCAGTTCTTCACTCCCCTCCGAGAACCACTTTCAGGTCACTAGCGACTTCATCTGCTATCGCTGCTTTTCCCGTGTTTATCAGCTTCGCGCAAGGACTCATCTGACCCTCTGAGCAGGCCGATTCCCGGTAGCACCAGGCACCTCTCGGCTACCCCTCGCCACGTTATTCCACTTGTCCGACAGAGCATTACATAGCTGGAGGGCCATGGTTCTTATTGCTACCCCAATTGTTCGACCATTGTGAGATGGACCCTTCCCACAAATGCCAGATAAAATTCTTTACCTGGCTATATATATATATATATATATATAGAATCAGGAAAATAATATGTGCCCTGTGCTACAATTTCTTGATATGGATATATATATATATGTATATCAATAAATTGCAAGGCAGGGCCAGTGTTATTTTCCACCAGGGCCCTCTATTCACTAGCTCCACCACTTACAAAAATAACAGTGTTTATAGACATCTCGGGGCATAGGAAAACACTGTCTCTGTTAAGGCATCCTGCTGCCCCTTGAAAATGTGCTGTCCTAGGCCTGAGCCTATTTATCCTAGGAAGAAATACAAAACTGAACAGGATATTGTCTGTATTCTACTTTCTGACATTTATATTTTGCAGGAAAGAGTATACAGCAAATGATGCTGAACTAAGAGGATTCAAACTCTGGAATAATCATAAATAGACAAAAGGCAGATAGCAAGTTACTGGCAATAAAGTTATTCAAGGAAAAACTCATTAAATAATAATCTGTGTTTACCAGATTTATGGCCAGTTGTGAGACAAATTTGTGGAAAAATATTTCAGACATAAAAATAAATTAAACATGAATAATGGTTTAAATAACTATTATGAGAAGGGAAGTGGAGAAAAGTAACTGACAATTGATAAAATAAAAAGAGAAATGAAAAGATACTTCTCAATCTTCTATGTCTCAGGAGATTAATCAAAGCAGAGAACAATAACTAATGTATTAATAAAGATTATAAACTGACCCTAATCAACAGATCTTTATTGTAAAATAACCCTCAAAACTTCACATCTTATGGAACCATTATAGCTTGTTACATGTAGAATACATAAAAAGGTGCAGCTGTTTCATTCAGTTTTGATGCTTCTCAGATGTTATTTAAACAATCTTTTGTTCAAAGCAAAGTTACCTCGGTCCTTAGGTAATCCTTTAGTTCATCCAGTGGGTAGCTGCAGCTCTTGGTTCCCACTGTGCTTTCAGATTAGATGGCATTGCAACATGATAATGTTGGCTTTCACATTACCAAGGAGACATGGTAGCAGCAATCATTGTGGCAATATCTACGTGTTTCACCCACTATGGGCATCTTCTAAAGTATTGACTATGGAGTGTGATAATTTTGCTTTGCACAAAATATTGTTTTTAATGTCATCTGAGAAGCTTCAAAACTGATCTAATCATTCTACATCTTCGAATACTAAGGGACCGAAAAGGCTGCATTTAATATGTACCTCACTTCTACCTAGGTCAGTGCTACCTTTCTTATATTATGTTTCACTAGGGAATCGCCCGTCAAAAATGACGTCAATAAAATGTTAAGCCTGGCAATGCTTTCTGCCACAAAATGTGAGGCTCTCCCCCCTCTAAATTGCGTGCCTTTCGATGAGCGCCTTTGGCGCTCATTAGGAGCCTCTCGCCCGTCTACTTTACAGGGTTCGCTCATTGCAGGCGTCGTCCAACCCGCAGCTTTCGGGCCTCACAATGGGTGCCTTCAGGGCTCATTGAGAGTTCCACAATGAGCGTCGTAGGCGTTCATTGCTAGCCTCTCCCGACTCTCTCACCCCTGTGTCTCTTTCTCCCCTCCCCTGTGGCTTTTTTCCCCTCTCTCCCTCCTGCTGTCTCTTTGCCACCTCTCCCTGCCCTGTGAGTTTTTTTCCCTTATCCCCCTCCTCTGTGTCTCTTTCCCTCCCTCTCTCATCCCTGTGTCTCTTTCCCACCCACTCCCTTCTATGTTTCTCTTTCCACCCTTCGGCTCTCATTGCGCATGCGCAAGCCCGTAGCTTTTAACATTGCGTGAAGACAACTCGCAATTACCGCAACTATTATACTGTATGTGATACTGCATAAACATGTGATGTTTTTATCCGAAAATACGCAGAAGAAGTGTAAGCCATAAGAATAAAGGCATTTTTATAGAATTTCCTAAAGGAGACTCTACTTGTGCATAATTCCCAACATTTCAAAATGATAAAGAGGAACATTTTTTAAAAAGTTTGAACAATTTTCTAGTGGTATCACCAATCTGTATGATATGTAACTTACAATTTATAGATATTCACAGTTAATATGTGCAAAGTGCTCCATACACAGATATATTATGTAGAACTGATACTCCAGACTTCAATTGTTCCTCTAGACATATAGAGAAAACAGCAAGAGGAAACAGAGAAAGTAGGACATAGTCAGGAAGGGCATACTGGGTTTTACCATTAACTGTGGGACTTTCATTCAAAAGAATTACATTTGGGAGTATAAGAGGAAGAAGAGGGATTTCCCAGAAAAAGGGACTATACATCATGGTGGATTCTATCATGAACTGCTAGTCTACCTTTAGATGGAGTGGATGATTATCCACTATCCAATTACTGGGGATTACTCTTCTGTTGCGTTCTCTAGTCACATGGCTATGGATTCCAGCAAAGTGGACAACAAATTATATCTGGACCTATGTTTTCTTCCAAATGTCATATACTTCTATTAATGGTTATAACAAAGAGAACATTGTCTGTCAACATTAAAGCAGATGGAATACAATGCTTAAAAAGCAAATATAATTGCATATTATTAAGTCAAGATATTTAATAGGACAATCCTTAAATATGACACTTTTGCGGTCCTTTGAAGGGAACATTCCAAAATCCACACTTGTTTACTTCAATGTGAGCTATACCATGTAGGGTCACCCAAGATGGGCAGATCATAGGAGTGAGGTCAGACAAATGGCGGTCCAGTGGAAAAGGAACTGGCAACCCACTCCAGTATCTTTGCCACGAAAACCTTATGGATTGTCACAACCCGAAAAGTACATGTTAAAGATAAGAAACCACAGTTTTAAGCAGAGCCACCATCAAAAAAGGTGGGGCCCAGTACAAATGTAATAGCCGCTCCCTCCCCAAAATAGAACAACCGTTTTATAGCCAGCCTTTTCATGAATTGCTCATATAGTGGTGAAATATGTTAATTTGTTTCTTATATTAAATGAGTATATGCCATAGACTTATTTTATAGGTCATCCGTGCATCATTAACTTACATTTAGGGGTGGACAAAAATATCTAATACTTAGGAGACTTCTAAAGTTTCCTCCTTAATATAGAGAAGAACTTACATAATCGAAATAAAATTAAAATAGTAAATAAAAAGAAACGGGGAGAACGTCCTTGCCCTGGAAAGGCCATACCAATCAGCTTCTGTTCTCTCACGCTGAACATAATACAAGCTCAAGTCAAGAAGATCCTACAAATTCAAGTAGATTAATAAAATCGGGCTTTTGCGGAAGAAACAGTATTTCTTAGGAAATAAAACGGGCAAAATATTAGAGAATCAATTAAAGTTGAAAACCTCAAGCAAAAAAATAGTTAAAATAGTAGCGCATAATGGAAAGATTTGTATCAAACCAACGGACATTGGAAACTCCTTTGCTAATTATTACAGATCTTTGTATAACCTAGTAGAGAATGGGGAAACCCATAAACCCTCTAAGGAAATGATAAGGAACTTTTCCCCAAAATATCTGAATCTGAACTTCAGAAATAGGATGCTGATATCAACAAAAACAAAATTAAATCCTGTATATCTGGCATACAAATAAATAAAACTTCAGGTCCGGACGGGTTTCCTAATATATATTACAAGATCTTCTCTCAATCCCTGATTTGAAGGAAACTTTAAATGAAATCAAGTCTTTAGGTGAAGCTCCAAGAGAAATGTTGGAAGCTAATATCATCTCGATTCATAAAACCGGTAGTTGAAAATTATAGACCTATCTCCCATCTCAAATCAGACATAAAAATCTACTCCAAAATTCTTGCATTGAGATTAAATCGTATACTTTCCAGCCTTATACTGATCAGACAGGATTTTTTCAAGGGTAGACATGATCCAGAAAATACAAGAAAATTAATAGATTTGTTTTCATTTGCAAATACAAATACAGTCCCAGTTATAGCCCTGTCATTGGATGCCGAGAAGGCTTTTGGCAGGGTTAGCTGGGACTATTTGGAACTGGTCTTAGAAAGGTTCAGTTTGGCTCACATACAGTAATGGCCTTATACAAAATTTCTTCAGCCTATACTTCGGCCTATGCTTATAAATCAAGCAATTTCTCCATATCCAATTGGACAAGACAAGGCTGCCCATTGTCTCCCTTGTTATTTGCCCTTATAATTGAACCCCTGGCAGTAGCCATTAGGAATGAGAGTTTGGTCAAGGATATAGAAATTCGTCCTTTTAAGAACAAAATTACATTGTATGCTGATGATGATTTAAAATTTTGGAATACTTTGGAAGAATTTTCTGTTATAAAATAAATACAACAAAAACAGACATATTTATTTGAATTTGCCATTAGAACTTGAATTAACAGAATCATATAAATTTAATTGAGGTAAAAATGGATTTTCATACCTGGGTATAGAGTTTATTCCAAACTTGAAACTACTTCCAGAACTCAAACTTAATAAACTGTATATACACGTGAAAGAAATTGGAAAAAAGTGAGTTTTTCATGGTCAGGCCGAATTGTGCGATTACAAATGGTGATATTACCCAAAATAATATACATACTTAGATGTATTCCGCTTTATATCAAATATAATACTATTAAACTATTAAGAAATTTCAGAGACTGATTAATCAATTTATCTACACCTGAAAAATGCTTGAGTTAACATAAAATAATTTTTTGGAAATTGATTCCATTTCCAATTGATTGTATTTTCGCTGATTTGGTTATAGAGATAAAAGGTAGCAGTGATATTTTGAAAATAACATTTTTGTTCAATCTTTTTAAAAATGGATAATTTAGATCTCTGGAGGATTTTATAAATAATTACATGATTAAAACAGAGAATTGATAATTGGCTGATTTACTATAATCTAAAGCAGGCAGTTCTAAAATCTGAGAACAATCAAAACTCCTCTAGGAGTACTTACCTGTTTTTAATCATTATTGAAATCTGAATTACCTTTATCAATTTCAAACTGTTTCAAATTATTTAGAAAGTTGTCTGAAAAAGAAAACATTACTGATGATTAAAGGGGAAAGAGATTGTAATACCACCTGGGATAAATGGTTCGAAGCTATGAAGTTGAGAGAATCCTATGTAAAATGTACCCCTTTTAGGGAAATAAAATTTAAGTAAACACAAAGATGGTACATGGTTCCTTCTCTCCTGGTTAAAATAGACTCTAATCTACACTCAGGTAACTGATGGATATGCTGCTTAGAACAAGGCACACACCTATATATGGTGGTCTTGTAGCATAATCCATCAATTTTGTAGATTATGTTTGGATGAAATTTCCAGGATAACTAAGATTGAACTGGATCTAACACCTGAACTTATTATTTTTCATTTCTATCCAATTACAGTTAATAAAACAAAAAAGGGTTTCCTTATCCACATTTTATTAATAATCAAATGGTTAATAACTAAAAATTGGAAAAAGAAAACATTACCAACATGGAAAGAAATTTGGGAGATAACTTTAAGAAATAAACAGCTTGAAATTGACTTTATAGAACAAAATGGAACTCTAAATAAAAAAAATACAAATAAAATGGGCCTTATTAACAACAACTTGACACACTAATATTAAACAATTAGCAAGGGAACAGATTCAGACCTAAAATGAAAAGAGAAAGGATGGAAAGGAAGAGAGGAGATCCTTCCAGAGTTTGCCTTGCCCACCCATGAGACTCACCAAATGTAATGTGTTTTGTTGTAATGTTTGTTTACACTACTTATATATATACCTTCTGGTTCTTTATCAAAATTAATTGACAAGTTGTGTAGCAGTGAATGTGGAGATACAATTAATATAATGTTATGATAGTGATCTACATATTATCAATAATGTATCTGTATGTATCAGTAATGTATGTATTAATGTTTTTGATTTTGTAAGAAATGAATAAAAATGAAGAAACTGTTTTTTTTTTCTTGCGCAAGCTGTGTATCCACTCCAATCGGATCTACTACAAAGCTGTCAGTAAACTAGGGCACACACCAGAGTATTTTTTATGTGTCCTTAAAGCCCTATGTAAGCTGACATTAGCAGGGAGTTTATTTCTACCCCCATGGCCACTAAAGATTAACTCTGTGTTACAGAGGTCCTTAAAGGATCTGGAAGGACCTCTGTGGCATCTAAGTTTTTATATATATGCCATGGAGGTCCTGGTCCTGCAAGCACCTCCATGGCACCTATCAAATTTATATTTTAACCCCTAATGATATATTAATCCTATGAAACCAAGGTCCTTAAAGCTATACAGAAGTTTCCTGGGTTTCAAATGTTTCCTAAAAAACAGCCAAAGATTAGCAGAAAAATATGTATTATATTGAAAAGTTGAATGTACTTACATATTTATATGCTGGGTACTGCTATCTGGAATTGCACACCCCCTAGGACGCTTACATAACAGTGGGTACAGTTGGTAAAGGTCGCACAGCACCTGGGTACAGTTTGTGACTTCCAGAGGAAGTGCTGTTGGGGTCACAGCTTACTTCTCTCTGTCTCCTTGTGGGAAATGTAAACACCACTGCAGTGATGCAGAGAACAGACAACCTGCAGGTGTAATCTAGTGTGAATGTGCTGCACAGATTGGCACTTGTTAGAAAGTCCTATTTTTTTCCATATGAGTCTGACTACATATCCCAGGCTGGTTTGCAGCACAGACAGCAACCCCAAATGTTTCAGCCTCTGCTTCCTCCTGATTGGTCAGAACAATTTTTGAAATTAATGCTAATTTAGCCTGGTTTTGGAGAGGGTGTAAACCCTTATTTTCAACTGTCAGAAATTACAAGACATCTTTAGTATCCTTTCATGCAAAAAATGTTTGCATACACTACCGATTCTCATCTATCTCATGCATTCATAAGCCAGCAAACTTAGGTATGCCTATAAAGGGAAAATTATTTTAACAAATTAGAATGCTCAAATTGACAGACCTTATCAATCTGAGCATTCTGATTAATTAATTATTTATTTATTTTAGTAAAATATTTAGTTCATGTTTTTTTTATTTTTATAGTGTTTTTTTTTGTATTTTCTTTTACTTTAGGGTTAGGATATTTACATTCAGGGGACATGGAGTCATTGAGAACCCCCATGGCACAAAAGGGAGTTAACTTTAGATACCATGGGGGTCCATATAGATCACCATGTATTTGGGATTAATTATTAGGTATCATGGGGTTCTTAAGGTACCTCAGTGGATGGGGGTTCGTTTTAGATGCAGGTCCTTACAGGACCTCCATGACATAGGTGCCATATATCATGATAGGTGCCATACATGGAATAAGGGCAGTAGCGTAGCTAGGCCGTGATGGCCGGGCCGGAGCGCCCAAGGTGGCACCTCCTTGGGGGTGGCAAAAATGCCCACAGTTTCCACCCACCTAGAATTACTCTCTCCCCTCCCCTGGCTCCCTCCTCCTGCACCTCCCCCTGGCTCCCTTCTCTTCCACAGCCCCTGCTCTCTGCTCTCAGTCCAGTGGAGGAGAAGATGCGCCCCCAGTGGGAGGAGTCACCAGTGGGAGGAGCTTCTGAACTGGCGCGGGCGCACAGGTAAAGTAAGTGTAGGGGGGGAAGACATAGAGAAAGGGAGAGAGACAGGAAGAGGGAGAGAGGAAGAGGGGGGGGAAGAAAGATAGGAGCAGAGAGAGGGAGGGAAAGAAAGAGGGGAGAGAGAAAGAGGGAAAGGGAGAGAAAGAGAGGGAAGAAAGAGAATGGGAGAGAAGAGATGGGGAGAGAAAGAAAGATAGAGGGAGGCAAAGAGGGGAGAGAGAGATGGAGAGGGGAGAGAGAAAAAAAGAGGTACAGACAGGCGGAGGGAGACAAAGAGAGGGGGAGAGACAGAGAGTGGGAAATGTAGATACAAAAAAAGGTGGAAGAGGGAGAGAGAAAGAGGGGTGATGGAGAGAGAGAACAAGGGGGAGAGACAGAAAGGGAGAGAGACAGAAAGAGGGAGAGAAGGAGGGGCGAGAGCTAGAGAGGGAGACAAAGAGAGGGAAGAGAAACAGAAACAGGGAGAGAGAAAGAGGGTGAGAGGAAGATAGAGAGAGAAAGAGGGGAGAAAGGGGGAAATATGGAGATAGATAGAAAGAGGGGGAAGAAAGAGTAATAGAGAAAGACGGAGAGAGAAAGAGGGTGCGTGAGAGGTGATGAAAGGGAGAAGGTGAGAGAGAAAGGGGATAGGGAGAAAAAGGGAGAAAGAGGGAGAGAGAGAAGGAGAGAGAGACAGAAAGAGGAGGAGAGAGAAAGAGACAAAGAAAAGAGAGAGAGAGAGAGAGAAAGAGAGGGAGTAGAGAGAAGAGAGTTGGTATGAAAGAGAGAGAGAAAGATAGAATAGGAGAGAGAAAGAGGGTGAAAGAGGAGGAGAGAGGGAGAGAGAGGGTGAAAGAGAGGAGGAGAGAGAAAGAGAGGGAGAGGAAGAGAGGGGGAGTGAGTGGGGGAGAAAGGGGAGAGAGAGAAAGGGAGAGAGAGATGGGACAGAGAAAGAAAGAGGGGGTAGAGAAAAAAAAGGGATAAAGAAAGTGAGAGAGGAGATGGGGAGAGAAAGAGAGAGAGGAGAGAGAGAAAAAGAGAGGAGAGAGACAGGTAAAGGGAGACAAAGAGATGAGGGAGAGAAAGAAAGAAAGGAGAAAGAGAAAGAAAGAGAGAGAAAAAGAGGGGGAGACAGAAAGAGGGAGAAAGAGAGGGCGATATAGAAAAGGGGAAGAGAGGGAGAGAGAGGAGGGAGAGATATGGAGAGAGAAAAAATGAGGAGGGGGGAGAGTGAGTGCGAGGAGGAGAAATGGTGAGAGAGAGAACAAGGGGTGAGAGAATGACAGAAAGAAGGAGAGAGAGGGAGAGAGTTAGAGGGGAAGGGAAGAGTGGGGAGAGAGAAAGAGGAAAGGGAAAGCGAGAGGGGGGAGTAAGAGTGGGAGAAAGGGGGAGAGAGAAAGAAAGGGTGGATAGAGAGAAAAGGGAACAGAGAAAGAAAGTGGGGTAGAGTGAAAAGGGAAGAGAAAAAGAGGACGACAAAGAGAGGGGAGAGAGAGAAAGGGGAAGCGTGAGAAGGGAGATAGAGAAGACGAGAGAGACGGAAAGAGGGAGAAAAAGAGGAGGAGAGAGAAAGGGAGAGGGAGACAAAGAGAGTGGAATGAGAGTCAGAGGGGGAGAAAGGGGGAGGGGAGAGATACAGATAGAGGGACAGAAAGAGGGAGAGAGATGAGAGAAAGAGATGGGGTAGAGAGCGAGAAGGAGTGGGTGAGACACAGGGAGAAAGAGGGAGAGAGGAGAGAGAGACAAAGAGAGGGGAGGGGAGAGAAAAAGAGGGGGAGAGACTGAAAGAAGGAGAGGGCAGGAGAAAGAGGGGGAACGATGGAGAGATAGAGGGGATATAGAGAGAAAAGGAGAAAGTGGAGAGAAAGAAAGAGAGGGGAGAGAGAAAAAGGGAGAGAAAGAGATGGGGATAGAGAGACAGAGAGTGAGGGAAATGGAGACAAATATAGGAGAGAGAGAGAAAGAGAGAGAGAGATGGGGAGAGGGCGAGTCAGAGAGAGAGAAACAGAGAGGGAGAGGGAAACAAAGAGAGGGGGAAAGAGAGGGTAGAGAGAGAAAGAAAGTGGGTGTGGGAGAGAGACACAGAGAAAGAGGTAGATATAGAGGGGGAGAGAGAGGTGGAGGAGAGCTATAGGAAGAGGGAGAGCTAGAGAGAGAAAAAGGGGAAAGGAAGACAATTAGAGGGGGAGAAAGAGAGAGAGAGAGAGAAATAGGGGGAGAAAGAGACAGAGTGAGAAAAATAGAGAGTGGGAGAGTAAAAGGGAAGGACGGAAGGAGAGAGAGGAGGGAGATTGCTGGAGAGAGAGAAAGAGGGAGGGAAGGTGGGAGGAGAGAGAGAGATGGGAGAGAGAGACAGAGAGGGAGAGAAAGAGAGAAAGAAAGGAGGAGACTGGGGGACAGAGATAGAGGGAGATGGAGAGAGGAGGGAGAGAAGAGACATAGACAGAGGGAGAAGGAAGAAGGACACAAAGATGGGAGAGAGAGTGGGGAGAAGGAGATAGAAAGAGGGAGGGAGAGGAGAAAGAGGGGCAGACTGAGAAAGAGGGAAAGAGAATGAA
Source organism: Discoglossus pictus (assembly GCA_027410445.1). Lineage (NCBI taxonomy): Eukaryota > Metazoa > Chordata > Amphibia > Anura > Alytidae > Discoglossus > Discoglossus pictus. The sequence goes on along the minus strand of CM050167.1, from coordinate 79,456,904 downwards.
TTAGAAACAGAAGGAGAGAGAAAATGAACAGACAAAAAAAAAAGAGGGAGAGTGAAGGAGTGTGTGATAGAAAGGTGATTATATACTATATATATATATATATAGTAAATAAAAAGTGAATCTGAGTTCACATTTGAATGTCTAAAGCAAGTTAAAAAAAAACCTGCTTCCAGCTCAGAGTTCTGAGAAAAACAGTTATTACACTGCATTCTGGGAAGTTCTGGGACATGCAAATGTGCCCACAAATGCCTCACTCTTCAATCCATAGCCATTATCAAACATGGCTTCCTTAAAGCTTATGCATGCTGTATTACACAGCATTAATGCAAAAGCCAAGGTTGGATTAAACACAGGCTGAGTATCCTATCCATGTACAGCTGTTTCAAGCTTACTGGCTATCATCAGCATGGAGAGGAATCTCAGCTTGTGTTGTGAATCTCATGAATAGGTAGTTCACCACAACAATCATTTATAATATGGTGGGCAAAAGAGCGATAGAAGCCCTCCACCATACAGTAGTACATTAAATAAAAAGTACATCTGTTGTAATGATATAGAAATCACAAAGTTGTGGAGACCAGTAGCCAAGGTCAGCAATAATCCAGTTCCGCAAACTTGTAGGTGAAAACAGGAACAAGGTTTATTGAAGTGATCAGAAAACCACACAATAATGTGGCAAGGATCAATAGACAGGAAGTGCCTTATATAGGCCAAGGACCAGACACCTGACCAGACACAGCTGAAGAGACTTAGGTACTGATACAATTACTAGCAGAGTCAAGTTTATAAGGTCTCAATGGAATTCACAACAGGCAGGCTGGCGCAGTGGTAGGGAAGAGGTATAGCAGCCTGGGGACCAGGGTTCAAAACCCAGCAGAGTCAATTCCTCACATTACCCCCGCCTCTATAGGTGCAGCCTCTGGATGTCCTATTACCTGGTTTAGCAGGGTACTGCACATGAAAAGACCGAAGGAGATCAGGAGCGTGAATATTGTCCACTGGTTCCCACAAACTCTCCTCCTCACCATAGCCTTTCCAGCGAACCAGATACTGAAGCTTGCTACGGAAGATCCTGGAATCAAGAATTTTGTCCACTTCGTACTCATCCTCACCATCCACGAGGACTGGAGGTGGGGCAGCCAGGGCTCGGCCAGGGAAAGTGCTTTCATGAAAAGGTTTAAGCAGTGCAACGTGAAACACTGGATGTATTTTCATGGAATTTGGGAGTTGTAAACGGAAAGTGACAGCATTGATCTGAGCAATGATCTCAAAAAGGTCCCATGAACCTTTGACCCAATTTATGAGAAGGAATCCGAAGCTTGAGATTCCTTGTTGACAGCCACACCTTGTCACCAACGTGATAGACTGGGGCCTCCTTTCTATGCCTATCAGCAGCTCTTTTGTAACATTCCTGAGCCTCCAAAAGAGTCTCTTTCAACAGTGCTTGGGAATCACGTAAGGCCGTTAGCCGGTCAGTGACAGCAGGAATGGAAGTAGTAATTGGGAGACTGACTAGAAAGGTCGGATGGTAACCATAGTTGGCAAAAAATGGGCTCAAAGAAGTGGAGCAGTGTTGGGCATTGTTATAGGCAAACTCCACCGTGGGTAGAAAATCCAGCCAGTCATCCTGCAGGTAACTAATATAGCACCGCAAATATTGCTCCAAAGTCTGGTTGGTTCTCTCAGTCTGTCCATTACTTTGCGGATGAAAAGCCGACGACAGATTTACATTAATACCTAGATTAGAACAACATTTTTTCCAAAAACGAGATGTAAACTGCACTCCCCTGTCAGAAACTACTTCATCAGGCACTCCATGCAAGCGAAATATTTCCCGAATAACCAGGTCAGCCGTCTGTTTAGCTGAAGGGAGACCACGAGCTGGTATGAAATGACCCATCTTAGTTAACCTGTCCACAGCAACAAGAATGGTAGTGTGTTCCTTAGAGGGAGGTAGTTCCACAATAAAGTCCATGGATATAGATCCCCAGGGACGATGAGGAATCGGAAGAGGCTGAAGTAAGCCAACAGGGGATGAGCGAGGAGTCTTATGTCTGGCACACACATCACAAGAGGACACATACTTCTTAACATCCTCATGATACTTCGGCCACCAAAAGGATCGGGCAAGTAGCTCTTGTGTCTTTCGGATTCCTGGATGACCTGCTGGTTTTGAGTCATGGTAGAGACGTAAAACGTCCAGTCGCACTGACTCCGGAGCAAACAGACGTTGTTGAAAAATCCAAAACCCATTACGCATCGTCATATGGAGGTCACGAGGAGGATCACGAAGAACTGGGTCTTCAGCGTAGCCCTTTTTAATGCGAGACATCAGATCAGAAGGAAATGTAACTCCTATAAATATATCCTCTGGCAAGATGGTGGTCTTGGTTACGGTAGTATGGAGGGGGTCAGCTATTCTAGACAAAGCATCCGCCTTACCATTTTTGGAGCCAGGACGGTATGTAACCAAAAAATTAAACCTTGAGAAGAATAGGGACCAGCGTGCTTGTCTGGCTGACAGTCTCTTAGCTGATCGAATACATTCCAGATTTTTGTGATCTGTGAGGACAGTAATTGGATGGGTAGCTCCCTCCAAGAGATGTCTCCATTCGGTGAAGGCAGCTTTTATAGCCAATAGTTCTTTATTCCCTATGTCATAGTTTCTTTCTGCTGGCACCATCTGGCGGGAATAGAAGGCACACGGATGTAACAGCATCTTAGGTCCAGTCCTTTGAGACAGTATAGCACCAAAAGCTGAATCAGAAGCATCAACTTCCACAATAAATGGTAATTCCGGCTGAGGATGTACCAGGACAGGGGCAGAGGTAAACAGAGTCTTCAATCGGGAAAATGCGGTATCCGCCTTATCGGACCACTGAAAAGGAGTCCCCTTACGTGTGAGTTCAGTGATCGGTGTAATAATGGCAGAGAAATTCTTAATGAAACGCCTGTAAAAATTGGCAAACCGCACAAATCTCTGAACATCTTTTTCATTCTTGGGGATGGGCCAGTCCAGCACAGCTTTAATTTTACTTGCGTCCATACTTAAACCTTTGGGAGTTATTACATACCCCAGGAATTGAATGTCTGTTTGTTCAAACTCACATTTTTCTAGTTTAATGTATAGGCGGTGGGTACGAAGGCGCTCTAGAACTATACGGACCTGTTTTCTGTGATTTTCAAGATTATCAGAGAATATTAGGATATCATCCAAATATGCCACAACAAACTGATCCAGGAGATCTCGTAGTACATCATTGATAAGATGCTGGAAAGTTGCAGGGGCATTACACAGCCCAAAAGGCATTACTAGATATTCGTAATGCCCGTACCTGGTTCTGAAAGCTGTTTTCCATTCATCATTGGGTCTTATGCGAACCAGATTATATGCCCCCCGATGATCAAGCTTCGTAAATATTTTAGCTGAGCAGAGTCTCTCCAAAAGTTCAGGAATCAGAGGCAAGGGGTAGCGGTTTTTAACAGTGATGTTATTAATGTCCCTGTAATCAACGCATGGCCGTAGGCTGCCATCTTTCTTTTCTACGAAGAAAATAGGAGCTCCTGCTGGAGAAGTAGATGGTCGAATAAAGCCTTTGGCAAGATTTTCTTGGAGGTATTCACGAAGAGCTTTCAATTCAGGCTCAGAAAGGGAATATATACGGCCAAATGGGATAGCAGCCCCAGGCAACAGCTCTATTGGGCAATCATAAGGCCTGTGTGGTGGAAGCTGATCAGCATTCTTCTTATCACAGACATCTGCAAAATCCCGATATTGTAGCGGAAGCTTAGTCAAGTTTGTAGCAACCATTTCATTAATTGTTGTGGCAACAGGTGTTACCTTAGAGGCTTGACAATTCATTAAGCAGTGTTCTGAAGGAAAGGACAAAGTTCTGATCTTCCAATCAATCTGTGGGTTATGCAGAGCAAGCCAAGGTACCCCCAAAATCACTGGAAACTGTGTTGAGGAAATTAGGTGGAAAGAGATAGCCTCATGGTGATTCACTTCCACAGTCAACTTTAAGGGCACAGTCTCATGTGTAACTGGTCCTGACGTAAGTGGAGAACCATCAACTGTCTCCATTAACACAGGTGAAGAATTAGGGATAGACTGAATTCTATTTCCTGCTGCAAATTTAATGTCCATAAAGTTTCCGCCTGCTCCAGAATCTATCATAGCGGTAGTTGACATTTTACGATCACCACATTGCAACGTGATAGGCACCACAAAATGAGGATGTTGAGTCAACATACCCTCTTCACCATGAGCCAGAGAAAACAAGGGTTGTGTGACAGAATCCAGTTGATCCGAAATCTGGGATTTGAGTCGAATCTGTGCACCCTCAGCCGCCATAGCTATTGTTCTTTTGGATTTGCTAGGGCAATTGATGGCATAGTGCCCTGCACTACCACAATACAGGCATAAATTGTGAGTGCGTCGCCACTGTTTTTCTTCGTTGGATAATGGCCCTCTTATTAGATTTACCTGCATAGCCTCTGGCTCAGAGTCTGTAGGTGTTTGTGGGATCGGAGTAGAAGTTCTTGAATAGGAAATTGGAGTAGTACTTGGTCTAAAAGAGCCCTGTCTTTCCAATCTTCTTTCAGAAAGTCTCCGATCAATACGGATAGCCAAACGCACAAATGCATCAAAGTCAGCAGGAAGATCAACACGAGCTAGCTCATCTTTTATAGCTTCTGAGAGACCTTTTCTGAAGTGGAACCTCTGGGCTGATTGGTTCCAGGTAGTATCAGCAACCCACTGTCTGAATTCAGCAGCATATTCAGCCACCGAGCGCCTCCCTTGATGCAAATGAAGGAGAGTGGCTTCTGCTGTAGCACATCGATTTGGGTCATCAAAACCTAGGCACATGGCCTCAAGAAAGTCATTTAGATTACCCAAGACTGGACTGTCTTGTTCCAGAAGAGGGGAGCCCCAAGCCAGGGCTTCATCTTTGAATAAGGAAAAAATAAATCCCACCTTCTCTCTTTCAGATGGAAATTGGTGAGGTAACATCATGAAGTGCAAACGGCATTGATTTAGGAAACCCCTACATTTTTTGCGATCTCCTCCAAACTTTTCTGGCAGGGGCAAGCGGGCCTCTTGAGCAGGTGTAACAGTAGCAGCCGCAGCATCACGTGCCCTGTAGCTGGTATACTCACTGTGCATTGACTGAAATTTATTTTGCAGTTCAGCTACCTGGTCCTGCAGCACTTGGATGGTCTGTGCCTGGGTCTGCACAGTTCTTGCAAATAAAGCAACCTGCTGGGCCAATGCAGAATCTGTCCCGGCGGTCTCCATGAAAGGGCCAGATTATTCTGTAATGATATAGAAATCACAAAGTTGTGGAGACCAGTAGCCAAGGTCAGCAATACTCCAGTTCCGCAAACTTGTAGGTGAAAACAGGAACAAGGTTTATTGAAGTGATCAGAAAACCACACAATAATCTGGCAAGGATCAATAGACAGGAAGTGCCTTATATAGGCCAAGGACCAGACACCTGACCAGACACAGCTGAGGAGACTTAGGTACTGATACAATTGCTAGCAGAGTCAAGTTTATAAGGTCTCAATGGAATTCACAACAGGCAGGCTGGCGCAGTGGTAGGGAAGAGGTATAGCAGCCTGGGGACCAGGGTTCAAAACCCAGCAGAGTCAATTCCTCACATCTGTGTTCACATTTGAATATCTAAAGCAAGTTAAAAAACCTGCTTCCAGCTCAGAGTTCAGAGAAAACTGTTTTTACACTGCATTCTGGGGAGTTGAACTGGGACATGCAAATGTGCCCACAAATGCCTCACTCTTCAATCCATAGCCATTATCAAACATGGCTTCCTTTAAGCTTATACATGCTGTATTACACAGCTTTAATGCAAAGCCAAGTTTGGATTAAACATATAATGTATATATATATAATGTTTGCACGGAGGGCATCAATCTTAGTGACAGCCCCTGGCGGCAAAAGCTCTAGCTACGCCACTGTATCAGGGCATCATGTAAGTGCCATGGAGGTCTTCTTATCCTAATTATATATAGCTATATTACCAACTAGGACCTCCGTGCAATTCCTCATTTTGTAAAGTTACACCGGCAAAAAGTGCCCAGTAACTTTCCCCAGCAAGTCTGTTCACTTTTTTTAGCATGATTGCTACTGTGTGACTTGCAATGCCTGCTAGTAACTCTTACTCACAATATTGCACCTGATTCCCCATTGATTTTCACACATCAGTAATATTACTGTATATCTCGCTACAACATGTCACATGGGGCGACGCCATTTTGGATGCACTTCCTGATTGTTAGAACAATGGAGGGTATATAAGCCTCTGTGGGAGAGCAGAAAGGGTTTGATGTTGGTAAGTGCTGATATGAGCAGTACCTATATACATATTTCTATACTGTTTATTGTTTTATATCACTGAGGAAGCCTTTTTGACGAAACGCGTTTGATATTATTTTATGCTTTTAGATTATTGGTTTTATTCATTTTCATTGTGCCTATCCCTATTGACCATATATGGCCTGTATTGAGGATTGTATGGTGCAATAAATGTATGATAAACGCACTATTGTTTGTACTAGTGTGTTTCAATTGTCCCCAATAGTAGACATAAGGCGTTGGTATCATATTTTGTTCTGTAGACACTATATAATAGTGTACCCAATAGCATTGGTGATCCAACTATACCTGCTACAAAACTATCTGAATTGTATCCTGAGCCTGGGATTGAAATCTGAGGATTGGACATTGGGTACTTCCAGAGCTACCCTTTTTAATCCATACAGATACCTCATAACTTTGGGGTTATCACATGTGAGTTAAACACTATTTGATTGATGTTTTGACGTGATTATTATACACTCATATTGCACTAGGAGGTGGTGCGCTGTCTTTCCCCTACCCTTCTTATCATCTCTACTAGTTAACAGGACATTTTGGGAACGGTGTCCTGAGAAGAAGCTGCACACCTCTAGCATTTACATTGTGGCTCTGGACTTATATGGACGGACATTTACTCGGATTTCCATCTGTGTATTTCTCCAGAGGAACTGTATGTAGACACATCTATATAGTTCATACATATGGAACACTTGTTGCATTTATCCATTTTTTTCTGAATATTTTGTGTAAGCACAGTAGGTATACTATAGAGCTCTTCTATTTGTAGTAATATACTATATGTAAATTGCTTCTCTGTTTTCTATCAGTAATATTAAGACTTGTTTTTGCTCTTCTATTTCAATTAAGACTCTTCTATTGCATTAAGACTTATTACTCGAAACTCCTAATAGTACTGATGCTGGCTAAAAAAATTATGAATACTATAGAGCTCCCGCAAAGGGTGGCCATTGAGACCCCCATAGCATCGAAACTATTAAAGACCCCTGTGGCACCTAACTGTTAACCACTACCTTGTTTGTCCTTAAAGGACCCTAGTGGCATCTAACTATTAATACCTGCTGCGGAGGCCCTTAAAGAACCCCTACAACATCTATTACACTAACCCCTTCACCCATCTCAAAACCCAATCTATTTAAGGCAATCAGAATGTGCAAAAATGTCTATTTTCCCCGGGAACGGTGTGAGTGGGGAAGAGGGCAATCAGGAGTGAGTGGGAAAGGGGGTTTCCTTGGAATCCCTTTACCGCTTGCATGGATGGAGGGAATACCCTGCGATTGTCACTGGTGAAAGTGGAGATTGAGCAAAGTAATGTTGCTTAATTCACCACATTTTGCATAAACCCATGCTTTATGCTTTACTGACAAGGCAAGGGTTTGGAACAGTAATGTTACGGCTTTGAATACCTGTGTTACAGTACTGAAACTACCGCCAAAATTACGTACAAACGTAATTTACATGGTTAAAATTGAATGGGGCCCTAACTCGTAACTACCTCTCTTCCATAGTGATTTTAACATTTTTGAAACAAGTAAAACAAAAACCTAAAAACCACTGCGCCCCCCTTTTAGGGACTCAGGTGTGTATATGCAGCCCTTCAAGAGAAATAGATTGCCTTTCTCTGGTTTAAAATCTACTGTCAGGAAAATGATTTTTTTTATTTTCTACGATCACATTGTATAACTTTTGCCTACATTTAAAATGACACAGCAGAGGTTCCAATTATGGTGTGATTTAAAAATATAGGTAAAAACAAGTACTTCCCATTTGAATATTACCTAAAAAATATTTTTTTACAGTAAACATAAATTGAAGGTTTTTTTTTGTGTCTGTCATTCAGCCGTTCTGATCCTCAAATCAAACTTGATGGCTTTTCTTCAGTGTGTGATCATTGCTATCGCTACTCTCTTGGGATTGTACGTACTGTACTCAGAATCATTTTAGCAAGTGGTTGGAGAGCAATGCCCAACATTTCAATGGCCATGTCCTAAAAATATGCAAACATCTATGGAGTAATTAGCAATGGTTAGCAATGGATAAGCTTGAACACACAGATAAAATGTCAAGCTAGGAGGCAGGGTAAAGAATGTTATTTGACAAAAAAAATGACAAACCCAATGTAAGTTTACTGTAAGATTATTTATTTTTAAATTGACATTTTGTTAATAAAGTACTTGTTACCACCTATAGTATTAAATTATACCACTTTTAATGTATGGTTTTCAACATCTTATAAGTATTCTCTGACAGCTGGTTCTTTTTTTTTTAAGTGATAGAAGCAAGTTAATGAGTGTAGATAAAATACAATAGTTTTTTAAATTAAAGTTCAATGATAAACTCAAGTTTAAAATGATATGAGTTTATTTATTTAGTAAAAATCAAACAAAATAACCCCCTTAATAGGATAATTTTACAGTTTGGTGTTATGCAGGTTTAATGCATGAGCAATCATGTGTAATTAAGGTTGACATTCTCCAAGATTCTGAAACTATCCTTCTGTAATGTCTCAGGATCCCCTTGGTAATTAATGACATGTATATAATATATACCGTAGTTGCTCATGTACATTTTTCTGTTATAGTCTGATTCTTAGATTTTGCTGACAACATAAACTTCAGAATGTTTGACACAATATATACTTGTCTAAGAAGGTTTTAAATGTCATGACTGGTTTATGTTGAGTAAGTGGATAAACCTAAATAACTCTGTCACCCTGAAACCTATTTTTTTTTAAAACTAATTCTTAAAGAGAGTGAAAAACTAGATATACATTATAGTAGCCATTTGTTCACAAAAATTGATACATTCCTGACATTGGCCCTTACTCTGTTGCCCAATTCGTAGATTCATACACACTTAAAACTGTGCTTAATATTTCCACATATTCTATTAGCTACTCTCAATCCGATTACGAGTTCCCCAGCCCACAATCAGTGCCGGCCAGAGAAAGACACAAATTCAGCCTTAGAACCCCATTGTTTTAGCACAGCTTGAATATTAGGAGCTCTATATAATTAAAGTTACACAAAATCGATATTCTATTAGACCCGTAGTGCTAGCCCTCAAATAAAGTCTGACCCGCAACTGAAAAAAGTATCAAGTACTAAATAGGACTTGCAAGGGCTTTTTCAAACACTTATTGGAGATGTAACAGCAATTAAACAAACAATACTGTACTTTAAAAGCATGGGAAGTCATGGAAACATCTTAGAATTAATTGCAGAACAGTCTCAAACCCACAAATATGCATTTCATAAATATTTTTAATTGTTATTTCTGAGTAATATCGATTGCAAACTCAAGGGGTTAATACATGTCATGAAAATCACATTACTAAAACAGATGATCTAATGCATTTTATAGAGTGCTAGATTGCGAGCCAGAAAGGCAAATATAACTTGGCACTAATTAATTCTTAGCCTCTGATTGCAGATAACATGTAACTTCCATGTCTCACTGACATCATGATGAGAGCCTCGTTTACTATTGGCTGTGTCTAAGAAGTAAATTACGGGCTTGCTTAAATATTGTCAAATCATATGATCATGCCCCCTGAAATACTACTTAAAAAAGCAGTGTTTACAAGTTTAGGCTTAAGGAGGTAAAGCTTGAATCAATAGAATACATCTAAACATTTAGAGTAAAAAACACCTGCAGCCAAAATTTGAGATTGAGACATTTGCAAGCTTCTAATAGAATAGGGCCAATTGTTTCTGCTGTATTTTTATGCATATGGGCAACTTCTGAGTACTAATTAGCTGCTTTTGATGTGCTAATAGGGATTACAGACTTTTGTCTGTCTCTGTGATGTAAAAAAATATGCCCCCAAGATTACCTTGTAGATATGTCCCCTCCTGAATCCTTATCAAGCACTCAGCCACAGATTAGGTGATTGAGCCATCCCTAGCATAAAGGAGCCAAAATGTACAGGGGTAGGGGAGGTAGAAGCGGCAGAGTGAAATTATGGAAGTGGAGGCAAAAGATTTTACAGGAGGAGGAAGTAGAACAAGCAAAGGAGGGTAGAAGGGGGCAGTTTTAGGCAGTGTGGGCGCAGGTGAAGGTAGCTGGGACAACGAGAGGCAGTTTAGAGAAGTTAGAGGTAGCTGAGGTCCAGGAGCGGCAGTGTGGGGCAGGGGGAATTCTCTAGAGGGAGGGAACCAAAGTATATGGCATGGGCTGGGGGCAGGAAGAAGCATGGTGGGACAAGGGGAGGCATTGTGGGACAGAAAGAGGGAGCATGAGGCATGGGGGAGTAGCGTGGGATTGAAAGTGGGAGACAGGGAGGTAATGTAGATCAAGGAGAGTTAGTTGGTGCAGGGGAAGAAGAGTAAAATAGTTCTGCAATGCACCGCTCCCTTACCTTAGCTTTTTTCACATTATATGCGCTATACTACAGATGCAGTGTAACACTCAGACGCCCCACCCACAAGATGGGCAACTGATACAGAAAAGAAAAATAAATTATACAAAAAATCCTCTATATTATGGGGTAGAACCCGGGGCCCCTCTATAGGCAAGTAGATAAGTGAGTGTCAACTTTAAGGGGAATTTCAAATATCCCATGGTTTTGGAGATGCCTTTACTATAGTATATTTCAGCAAGAGGATACTCCATGAGAATGCATACTAAAGATTTTTGACAAAAAGGTAAATGATTTACTATTTGTGGTGAAGAGAGCAAAAGACATGTCAATATAAATAGATAAATATATAAATCAAAATCTAAAGCACCTTGTGCCTATGGCACTTTCACTGTCGCCCCACAAATATACTGTGTATGGCACCGTTAAATATGGCTTAATTATGAGATAAATTCAGATTTTATTTAGCAAACATTATCAGCATTTTTTTATTCATTGCATGTTGGATAGACTGTCCAGTAGCTGAGTAGAGGCATGGACTTCCCCATTCATATTACTGTGTGTGTCTCAAACATCAGCAAGTACAGACAATCAAATTAATTGTCTTGCATATCTCAAACATAAATGATAGTGAAAGATACATGATCCAAGCATTCTCAAGTGTCATTCCTAACTAAACTCAAGGATGCTCCCAAACCAGATCCTTACTCACTAAACTATTTGACTCAATGATCTGGAATAGACAGGACACAGCTGTTTTTTAAAAATCCGCTGTGGATTATAAAAACCCTGGCCTGTTTGTGAAGCCTGCCACAAACAATATTAGCAGCTTCTTAAGCCATGAGCATCAAATAATTTTCAGACTTTGCAAATGAATGAATCTGCCATGACAGCAATACTTCTCTTTCAAGACATGAGGTGTGGGTACAAATTGACTTCTGAGCATTTAATTCCAAGCCCATAATTACCTTCATACAGCCTCGTATGTCTGCGAGTTAGACATTTGTCATAGTTACAGATTTAATTAACTCAAGCCTGCAAGTACAGGCTCACAGCCACCACACGCAAAGCATGGACATGTATATAGCATTTCAGGGCATGATCATGATCAATTGAGCAAGCCTGTAAGGTACATTTTAGACAGAGCCGATAGTAAATGAGACCGTCATCATGGCATTGGTAAAACATGGAGTTTAATCAACAATCAATTAGTGTTTCAAAGTCCGATCTGCAATCGGACTTGCAATCCAGAAATGTAGAAATCAATAAAAATCAATAAATCAACGGTTCTAGACCACGCTGGTTCCATGATATGTATTATCTCCTTGATTCCCGGGGTACATATAACACAGAAATAAAACATATTTTTTTTTTTATTGCAGATTTGTGAGCTTGAGACTGTTGTGCAATTAATTGTAATGTCTTTAATTGCTTTCCCAGTAAGTACAGTAGTGTATTTATATTTGCTTTTGCAGTGTTGCGAACAGGTGTTCAACCCACTTGCGAGTCCTATCTAGTAGTTGTATAATTTTTTATACATTTGCCATTTACAGGTTAGAAGGCAATTGAGGGCTTGTTGAATTGTTGTAATTAAATATGGATGTTGCATCTTTAGCAATGGTAACATTTGCGGCCTTGAAACATCAGAGGAGATAGGAATGGAGTCCAGTTTTTGAAAAGCGCAGGGATTTTGAGCCTGTAACCCGCAAATCGATTACAGGTAGCAACATTTTGGTGATTAAATATCTGTAACTGTTACAGGCTCCAGTACGGGCTCATATAATTGCGATTTGGACAGTTGAATAGGGGCCGATGTCTGGCGGAGGGAGTTGGGCCAGATAAGCTAAAACAAATCCTCCTCACTCCTTCCACTTCTGATTAGATAATAAAAATCAGCAGAACACATTATATTAAACTCTAAACCAGGAACTATAGAAGACAGAAATATGGAATCAACAAGGCACAAGCAGAATCTGCAAAAATAAATATTTTCTCTAAAAATACTTGTATACTCACAGTTTACACAGCTGCTAATATTATTAGTTTGTTACATACTTTTATCACAAGCTACTGTGATCCATTCCTTAATTCTATGTATTTTCACAATGCTCATCTGCTTTTTTGTCCAAACTGGATTTGAAATGTTTCAGCGAGATCCTCAGCACCTCTTATATTGTTTATCAAACACTTAATTTCTCCCGTTCAAGCATAACATCTTGCTGTTTTTACCTACCAATATAAACAACCTTCAAATCAATTTTTTATGCATGGAGAGTGCCAGCTTTTCCCGAGTCCATTGTAATTAAAACATTCTGCATGGGTAAGCAGAAAGCAAGATAGCTCCCATCCTTTTATTATACACCTAAAGCATTATATTTTTCCACTTCCATTCTCCCTCTCCAGCCTCGGGGTGGCTCTTTCCCTCCTGCCTCTCACAGACAAGTCTAGGGTTTTCAGATTGTGTTTGGCTGGGATTTCAGGTGTCAGTACGAGTGTGATTTATGCATGGTACAGCTTAACCCTCTCCACAGACCGGAGGGCTTTATTGATTAAGTTAGGCCGCAGCAATCAGTAGGATGTTTAATGATTTTCTCCTTTTTTTGCATCTAACAAAGTTCATCTGGAGTTTTTCTGGATTTATTTACATCCAATATAAATTCAGGCTCTATGCATTGTTATATATATATATATATATATATATATATATATATATATATATATATATATATATATATATATATACCCCACTTAACCTACGCTGTTTAACACTGATTCGCTATAACACAGTTTTGCCAGCAGATCCCCCATTAGCACTAACTCGATGCTTGTGTATCATTCCAAAACACCAAGAGCCATGAAAGGAATTTTAAAATTGAGTTTACCTGTGATTTACCCTATGTTCATTTTGACCGTGTTTAACACTGTTTTGTTTAGCACTTCATCATGGACCCTCGGTACTTGACTACTTCCAATTTTGTTGATTCCGGTATTCAAAGCATCTGGATGAGCAAAAAAGCTTGATAATTGTCGCACTACCTTGGTACTCATCGTGCTTGCTAAACCCAATTTACATTATTCCTTATGGGAGTTTGGTACCAAGGATCCATATAGATTTATATTTATATTCCCACACTCAACCTAGCCTCATTGCATAACATAGGAACTATCTTTTTATCCTTTTACCATGCATTTAGTAAGGGCTAAAGTATCTCTTTAACTATTGTACTAGAATATAACCTCATACTAGGTATAATATACCTTTATTATTTACCTTTTATTGTTTTAATTAAAAATGGCTTTTATAACATTTTGCTGCCTTTTTATACTTTTAGTCACACCAATTTTTCAAACATATATATTTTGGTCATTATCCAGTGGCGCTTTATATCTACTACCTTAGATCTTGCTTGATGTAATGCACTTTAACCTATTAAAGTATGGATACGGCTTAAAGTCCCATTTGGATCTATAGGCCAATTTCTCGGTGGTGCTAAACACAAAGTGGATTTCTTTGCTGCTTTTGAAGACATTACTGCAAAAGAAATATGTTACAGAACAAAGCAAGGAGAATCGGCTTAAATCAGCCCCTGGACACTTAATGCTATCACAGCAGGATTATCCTGCCTTGGATGTACTGTGCAGACAGGCATAATGTGCTTTCCTAAAGCCACTTAGCAGATTTCAATATATAATCTGTATTTGAGGAAAAATGACATGTGGTGGGAGGAACAGACACAATGAACAATTAAAGAGCTGACACAGCAAGGAGCATATGTCCTCCCTGCCTCTATGTCATGAAGTCACCCTGTTCATGTGCAGATTGGGTGGGACACAAGCTCCTTCTGGTTCACTATTACATTTTTGTTCTGCAGCTAGGTCTGTGGCATCAGGGCATTTACTCTAGTATACCAAGCCCATACCATCTTGCCGTAAAGGCTTCTGGGAAAATAACAGAGTTATGGGTAAGTGAAGCAAGACATTCATTGTTATATTTTTATGGTTAATGTGAATAAGCACTTCTTGATGCAAAGGGTAAGTGAAACCAATAGAAATGGTAGAGACAGACACAGTAAAGGAAAGCAAGTATGCACAGAATATGTGTAATGGAGTCCTTAATGGACCACTGTACTATAGAAATAGTTGCTAAAAAAAATGAAAGTACATGCATAAGTATACTTGATCAATAAAGTTTTAACTTTGTAATGTAAATAGTTATACTTTAAAGCTCTTACTTTTATAGGTTTCTGGCCGATGTGCTGTGCCGCTTAGCTTTACCCATTTTGCTTAATTAGGAGCAGAGCAGCTGTAGCAGACCTCTTGCTGTGTATTCTGGTGTCTGTCTAGATGTACCTATTTATTTGTCATGCTAATAAACCTAGTTTCAAAACCAGTGCGTTTTAAGCGTTTCCAGAGCTCATGAGGACCAACCTTGAGATCCAGAACATGTTTAAGAGGGTGATACCACATGTGACACACTACATTTGTATTTAGTTTTGTACTGATTGGAATATACTGCATATTAACTGCAGATTGATTTATTAATCCTCTATTTATAACTGTGACTAATGGTTTAGGCTTTACTTACCTGTCTGGTCCATGGGGAACAGCAGATAAAGGTTTTATGGAGCAACATTGACCTAGTTTAATACCTGGACCTGTGAAGGTTTGGTTTAGGGATCTTACCCTGAATTGACAAAGTCTTCTTCTAAAGAAACATGGGGGACAACCACCATCACCACACTATAGCTCATCCGATAAGTGTGACTTAGGTTTTAGATGTAAAACGTAGTCTTCAAAATTATGCAATATGGGTTGAAGTGTCAGTCGACCTCTGTAATGAATAATAATTCAATTGCTGCTGAAGAAATAAGCGAGCAGGGCTTGGTTGTGTTATATTGTCAGATTAACCCCTTCTGGATCGTTACCATGTTGTGATGAAAGGGCTTGTGTACTTCAATGAAGCTGTGAGCTAAATCATGTAGCTTCACCCAAGATGGTCTGGTCATAACAGAGAGGTCAGACAAATTGCAGTGAACCGGAGAAGGAACTGGCACCCAGTCCCATATATTTACCAAGAAAGCAATATGGATAAGCACAATCAGAAACACAGGCAGATATGCCTGGAGTGCTATGTCCATAAGGTCACCAAGGGTTGGGCATGACTGAAGGACTGAACAACAGCAACAACAACCAACTTGAAGGATGTATATTATGCTTAATTTGAAAACAGAATACATTAAATTAGAAAATCATGCGTGAAGATTCGCTTTGGGAGTCAGCCATGTTATGTACAGAGGTATCAATTTTTATTGGTCAGAATTTGTGGCCAGCCACATACTTTCTTATAGACTAGAAGAGAGGGGCACATTTCCTCTTTGAATCTTTAAAAACAGAAGATAAAAAAAAAACTGCCGCATTTATTTATGAAATCAAAAAAGCATTTCTAATGTTCATGGTAGAACAAATGTGAAGTTAACTGTCCCTTTAAATTAGACACACAAGATCTCACAGCAATTTAAGTTAGAAACAAATGTCGCCCTTTCTTTTGATCTATTTGCCGCTTTTCTATCTCTCAAATTGTATCTGTGTCTTGGATTGTTAATTTTAAGAGAGGAGAAAGATATTGAAGCTTGATCCTGCATGACCTCAGAACTGTAGTAATTAAGAATTTAGATTGACCTTAGAAAAGCAAGTCTCAAACACTTTTGGATACACTTGAACGGACTAATTAATATAATGTTCCCTTATAATAACTGCGACAAACAGGAGAATTTGTGTTGTAATTTGTAGAGATCATCTACTGTCTATATACAAGGAAAGAAATAGACCTTCAACAAAAAAGCTATTTTATATCTCTGTGTTTCCAAAAATTCAGTGGCACCCTCATTGCTGTGTTTCTGCCCATGGCAATGAGGCCCAGGCCTAGGGAAGCACAGACTGGTAACTAAAACTGAAGTATAAGTATTTCGGGTATATTCCTGTTTTATTTTAATTTTAAAAATAATACATTGTACTAATCAATGTGTATATATATATATATATATATATATATATATATATATATATATATATATACATATATATTTCAGGTTCTGTCTCTGTGTTCCTCATGTTAGAGTTTTTGTATTAAGTCTGTAGACTAGGGTCATAGCAAAGGGACAGCAAAGGGAAGGGTGCACAACTTAGCTGGAGGAGGAGCAAGGAGGAGGAAGGTAGGGCAGAGCTTGGGAAGACTATATGAGTACCATAGCCTCCCCCCTCACTTCCTTTCAGTGGCTGTTCCCTTCCAGAGAACATTTGAAAAACAATTAAAAGCCCACCCAGCCTCTTCGTTTTTTTTCTCTGCTTTTTCGTCTAAGCAATTGCAAGTCACAGCTTGCGGCGGCGTTTCGCTGCCAGGTGCCAAGTTAGGGAAAACAACAGAGGGACTGGGTGTGCCAATGGCTTAAGTGCCTCCCTTTTTGGTTAGTAGGTGAAGTGATGCCTCTCTACTGTCAGTCCTAAAGGTGGAGGCATCCCAGCAGCAAAGGCGCTGGCGCCTGGACCCTGTAAGTTGGTCATGTGACCTATGGTTGGTTTGGTATGTTGACAATAGTTAATAAAGTGGCTGTGGCCTAATTTCTCAAAGTAATGTTTCATGGTAATTAATTGTTGGGAGTGGTAGTGGTAAATTTGGTAGTATTTAGTGACTGAGCCAGTGACCCTGCGATAATGCCAGGTCAAGTAGGTGGAGTAATGAGGACAGGGAATGCACAAATGTTAATGGTCCTTGGGTAGCATAAAACCTATATATACCTCTGAATGAAATCCAAAAAGCACAAAGTGACCATAAAATAACTCCTATTCTACGTGCAAACTCTCTTAACAGTCCTGAATAAAATTATATCTGCAAATATAATGGGATTAATAAAACACAATATACCTTACTTTTATTGCCTGAATATTTGCTTACTCTGACTCTGAATTTAGCATCTTATGAAGGAACATGATTGCCTCACCTAAAAAATAACAGGTTGTAGTTGAATGCACAAAAAATAGTACTCACTTACTGCACATATCAGGGCAGAAAAATTACATCTATAGTACTCTAGCCAAATTATAGAGTTATGAAATATTATTATTGTGTTACTTCTATTGCCCTCCATCCTTGCTCCCATTACTGTAGTGCAAACCTCAGAGCCTGTCACTATAGGAGGATGTGAACAACAAGCTGTGAATCTCCATATTACAAATTACAGCAGCACAGCCATGCCTGCATGCACTCACGTTGTGTATACCCAGTAGGGATCCATGGCTCGTGCTCTTTTAACTTTTTTTTTATTATTATTAACATTTATTTATAATATTTACTATTTACTTTTCACTATTACAGTGTCCCTTTAAGCCAGTGATTCACCCCAAGACTGGTCATGATTTAGGTCTAATACTGTGAATACAGGTGTGACAATCAGAGTATCCATGACCAGTTGAATACTAACCGCCTTACCTATTTTATAAGCCATATCCTTTTAAGAAAAGTTTATTTAGAAATACAACATCAGAGTTAGGTTAAAATATATAGGTTTTTTATATATAAATGATAATAATAGAATATACAGTAAACTAATTGTAGCAAAAACAGATGGGAGAAACATGTGAAGAGGATCACATCTCCATGATGTCATCCAGCCCGAAGTCAGCAAGCACGCACTGACAACCAAGAAGTTTAAATACAGGAGAGGCTTTTGATATTGCTTTTCCTAGCGGATTTTAATTAAAGCTATAAAGTTGCATTTCTATTTTTTCATTTTTGAGGATCCACAAAGTGAGAAGAGTGGGAAGAATAAGGAAGATTTCTTCAAGAGAGAGGAAGGTGTGCTTGGACAACCCTAATTTAATTTCTAAGCGTAGGTCCTAATTCCATGGCTTGCAAACATTCTTAAATATCATGACCACTTATTAGACTTATGTTAGCCCCATGCTCTTCTTAAAGGGGAAAACCTTATATAATATAATAGTTTAATAACACCAACTTTAAAAATAAATCAAAACAATTTAAATATAAAAACATAAACATTAATCTTATTCCATAAAATTAAAACAATTTAGAATATTTGTTTAATCCATTAGGATATAACGATTTAAAATCATACACCTTCTTTATTTCTCTTTCTTCTATTTGTTGTAAAAATATTTTCCTTACAATCTAATTCAACCTTATCTACTCCTCTGAAGCACATTTATGCAGGATCTTTACTAGGACATTTTTAAAATGCAAAGATGTTCCATTGTCTTCATGTCATCTTATTATATTGTGGACTTTTTCCACTGTTCTCAGTACGAGATTTGATGGTGCACAGATATATTGAAGATGACAACTACATGTTAATAAATAGATTACATTAATACTGCTGCAAGTGATTACATCTTTTATATCATTCAATTTCCTTTTGATGTGATTAATGTCTTTTAATTGTTCTTTCTCCTTTTTCATATAACTGTGAACCAATCTATCCCTAATTGCTGGTGCTCTTCTAAATACAATCTCTTGTTGCTCTGATAAAACAGGTCTTAGAAGAGGATCTTTCTTTAAAATTGACCATTTGTTTTTTTAACTATTCTTCTAATCTTACTAGCTTGAATTTTATAATCCAATATTAATGGAATCCTTTTCTTATCTTTGCCTTCTTTTCATTTTTACAATTTAATAATTCTTCTTTTTCCATTTCTCGAACCTGCACTAATGCTTATAGTTATAGTTTAATCAAGTAAAAATGCACCCACATCACATTTTACTTGAATAAACTAGTAATAAAATTATTAGACAGTTAAACGTTTTTAGCACAATAAAATTACATTTTAAAAACTGTGAGTTTTAAAAGAAAATGTAGGTCTAAAGTTTGGGTTTTGTTTGCTTATTTGTAGATCATTTATTTAGGTAATGGAGTTGTTTATAAAGGACTCAATTCCTGTCTGTAAAATTAAATAGAAAGTGTTGTTCTAAGTTTATGTGAGAGCGTACTTTTATTAATCGTTGTTGATATGCATTTTTAAGATTGTGTTTGTCACAATCTGCTACTTTAGTTGGGCTTGGTAAGAACCTTGTTCAAATCTACCCAACAGAATTGTGAGGTCCTTTTACACCTCTGATAGCAGAACATGGACCAGAACCAAGTAACACACTCCAGGAGCTTGTTTCAGCAGACCAGGATATCAGGAACACAATAGCCACCGACTGTGACTATTCTCTGCCATTGGATACACCATACAATCCCTTAGAATTGTAGGATTCATTCACAGAATGGCACTTATATCTTGATTATGTAAGTCCAAAAAAACTGCCACTCCTTTATTGAAACTATCAACATATATCCAATTTTCTGGCCACAAGCTGGCCAATCACAGTAAGCACCATCCTTGGGTACACAAATGATCTACCAATGGTGACTGCCCATGTGGGGGGAACATGTATATCAAATTATGTCATATTCTCTCTGCAATGGGTCATCTAGATAACTGCTCAAGGGCCCTTATCTTGTAATGAACGTAGGATAATTTCTCCTTGATGTAGGGGCCATCTGGCTCTATGCCTGTGTGATCTAACTCAGATCCTCTGTTGTCACAGTTTACTTTGCAATAGCATAGACATGTCTATGTGTTTAAGTATATTCTGAAGATTAAACTAGCTCTGAAAGAACCACCAGACAATAGTAGTTGATGGTACTTAAGTCCCCTTGATCTTTGTATTTGTTTAGGTGTGGGTGAGTCAGCACAAGCTAACAGTGCATGACCTCCCTGTTAATGTCCATGTAAGCTATTATGTTACCCCATAGCTCTCTTGTAGCTGAGAAACCCATATTCTCACTGTCACAATCATAATACATGCATTACAGTTGTCATTTTAAAACCATAAGCAACAAAAAATACATAACCATAGTAATAAACAGGGTAACTTGCCAGCACAGGCCCAGGCCAACGACCAAAACAGTCCAGTCAGGCCCTTGACATGGAAATGTTTTATATAAGGGATGTTATGGATTTTAGAATTGATGGTTTATAATACAAAATATATGTTTTTTATATATGAATGATATTAATAGAATATACAGTAAACTAATTGTAGCAAATACAGATGGGAGAAACATGCGAAGAGGACCACGTCTCCATGATGTCATCAAGCCCGAAGTCAGCAAGCACGCACTGACAACCAAGAAGTTTGAATACAGGAGAGGCATTTGATATTGCTTTTCTTAGCAGATTTTAATTAAAACTATAAGGTTGCATTTCTATTTTTTCATTTTTGAGGATCCAGAAAGTGAGAAGAGTGGGAAGAATAAGGAGGATTTCTTCAAGAGAGAGGAAGGTGTGCTTGGACAACCCTAATTTAATTGCAAAGCGTAGGTCCCGATTCAAGTTCTTGCAATATACTACACCAGCAGTTATTTTTGTCCTCTCTCTTTCTCTCTTCATCTTTCCCTGTGTTATATTTTACAACCAAATACTTAATCATTTTGGGCCAAAGATATATACGGAATAAAAGTATGGGACACTTGCACCGTCCATTTTGCTGCTTTATAAATAAGTTTAACACATGCCCTTTCAAATGTGTAATCAAATATGTTTGAGTTCCATATTCTTTTAACCATCTTATCTTTTATTGTAAATAATTATTTTTTTCACAAAATAATGTATTTTTCTAAAATATTGTGTAGTATGACCCTATAAACAGTGGTCGGTTTATTCTACTCTTGATCGTCTGAAAAGAACACTGTAATGTCCAAACAGTAGCCATGTGCTTTATTTATGCATTGATCATTAATATAATTTGTATTCAATGGTTTAAAATGTAATACACAATGTTAAATTTCATTTCAATTATCAGACTAAGCTATCTGCTGGTAAATGGATAGGAGGTTTTGTCTATCAGGCAGCCGCTACATTTTGAGACGTAAGGTTATATCAAACCAATGCTCTTCTGGCTAAGGACTGCTGTGTTAAAGTGGTTTTCCTTGACAATAAGCTTTTATTATGGAGGCAGTAGATTGTACTTAAAGCCCTTTAGACCTGTTTCTTAGCCAGGTCTTCTCCCTCCGTAATCACCTTGTCTGAATGGAGGCAACAGTTCAAATGGAGGCTGATAATGTAATGTAATTGAAAGTGAAGTTAATAATATATGATTAAATATTAATTGTATTAATGATCAGCACATACTTAAAACAATGACCTACTCTTGTTAGGGCCTTGACAGTGGTCATTAAAGGGCAAATCTGGTTCTAGGTATATACTTCAAGTTTAGACTGGCCTCTCGATTTTGTCAGCTTGATTCCAAAGGTTGGTTTTCTTGGTAGGTGCATGATTGAGGAACCTTTCTAACAAGGGTGCCTGCCTACTTCATCACCCTCTGCCTCCTACATCACTGTTTACCCTGTCTGCCTGTCTCAAGCTCTTGCCTGTGACTGCTCAATGTTGTCTTCTGGCTACCCTGGAAATCTGATTCGATATCGCCCAATGTCAAGCTAACCAATCTAGTATATCTTCCTAACTTGTAACCAACAATTTAACAGAGATATAATTCCAACCTTGTTAATACCTTCCTGGCATTTCTGGTTTATTCAGCCTTTTATTTTTATATTTTTGTCTAATTACCTGTTATTCAGAAGCCCACCCTGAGTTCTTGCCTCCAGATCTTCCCCATCTGTTGTTCGTCACTCCTCCTTTTCACCTGTGTTCCAACAACCAACAATCCACCTCCGGGTTGTCTTGAATACCCAGAGAATAGTCAAACCAAAGAGGCAATTAGTGGCTTCTGCTCAACCATGATTCATGGGATTCATATATTTTGCTAAATAAATGGCTTGGTTCAATCGGATAGCAAGTTCAGTCATTCCCCAAAGACACTGAACAGTTGGTTGATTGAGTAAGCTCTTTGCTATTGTCTTTGCCTATAGCGTTCTCTGCAATCTTGTCAATTTCATTCGAGTGACAAATTACATCTGCTTATTTCCGATGGTGTCTGGGAGGTGATTGCAGAAAACATTTAACTTTATTCTCATGTCCTTAGAAGCAAACCGACAACGAGAGGGAAAGATTCATTTGTAAAATTCCTTTACAATATGTTTTTTTTTTTAATAGATCTGAAACATAGATATATCCTCCAATGGTTTTATACTGTCAGTGATGGCAAGCTGAAAAGTGATGGTAGACATGAAAGGGGCTCTCTGTTCCTAATGGAGAGTGACACAGTGACAGATCTGTCTGGAGGATATTACATGTGTCTATATAACAGGATTCACATGTATTTAAAGTAGCATATTTAACAGTAATATAAATTCCTTCTATTAATAACCCTTTACATTCTGAAGGAGCCAGACATAATGATTAAATGGCTTAGACATATGCTCTGAAACAGAATACAAACCGGCAATGGTTTATCTCAGTGAAAAGGGATGCACAGGAGACGGGAGTGACTTTGGATCCATCATGTAGTTTTCATTTCTATTTAGCCCTCTCTCCACACTTGCTTCTCTCTCATCCCTCTATCCCTGTCACCCTCTTCCTGCATCCCATCTCACTCTAGACCTCTCTCCACACTCTCCTCTCTGCAACCCTCTATATCTCTGTTTACGTTCTCTCTCACCACTTCCTCCTTCTGCACATCATCTCTTTCCAGAATCATCTCCATACTCTCCTCTGTCTCTTTCTATTCACTTCTACCTTCTCTGTACAAACCATCTCTCTGTTTTCTCTCTCTCTTATCTCTAACCACACTCTCTCCACGCCCTCATCTTTCTCTACTTCCTATCTCTCTTCAGATTATTTTTCAGTATTTCTCCAGCAACCTCTCTTCATTCTCTCCTTTCTCTCTTGTCTCTCTCCTTCTAATCTCTCTCCACATCCTTGGCTTTCTAAGTATCTTCTACAGCATTTCTCAGCATTCTCTCTTCTTTCTGTCACTTGTCTTTCTCCAGCCTTCTCTCCACACTATCTATCTCCAATCCCCTCTTAACAGTCTCTGCTCAGTCTGTGTCTCTCATCTCTCTCCAGTCCTCTCTCCACACTCTCTCTGCCCCATATCTCTCTCCAGCCTTTTCTCCACATTCTCCTCTCTGCCTCATATCTCTCTCAAGCCCTCGCCCTACGCTCTTTCTCCTCACTCTGTGCCTCCTATCCCTCTCCAGCCTCTCTCCACATTCTCTCTTCTTCCCATCTCTCTCAGTCCCTCTTTTCCATACTCCCCCTTTCTTCATATTGAATCCAATGAAACATTCTTTTATCTAGCTACATGTCAATTAATTCCTCTCCTTCTGTCATAGAAAAAATACAACATAAACCAGCCCCTGCAATGCAATCAGTGTGCCCTTGTTGGTTTGAAGTACTTCTGGGTGCTTTCAGCCTGAAATACACTGCAAACATTTCTAAATGCATAAGGCGCTCTGGGTGCTCACTTGTTCCCACTGACTATAATACCAGCAGAAACAATGAATACTTTTATTGCTTCAGCCTTCGCTCACTGACAGAATAGAGATCGACTATACAATTGAAAAGGAAAAGAAACAGCAGAACATCTATTTTCAAATGACTGTGATCATAAAGGCAAACGAACAGTTTGATGCCCTGAAATAGGTGCTTCGGCTGGTCTTCCCATAAGGGATTACCACTGCTGCCTTATTATGGCTTGGTGACATGTAGCAGAGATGCTGTGACAGAAGGAGACTTTGCGGTGTCACATACAGCACTGTATTAGTTAAAGTCATGGGCCTCCATTCAATTGAGCAAAGGTTAGTTTCTGAAGCCGTAATGTAGCCTGTAAACTAATTTGCTATTCAATTGGCGTCTTTTAGCTATCCTCAAACGATTTGTGAGTTACAGGCTGAAAATCTCTGCGGGTGTCCAAATCGTAACTCCAACCCATTTAAGCCTTTGATCTTTCAAGCCCGTAAACGTTACAATTGCAAATTGAATTGCTACAATTCCTCAAGCCGTCAATTGTTTTCACACCCGTAAATAGCTAATGTAGAAGAAAATCCTATGAGTACCAGATAGGACTCGCAAGGGGCACCGGTTCGTAGCACTGTAAATGCAAATAAAAAATCAATACTGCACTTTAAAAGACAGGGAAAGCGATGAAAGACATTACAATTAATTGCACAACAGTCTCAAGCTCGTAAATCTGCAATTAAATTTTTTTTTTACGTTTCATTTTCGTGTCATATCAATCTCGGTAATCAAGGAGTTAAAACATATCAGACAATCCACATGGAATAGAACAGTATCGCCTTTCATTTTTATTATTTTATGCATTGCCGGATTGCAAGTCTGATCGCATATCAGACTTCTAAACGCTAATTGATTGACGTTTAACCTCCATGTTTTACTGACGTCCTAAGGACGGTCTCATTTACTTTTGGCTGTTTCTAAATCGGTAGTTGCGGCCTTGCTTAATTAATCATGATCATGCTCTGAAATGCTACTTACGGGTGCATGGTTTACCATATAGGCTTTCGGCCAGGTAGCTGCAGTTGCAAATTTCAAATTCAAACCGTAAATCATGCATCTGCAATTAAATGGAGGCCATGGAATACTTGATTTCCTCTGGGAAAGTTTTTGAGGAAATATATCCACAGAAAGTCCAAAACCTACAAACACATTTTTCTATCTATCTATCTATCTATCTATCTATCTATCTATCTATCTATCTATCTATGCCTATCGATCTACATATCAAACTGCTTATCTGTCTATTTACTTGTGCATTTATCGGCCTGAATTTGATATTTCATATAACAGCCCTTTCGTCTAAATTTTCTTAAACCATTACACATTTGGTTTACACCACATAGAATGTCCACACTGTCACATATTTGTGTCACCTGCAAAGATGTAAACCTTCCCTTGGACCCCAATAATAATATCATTAACAACAGAATAGGCCCCAGAATGGATCCCTGTGGAAAACCTCTGGTAACACACCCTTCCTCTGACACATATCCTTCAGCTAGTGTCCTACCTACTGAACAATGTTTGAATCCGGTGTGCCTTTTCTACCTTCTTACCTGTCAGTTATCCTTTCTGGTTCAACCACCAAAAACAGTCTGTGATTTCTTTCTACTGTGTGCTTATTGTTAATAGTTGCTTCTTCCATTGCAAAGCCATATGAAACTGACATGGCTGAACTTGTGTAGACCCCCGGGAATAACTAGGCTGATTAGGAAAAATGACTCTCTGGCATTGCATGAGCTAATTGGTGTCATTCTCATATGGCTTTACAAAAAAAAACAATACTGCCAGAGGCAGAGCTATTATTGCTTACATTTCAATGTAAATTTACCTCATAAAATGTAATTTTTTGATAAAGTACTTTTTTAAACTTATCATTTAAATTATACCATGTCTGGTTACCTAGCATGGCAACTGACTATATGTCTTAGCCCTGCCTTTCCAGTGAAATAGAAATACAATCATGTAATGGAAATGTACTGCGGGTTCAACTCAAGGTGATATGATCTTCACAAAATCAAAAGTCATCCCATACCAATCTCTTCTGGAAACTGTACGAACTGTAAAAAGCAACTTGTAAAATGACATTTTTATATTTGATGCATAATGTTCATTCAATCTCTGGCCTGGTGGATTTTTTCTGCTAGTAAAAGAAGAAAAATTATAGACAGAGATGGTGAATTCAATACATATCATTATAAAAAGTAAGAAATCATATTTCTGCCTAACTTATTAATTATCCCCAAATCTGAAGCAGGGACATTAAACTGATATATTGCATGAACTATAAGATGCAAGATGAAAATGCCTCTGTGTATTTGTAAGCTTATTTTTCACACTTGGGTAAAAGGCACATAGGGCTTAATCATATTAGCTCCAAACAGGGATAGATTTACCACTAGGCAGAGTAGGCAAGTGTCATGGGGTGTCTGTCTGCAGGGTGCATGTTATAGTACTGAAAAAGTCGTATAGGAACTGTCTATCCAGGAAGTTCTGATCATCTTGGGGACAAGATAACAAATTTCCATTCTAATAGGATGAATTGTATTTCTCGCCAAGACACTTGTTCTCTTCTATACAAAGCATACTGAGAGACTTACTCCTGTTGTAATATGTATTATACAGTATAAACCGCAGGCAAAAGAACTAAAACTCCCACAATCCCCCAGGAATAAGTGCCTTCTAGGTGTGGTCACATAATTGATATTTTAAATGTGAAGCAGTGCAATATACCGTAAGTGGTTTGTGAGGATCAGTTGACAGTGTATGTATATTAAATATATACACATATCAATGTAAACCTATACTAATATCCATATGCACCAGTTTTTAGTATTTCAAGAAAAATAATGTTGCATTTGCACTTAAAAAAATCAATGTTTCCATTGCGTGTTTTAATATATTAAAATATGGAACTTCAGGGGTTCTTTATATGGAACAATGCTACAATGGGTTTCCCCAATGTGTTCTGTAAAATGCAACTCATCCCTCGTGCTGCGAAAATACAAATCTCAGTTCTTTTACCTGTAAAGAATAGAGGGGTCATCCGGGTTAATGCAACAGTCCATCTATCTGAAAGACACAGTTCACACTAGCACTGCTGTGGTTGAGGATTTTTCACATCTCTAAATAAATAACCACTTCTCTCTCTCTTATTTTTTTTTTGCTTTAGCAAAGCAATTATTTTTACAGTTAAACAGCGACAATGCAGTTGTGTAAGGCAGAGAAGAGAAAAGAGCCGGCATCAAAAGAGTACATGATGCAATTACATAAACTGGTCAGAAACGCTAGCCAGCATGTTTCTGCAATTATTCTTATATAGAGCACAGTTTATTGATTTTTTCTTTCTCCCTGATTTTTCACTACCTCCAAATGCTTTCTGTTGGAAAATTACTAAAGTATTTCTATTGTTGACCCATTTTCAGAGTCAGCAAGTATTTTTCTGTTTAGAAAAAAAGCAAATTGAATTGATATATGGAGAACTAGCAGAATTAAATTGGAACCTTGACCAATAAGAGCCACCAGACAGCACCATCCTCACCAACAGCTTCGAGTCTAACCTGCTTTTATGTGTCAAAGGCTCAGGAAAAGTGTGATGTAATTTGGGTAATTCAGAGCTACAGTATGAATGAAATACTGATGTCAAATCCATTATGTTCTACAAAGTTTTGATAATGGAAAGGTGGTGGTAACTCTGTGTTATTGTAAGCTGTTTCTTTCCAAGCCAGGGTTTTTGATCATAAAAAAAGTCAATACCCTTTAAAACAGTACTAGTCTACACTTTACCCCCCACAATGGCACAGTGCACTCTGTCTCTCTGTTATCACCTTTTAGATAAATATGTGTCCCAACACACCATATCCAACCTCCCTCTTATCACACTTAAGGTCACTACATGGTCCCAACACATTGTACCTAACCTCCCTCTTATCAGCATTTAGATCAGTACGTCAGTACCCTTTAGGTCACTACATGGTCCCAACACATTGTACCTAACCTCCCTCTCATCAGCATTTAGATCAGTACGTCAGTACCCTTTAGGTCACTACATGGTTCCAACACACTAAGACTCCAGGAGAAGCCCTATAGTGGGTGAAAAGTGTTGAGACATTGCTATAGTGATTGTTACAACTGTATCTCCTTGGTAAAACTAAGATCATCACATTGCTACTCCACTTCATCTGGAAACACAGCGGAAACCAAAAGCTCCAGCTACCAACTACCAACTTGATGGACTAAAGGATTACCTAAGGTTTCTGGTAACTTTGCTTCACACCAAAAAAATATCTGCTGCTTTCAATACCATTGATCACCCTATTTTACTTCAAGCTCTCCTATGACATCTATAACACACCAATCTATTGATTAACATCCTACCTTTTTGATCTCAACTTTAGCATTTCTCTCCGGCACTTATTCCTCTGTCCCGGATAGTTGAGGTACCACCTGGGTGTCTTGCTATTTATACAATATCAGTATGCAGAGATCTTATAAACTCACCCAGTATTGATTATAGGCAGATGACAGCCAAATGTACTTCTCCTGGTCAGCCATCCTCCATACCAGCTCAAGTCACAACCTGATTACTCAAAATCTGTTCCTGGATGTCCTCACATTACTTAAAGTTCAACATCTCAAAAACATAACTCCTGTTTCCTTTCTCTGCCACAACTCCTACATTCAATATCTGCCTTACTTTTGAGAACTCCCAATTCTCAGGTATCCTGTCTTGTAATGATACTGGACCCTGCACTGTGCTTTAAGCCATACATTCAGATTCAAGATAAATCCTGAGGGTTTCTCTAGAACATTTCCAGAATTTGCACTTCCTTCAAGTCACTATAACAATTATAATATGCTCACTCATTATGTTTACTACAGCAACTGGGTCTGGTCTGTTGATTCTGTCCTTGCTTCAGTTCATCATGGATGCCAATGCTAGACTCTGCTGCACCTCTTTGTCAGTCTCTCCATTAGGTCCCCATACAGAATAAAATTCAAAATCTTGACTCTCACATACAAAGCCCTCAACATGTCTACATCATCCTGCATGTCTGCTCTCATCCCCAGGCATACCTCAAACCTCTTATTTACCTCTTCTTTATCTTACATACACTCATGCCCTTTGTAAGTCTCTGCCACACTCTGACAGGCTTTAAGAGGTCTTTAAAAAACACCTTTGAATGAATACTACTACTACCATTATTATTAATAATAATAATAATAATAACAATAATAAAGTACAAGAAGATCTTGAACATATCCATATTTAGCTAATTGTATAGTCAATTCCTAGGGTACTTATGCTTTATAGGACAAAAAAAGCAAACCGATGAGGATACAATTGTGCAAACCAAAAATGTACAGAAAATGTAATAAATGAAACACAATTTTTTATTGTTTTAACTTGCTAACATTTTTCCTATCAATTTTTATTCTTCAAAACGACAGAGTGTAAGTATGGGACTACAGTGACCATTTAAGGCATTAAATAAAATACTTCAAAACAGAAGCATTTATCATAAAAGAGGGAAAGAGGTCATGGCTTAAAGTGTAGGGTGGAAGATTTAGGGGTTATGTGTGGAAGTACTACTTTACCATAGGTGGAATAGGCTGTAGATACACTATAATAGGTGGCATTGCCTAAAAATACATTAAGGATTCATAAATCCAAGTTTTACATGGTTATAATGGGAAGATTAAATGTGCCTATTGGTTCTTATTTATCTAGGATTATTCATCACAATTTGATAAACAGGCTCCAATATGGATTCGAATTGTTTATATCACATGGTATAAATAAGACTAATGATGATCCAAATTCATCCTTCTAGGTGTGCAACAACAGTCAATATTATGGTTCACATGAATCCTTGTTTGGAATGGGTTAAATGCAATCAGCAGTGGAGTTCCTGAACAAGAAGCAAGACTGTATTACACCTGAAGTGTCTGTACTTATTTCATCCCCCAGCCTGGTGATTGAGTGCCCACAGACGCTCATCCTATGCATTATTCCACACATGTGAAAAGTGTCAGATAAGACATCCAGGCTATGCACACCCTCCTATGCATTATTCTACATGTATCAAAGCTTCCTGATAATATGACAGCCTTGCTCTTCGGGCACTTGTCTATGCATTATTCTGTATATTTCTGTGGATTATGGGAATCAATCACAGTGTTACGTTTAGCCAGAGTGTATCCATCCTTCAAACAAGCTGGAAACTGGCTTAAAGACACAGTACCACCTGAAATAATACACAAGGTATTATTTTGCTCAATTTTTCATAATGTTAGCTTATAGGACCACTTATAAAAATATGAATATTTCCTTTTGAGATTATTAAAAATGTTGTTTAGTAATAGAAAAACTGCTTTGAATTTATTACAGTTTGGCTGTCACTCAAGAGATCCTTCCACAAGACTGGTCTTGATATGAGTAATTACTTGCATCGATATAGATGAATGGCTTCCAGGGTTAATGGTTTCCTTTTGCATATTAAATCTGAGGCTATATTAACTCTATTGGTATCTAAGAAGCTATATGCAACAGAAGCCATTAATACAGTAATTAGGTAATGAGGTACACAAAACAGCACAGCACCAGTCTGGTTGAAAAATCTCCTGAGCTGAGTGATTTGAGCCAGCAATACTTGATGCCTCTTGTTATTATCCATGCTAGCAGAGATAGAACCAGACCAGTAATGGACCCTCAGAATGATCACAAGAACTCCAGAATCACCAGTCAGAATAACAGAATTACCGTTTTTAACTTTTCCTTAAGCAGATGCAGAATTATTAACCCCTATGACCAAGGTTATCGCTTCCCCCAGTAAGGAGCACACACTTCATTATATATGACCACATGAAAACCTTTATTTGTCATCCATTCAACATTTTATACATTTTAGTCACCCCTGATCACCAAGCCCCCACCCCTTAGTGACAGTCTTCTTTATCCAATCCACACAATTCCAGATCCCAGCCAATCACTTGATGTCTACCTTTCTAATCGCCCCCTGTGGTACTGGAGCCTAACAGGCTGAATAGCCTAATGGGACATTCTGTACTCTGAAGCGGATTCACACTTTAGTTTATGCAAAGTTTCCCTGTCAAGAAGCAAGCTGTACAGGGAACCATAATGGGTAATTAGATCTTCCTCACACTTCCCTGAATTACATTTCCTGGCTCCTCCAAGTCTGACTTCTGAAGTCTTCCCAAACCCCCTCAGCCTCTTACCCCATAATTCTGAGCCTATTCCCCGAGGATGCTTTATTATATTCCTCTGAGAAATCCGGTCATTTTGATGCCAAACATATATAGATCTAATACTTAACAGTACATACAGTATATAAGTTATCCATGTTATACTTATACCACAGGAAATATTAAACTACAACTTGCAGTATTAAACTACACATCTATGCAACAATAATTATTATACACATGTCAGCAGGGCAACCCTAACCCATACATCCAGGGGGCACCACTATTATGACCACCCTGCTCACAGGGAAATAACAGTCCAGATACAGTCCATATATCCATGCAATCTGTGCAGTGTTTGCCCTAGAAGGGGCTCCTTGTGCCACGCACCCCATGCCCTCCCAGGGCACAGGTTGGTCGAATCAACCCGTGGAGACCCCAGTGGTCCCTCGGCATCACAAGTTTTTTATTTTTATTTTTGGAACTTTTACCTACAAAAACAAAATTTTTAAATAACTTCTAGTATAAACATTAATTGTTTTATCGGTACTTTGATATCCTACCATAATTGTAAATTCTTCTATTGTCCCTTAAACTCTAAGTTTATTGAAAAAGGTGTAATATTAGAGTTTATTATTATAAACTTTTCATTTATTAAACAAAAATATTTAAAATGCATTATTCTGTCAAATCATCTATAAATATGTAACAAGGCTGTGATTGCAAGCTGATGTAATGTGTCACTGAATGAGAAAAATTATTAGTAAAATTATTTATCAAGCATATATCTCAGATCTTACCTGAGACTCAAACAACCAGCTTTGCATAGCCCACAATGTCTCACTGATGAAGTGGATCTTTGTGGATCTCTGTGCATTGGAGAAGTAGTCTGTCTGAACCCATGGCCATGCATGTTTTCTGTAGGTCATTTGTATGTTTGAACCATTGCAAGATGCATACTCTGGAATCATTTTTGTGTATGTAAGTACTTTTTAAATTAAAATAAATACGTATATTTTGTATATTTCTGTCTGCTCTATTTTCTCTGGGTTTCCTTCTCTGGTTTATCCTATTTTAGGGGTAGATTGAGTCTCAAAGGGATGTGTGAAGCATAACATGTACTGGTGCCATTTATTGAATTTGGAACTTACAAGGATATTCTATATTATTGGTTGACTTTGTTCCTTTTAAAGTGGCAGGGGCACTGAGAAGCAATCAAGAAACTGAATTTAATTGGTTGAGTGGAAAGATGATCTTTCTTTATTCTGATATCGATAAGGAAGTCCTTCGGACTGAGTTCATAATTCTAAGACTTCCTGTTTAGAAAATTTCCTATGATGGAGGGTCCCATTTTTGACAATTACATTGAGAAAGATAAAATTAATTAATTTACCTAATTAAAACATATAAAACATATAATACTATATATAAAAAATAGATTGGAGTCCCTTTAAGAATGTATTTTCCAGCTTAAACTAAATTAATTGTATTATAGAAAAAGGATAGACATTTTACTTATGATGGTAAATGTTTAATACATTAAATAGCCACTGTCCCCGTTTGTATTTGTTCTTTTGAATAACTAAATTTGATAATGTACAAAATGTTGTTATAAACCAAACAAATATACATCCATTACATTTTTTTACTTTATATGTATTTATTCTTTACTGAGTTGCTCCCTTTTCTTTTTCAGTTATTCTTCTACATTTTCATTTGAAATTAATGAGCTTTTTATCAGTTCTGTTAAAAGCATGGGCATATAGATATAGAAAAAGCCTTTGATTCCCTAGAATGGCCATATCTCTATGCGGTTTTGGCGGCACACTGACTTTAGCGCGAAGCAGACTTCCGCAACGTCATGTGCATGCCGCCCCTTGCTCGCACCCATCCCAGCGCACACTCACCCTCCTTCTCCAGCTCTCCAACTCCTCTCCCCGTGTGCCAGAAGGGACTAATCATCCTCTCACCAGTATTAACCGGCATCTCCCAGCATGCATCTGCTATCAGCCAGGCTGCATTTCACATCTAACCCAGGAAATATATCATTTAAAGTGACAGTTACTTACAGACTAGGTTAAGCCTATTTATATTTTAATAACTGTCACATTAAATTATATACTTCCTGGGTTAGATGTCAAATGTAGGCTGGCTGATGGCAGATGTTGATGGCAGATGCAGTCTGGGAGATACAGGTAAATACTGGGGGGGGGGGTGAGAGGCTGATTAGTCGTGCCACCCTCCTGGCACACTGAGAGATGAGTTGGAGAGCTGGAGAAGGAGGGTGAGTGCGCACTGGCATGGGTGCACTCATTTCTCAGGAATTTTTCGCTGCGCATATGACATCGCAGAAGTGTGCTTTGCCCCGAAAGTTGTGCCACCGGTTTTAGCAAAATTTGGCTTTAGAGGTAACTTCATAAATCTCCTCAAAATCTAATATAATTTCCCTAAGGCAAATCTAAAATGACCTGGCCCTAAGAATCCACTTCTAAACAAGGCAGGGATGTCCCCTCTCTTCATTGGCACAAACAATTAGAATTTCCCCCAAAATCCAGGGTTTGGCATTGGGTAACCAAAATTACAAATGCTGTCTCTTTGCTGACGATCTGTTATACACGTTAACAAACCCTACCACCTCTGTCACAACCCTTATGGAAGTTCTGAACAATTTCAAATTAATTTCAGGCCTACGATTCAATATAGATAAAACCAAAGCTTTAGGATCCCAACTTTCAAACTCAGATCAGGACTCTT
Organism: Discoglossus pictus; assembly: GCA_027410445.1. Lineage (NCBI taxonomy): Eukaryota > Metazoa > Chordata > Amphibia > Anura > Alytidae > Discoglossus > Discoglossus pictus. The sequence continues at coordinate 79,422,711 of CM050167.1, read as the reverse complement.
TAAAGAACTCATTTAACTTTACTTGGCCCAACACTCACATCAATTATTTAGGAATTAAGATTACCCCAAATATCTCAGACCTTTACAAAAATAATTATATGGCTCTTTTTATGGAACAGCCAACCTAGAAAAACGGAACAAGTTTCAAATTTCATGGTCTGGCCAAATAAACTCAGTCAAAATGAATATTCTCCCAAGAATATAGTATTATTTTAGATCCTTACCTATCAAGGTTCCCATTACAGACCTAGATCATTTCCAAAGAAAAATTATGAGATGTATTTGGCGCCATAAACCTCCTAGAATTAACAAATCTGAAATGTTTATGTTACATTTACTTGTGAGCCAAAAACAAAGGTGGACTTTTGTGCCCACACCTTAAGCTCTAATATAGAGTGGCACAAATCTCATTTCTAGCTCAAGCACTTCTCCTTCCTTTTCTAATGACCTATCCACTGACTCAAAGGCTTGGTGGAACACTCAAGGCCTAGACAGAATATGGGTGTGGGAAAATGAAGATCAAATTATCAATTTTGACAACTTTAATCTCCCCCTAGTGGAACATTTCAATTCTGTAAATTTAGACATTTCATAATGACCCTGAAAAGGTCACTAGACCTTCCCAAGGCTAATTGGATGAATCATGTCTGCAAAGATGCTCCATTAACAAAAGGCATTCTGGGCCAAATATATGAAAACTTCAATAACCCCCCCTGAAAATCATAAACCTAAATACATGATTAAATAGGAAGAAGACCTTGGACAAACCTGTGATATGGACAAATGGAAACAAACCAGTCAGAGGTTAGCTAAAGACTCTCTTAATTACAGCTTATTAGAATCCTCACTAGAATAAATCCTCAAGAATTTGCTACCTATTTTAGGGGATGCCCAGACATAGGATCCTTTATCCACAAGTGATGGACTTAACCAAAAGCCCAAAAATTATGGTATGAAATAACTCAATTGGCGTCAAACCTCTGATTTACCCAGGTAACACCCTCCATTGAAGTTTGTTTATTGGGACATCAATCTTCCCTCCTAACTAAATCCCAGAATAAATTACGAAAAAATTCATATACACAATTTCCGACACATACTTCACATTCTTATCCATTTGGAAAACTTGGATTTCCTTGACCCACAGCATAGATTTAAGATAAAAAAAATAAAATAAAAAAAATTTGTGTTGGACTGTCATGTGTGCATCTGAGGCAGGATGATCAAGGAACATGGGTCCTGGCTTCCTTAATGGAGATCGGAATAAACAGTGAGTTGACGTTCTTTATTATTATAGTTCTAACCTTAAAAATTTGAAAATAAATAAATAAAAGAGTAAAATTAATATATAATAAAATAATCCGCCTTTACTTCCTTCCCTTCCCTTTCCCCTTCTTATTCTTCTTATTTTGTTATATATTTTTATTGTTGAAAAAAGAAAATGGTTAATGGTAATACTCACTAGTAAATTAATATTATATATCTTCAGGCCATGTTTATATTTTTTATTGTATCTTTTACAATAAACTGATATCATATTGTTTTCCCTTAAGTTTTATGTTACATTTACTTGTGAGCCAGTAAAATTATTGAAAAAAAAAAAGCATGGGCATTTGTAGCTGACACATTCCTATTCTGCAGATAGAATCTTCCTCTACATTCAAAGTCTCTTCACACCTCAGGAAATTTATCAGCAGAAGACAAAATGGTAGAATCCACAGCAACATAATTGCATATAAAAGGAAATAAATTATAGCCTGTATTATTTTATTCTAAAAATAGTTTGCCTGTTATCAAGTGTAGACCTAAAACAAATAATGATAAAGGGCCATTGTAATTTGGGATACATTTAAATGCTTTTAAAGTATGTAAAAAACAAATAATATTAGCAACATCAGCATAAAAGCATTTTAGTGAAAATATGTAGCTGATCCTGGATGTATCATAGGCCATTTTGGCATGGACTACTTTTAGTTTATATGAGAGGTTATAATACCTGGGCTTACTCTTCTTTTCATTTCTATTGTCAAGTGCAGTATTTCATCAGAACTGGATAGAGATGATGTCTGAATCTATGTTTCTTCCCAGATTTCTAATTATGTTAGGAACAAAAGCAGAATATCATCTGTCATTAAAGCAAAACGTAATACAATTAAAGACAAAAAAAAAAAAAATGAAAACCTGATGTTTTATTTAGACTTCACAATTTGCCCATTATCAAGATAGCATTCTATAAATATGGTCCTTTAAATATTAAAGTGGCCCTTTAACAATGTTCCTTTCCATCATAAATTCATCTAATTGCCATTTTCACAGAGGATAGGCCTATTGATTATGAAGGTAAAAAAGTGTAATAGATTATTATAGAGGGAAAAAATCAAGGTCCTCTTTTAATGCTATAAACATAAAACATTTGACTTTTAGAGTTTTTCAGATTTATATGAGAATTGGCAGTATAGATGGGCCTATTAATTTTTTATCTTCAGTCTACACATAAGCCAAGAGCTGTCCTGTGTTATAAAGCATCACATAGGGTTAATACATAGTATCATTATCTCATGTTAATGTCTGGGTTACAACAGTCAATGCACAAGGCAATATCCACAATGAGAGTTCTATGATGCCCGGCTCCCCGGGGTAAAGCATTTATTGGTTCATTTCTGGTTTTATTGTTCCGACGTTGTTTACAATGCACATGATTAGCTGTCTTTATGCAAATCTGCCCCGATCTAAACAAACACAGCCATTTGCTCAGAGACGTGTTCTGCCGAGTTTATTATGTTCGAGAGAGTTGTACGACTTGGCACTTATTGTCTCTCAGACAAGACATCAATTTGTTCACAGCTCTAGGACTGACATAACAAAACACCTTAGAACCACTTTGACAAAGGCCTGACCACTGCTACCACTTTGTCTGAAGAATATGACCAATGGTATCACACAGAACAATTCCCAACACCTTTGTGGACAGATTACCTGGGACAGTCTTTTTTGATGTTCTATCTATGGTTGTCAATGTTGCAGGTCATAAAACATTTCAAATAAGTTTAGTAGCTGTACTTTGCCTCCACTTGGTAAGGTAAGGGTGTGCCTCCTGGTAAGGTAAGAGTGTGGGAGATTCTTCATATGCCCTCAAACTGTTTCTAAAATGAAATTGCGTGGTTTTACTGATAAATAAAACATTCTGGAGAGGGAAGAAAATAACACCCTCAATTCAGTCTTGTCAACCACAATAGACACAGTTGGGTCCTCTTATCTGACTATGGAGATGGGCCTATGTAAGAAAAAAACAAGTGCAGCTTTAAAAAAACATATAGCTAAATTAGAAAGGTCCTCCTATGAGGAGCTCCACCAATCAAATGATAGTTTCCCTTGAGGTAAGCCTTTTTAAAAATTCTACCAATCAGAAAATGATAAAGTCAGAGGAGCTCAATCAGAGAACAAACTAAGGTTGATGGGTTAGTTCTATGGACATGATAATCCACTCTGAGAGCAACCTCTTTTAGCTCACTTGTGCCCTTCACAGGGAGAAATATCCTGTAGTATATCAGTCTGGTCCCACTCACTAGAGTGGCCCAGCCCCGAAATACCAGGCAATTCTACCCTGAAAAGCAGAAACAGCAAACCCCAGATGTATGTTTCAGCCTTGATTGGGCTTCGTCAGTGAAGTGTAGCTGAACTCCCTAAGGCACAGTGAGCAAGGGGTCCACATCTGGAGTCCCCTATCATAGAATGGGATTATAAAAGTCAGTATCTAATTTGTTCAAGTTAATTAGAGAAGGTGACAGCTCTAAACAAACATTTGGTCATAGATCTGTAGTTTATTATGTTGGATCGAGTTGTACAACATGCCACTTGCTGTCTCGCTCAGGCAAGGCATCATTTTGTTCCTTGCTCGCCTTGCAACATCAATACAATCTTGGCCTGACTGAGGTTGCACTAATATTTTGTCTCAAGAATTATTATATAGAAATTGTGATGCATGGCAAAAGTTTTGCCCATTGTGCCATGTTTTCTGTGATAGTCCTGTCTTTGATACTTTATCTCTTGCTCCGGCACAGGAGAGAGGAGGCTTTCAAAGATGGTTAGCAGCACTCCTATCCACCCACCCACTGAAGCAGGAGGATACAAAACATATTTTGTATGTATAGATATATTAAGTAATTGTTTTACCTAACTAGACCACCTTATCTTCTGCTAATCCATTCACATAGAACTGGTAAATTGGGTTGAATGCATATTGGTTCCCAAGGTCACATAAAAGCTACTTTGGGATTTTCTCCAAGCTGAAAATCTAATATTATATAGAAAATATGGCATCTAGTTATGGAAGTTTAAAATTTAGTTTTACAATCCAGTGTTCATTAGATTGTTAAATTTGATGAGTGTTTTGTTGTTTTGTGTATTGTTAATTCAACTAGCTACTTAGCAACCATTACAGAATAAGCTAGAAAGCCGTTTACAAGGCTTATTCAATAATGCTGAAGCTTTATGTGAGAACATGACCAGTTAAATACTAAAAGGGATTAAAGGAAAGATAATAGTAGGAAACTACATTTTTTATTTACCAGAATCATTAGATGCCATGTATACACACTGTTTAGCCTTTTTCAGCTAACATCTTTCATCATATTTTGGCATCTATGCTTTTCTGTACTCTTTTGTAACGGTATTAAATTGCTGCACATCATGCCACGCTCCAGTGCAATTGATCGCACAAACTTGAGGAACCTCTGCCCCTTCCGTCTCTCTCTCTTCCTTTTGTCTTTTCATTGTCTGTCTCTTTCCTTCTCTCTGGCCTTTTGATTATCTCTTCCCCAAGAACCAATTCTTCATTTATCAAAGCAAGTCATAGCTAAACTACTTCAGACACACAGGGTTAATATTTCAAAGCACTACTATAATATTAACACATTTACAAAAAGCATAAAGCTATTTACACATATGAATGGCATATACATATACGTATATCATTGCAAACCCCTGGGAAACAACAAAACCAGAAGACTATCTACTGTGCAAAGGGGTGCTACTTGAGTGCTCTTCTTGGTCTTTTCAAGAAGGGGTACCTGCGTTTGTAAATATATGTATGAGTCAGACAGAAATGTATTTGCATAAATGCACATTTCTCTACATATTAGCATATACCTACATATATATACACACAGAGCTGTCTCAGCAGAATAACATGCTGCTTCAGTAAATTTGGTTATGTAGATTATTGGTCTCGGCAGCCACATCAATTAAATGGGCACAAAATTATCAACTTTTACCATACATTTAAATAGAAAATAGAAAAATCATGAAAAATGCAGTTCTAAAAACACTAACGCACCCCTACCCACTATCTCATTTAGTATTTTTTGGTTTACGGTAACTATATAACCTCTTGACTATTTATTTTCCTCTCCTCTTATATTACATCTGCCTTCTTTCCAACGTCACTTTCTTGCATTTCTATCTCTATATCTTTACTTTTCACTCAATTTACACATTTCCCTACATCTTACAATATAGCTCCTCCATCATTCATGTGTACCTCATGTTCCCATCCTCAATCATTCACTTGTTGCAGGACTATTGCCCTCGTTCCTCAAAGGAGAATCTGGGGGAGGAAGTGGCAGAAACTGCAATCAATATGCTGTGCTCAAAAAGCAAAAGTAAAGAAATGTAATAAGATGGTGTTTAATGTGACTCAGACCTCATTTCCTGCCTGGCCCCACTCCATGGTACCTCCACTGGCTCCTTAACAGCAGAACAGGTCTCAACAACCTTATCTTTTATTTTTCTTTCTTTTTGTTTTTTTGCTGTAGCCACACAGTTTTGTTGTATTGCTCTGTTCATACATGGCAAGAGTGGAAAAGGCAACTTGTCCATAATGCTCTTATTAATTCTATGTTATACACCCTAAAAGTCTTCAATGGAAAAATATCCCCCCCCCCCCTCTTAGCTTCAACACTCCTTAATAAACTTTGCCTTAACCAGCTTCCTTCACAATGTGCACAATATGTTGATTTGAATTCCCCTGCTTACATCTGTCTATGTTTCTGGTTGTGCCTATCCATATGGCTTTGGCAAAGATACTGGAGTGGGTTGCCAGTTCCTTCTCCAGTGGACCGTGATTTGTCGGACCTCTCTACCATGACCTGCCCATCTCGGGTGACCCTACATGGTATAGTGCACAGAAACACCTTCACCATGACAAGGTAGCGATCCAGAAGGGGATTATCATGTTTAGTTATTCAAAAAACATTACATAAAAAAATGAATTCAGTAGTCCTACTATCTAAAACATTTTTTTTACTATCCTCAAAACAGCAAGCTATAAAAATGAGGCTTCTTTTCTCTTTTAAATGGCTACTAATGTACCAAAACACCCACAGTCTATGCTCCATACAGTATGTTCTAGACATGTCCTCTATCTGAGGTAACGAGCAGCCATTTTGAGTATTCTGTGCACTCAGGACTCAGCAGTCAGAGAAAACACAAATCACCTCAGCAGACGTACACACGCAGCACATCATGAATTAAATGAGCTTTCTTGGTATAAAACTCACATACTTAAAAGATTAAAAAAGCTGACCATTAAAAATGTCTTTCACCCAAAGGTCCATATTTAATGTTTGAAAGCAGCTAAGAGTTTTACTGGCATCGGCGCGGAAGCTCCTCAGCATTTTAATTAAGGCCCAAAGAATCACAGAATATTAATTAAAGCTCAAAGAATTATCAGACTGTGCAATTTAATACCGGATAAGGTTTGATTTTTAAAATCAGCAAATTAATTGTTGACATTGGATGGATTCCTAAATCGCTTTGTTATTTAATAGTATTCAAGGGAAAAAACTATTGTTTTTGTTTTTTTTGTTCTAACAAAGAAAACATCTTTCAGGAAACTGTGAATGATGTGTCAATCAACATGCGATTAATGAAATATTTTACTTAATTGGACTCTGAAGCAGCTAATTGCCAAGGATATGCAATTCAACTGAGATGCAAGAGTGGTAATACAAACCTGTGGCACACGTAATTGACCACATTTGAAAATCAAGCTAAAAAGGGCTCTGTTAACCCAACAGGAAGCATTAAAAACTAACTATACATTGTACTAGCTTTTTTTCTGTACAGTAAATAATTTCTGAAGCATTTAAAATTGATTATGCGGCTCCTGTATGCTAATTTGTTGCTTATTATGCTAATCTATGGTTCAGGGTTCTTGTTAAGGATGGGAGAGGGGTCAAACTCCCATATAACATTGCAGGTATTTAATTTGACCGCTACAAAAGCAGACAAGTAGACTGTAATCATAAAAAGCACATCAAAGCAGCTAATTAATATGAGTTAGCTGCTCATTTGCATAAAAATGGAGACACAACACTATGGAATTTCCCATGATTGGTTCACTTTAGAAAAAAACACAACATAGAGTTCGTTTTTCGCGCTTTTTAAGAATAACCTAACTTGATTTTGGGGTGACAGAGTCCCTTTAAACAACCACTATGATTCCCTAAAAACAAGATGGGTAGTTCAGTAATGATCTTTCATAACATTTCTGTCCACTGATTTAGAAAAGGATTATTGAGTATTAGACTTGTTTTCAAACATCAACTTATAAACCTATAGATGAGCTTTTATTCTCCAGAGATCATTAAGTAGTGGGAGCAACTCTGACTTGGAGGCAGTCCTAACTGGTCAGACACAAGCTTGTGTCCTTGGCATGGTAAACACATTTAACACAACTCCAGAAAATTAAAAGTATGAAAATGTTTGAAAGTAAGTTTAATAGTAAATATTGTTTTTTCTAAGTCTTATTAAAGATTAATGACTGGTTGAAATACATATCTCTATTTGTCAGAGAATTACAGTGCTCCTTTAGCACAGATGGATTAATCTTTTCTTGTTTGGTCATTCAGTCTCCACGGCAGCACTGCGGGCACATTTTGTCGCTGATGGTGCTTATACGCAAGGTTATCTTGAGACAGATACTGGAGTGGGTTGCCAGTTCCTTCTCCAGTGGACCACAATTTGTCTGACCTCTCTGCTATGACCTGCTTATCTTGGGTGAGCTTACATGGTGTAGCTCACAGCTTCATTGAAGTATACAAGCCCCTTCACCATGACAAGGAAGCGATCCAGAAGGGATATCTCATCAAAATAGGCACTTGCCCATAATTTTTAATCTATCAGAAAATCATTTTTTGTAATGTAATGAGGATGGCACAGTTGTGAAGATGCTAGGAAAAATATAAAGTGGTCTAACAGGATAAAAAATTGGTGTGGAGTATAAATGTTGATGGCGGCTATGGGTCTTATTCCAATCAGAGAGCTTTTTTTGCCTCTGTATATAGCAAAATGTACGGCGGATGGACAAAATAACATTAAAACTAGTTTAACTTTGAAGTAACAATTAGAAATATACCAGCAAAGCTAAGTCATATTAGGCTGACTGCCAATTAGCAGTATGTGTCAGCTATAAAAGATATCTGGCAATTAGCACTTTGATAAGGGAGTTTTCAGAGCACAAGGCAACTAACATAGTTCCAAATAATCATGCCTGAATTACAGGTGTATCATTCACAAAAATTGCAATTTATTTAATGTGTCAAGTGGAAATATGGTAGCTTTAGATGCACACTGAAGTCACAGTTTTTCTAATCCATTTTAAAAGATAAAGGACACAGTCTCCCCATCAAGAGATTTGATTTCACCCTAAATTGCTTTAATAACTGGTTATACATTGCACTAGTCATTGTTCTCTACAGTAAAGCATTCCTGAAATATTTAGCATTGCTTTTGTGGCTCCTGTATGCTAATGTGCAGTTCAGAGTGCTTCATAATGGTGGGAAAATTGATCTAACTGCATGATAACATTGGGATCTTTATTTTGACAACCACAGACACAACCAGACTATAATCCAAATTACCACATCAATGCAGTTAACTAATGTACATGAACCCATGGCCGGATTTCTCACTAGGCAAACAAGGCAGTTGCCTAGCCATGCATCCATGGGATAGGTGCATCATTTGCATAACAATACATTTACATATCAGTTTATTTATGGTTTATACATACCCTGCCTTCTCTAGCTAGGTGTCCTGAGAATGTTCTTTTAGGGGGTAAGAGGGAGGAGTGGACTGCAAAGTGGCAGGTTTGCAGTGTGCTGCTCCATAGTAAAAACAAACAGGGCCTGGAAGCTCAGGATGTGCAAGTTCACTGTCTCTGCACCATCCTGCTTCTCTGTGTACACTGACATGCAGGAGGTATCGGTTCATTATACTAGCTCAGCCTACCACGCACTGCCATAGAGCTGCCAAGGTTTCCCTCACCCACCAGTCGTACAACCATAAACAGCTCCCCTCAAAAACACAGCATGCTCCCGTGACCCCTGGAGGACAAAAATGGACAGAAGGGGGCATGACCTATCTGGGAGTGGAAGAAGGAGGAGGGAGGAAGGAGGAGCTGAGAGGTAATTTAAGGAAGGCCTTCAGCTCCCTGTTTCCTCTTTGACTCCAGAACCTTGAACCCTCAGCAACAGTTAAGGAGTACATAGCACTAAAGAAAAAATATATCAATGTTTAGCTATTGCTCTATTAAATGGCTTCAGTTGAACTAACCCCCAATGATCTTAATGTTTGGTTTTAGCTGATTAGCAATAAAATGTACATTTTTAAAAAACAAAGTAAATGTAACTTTTAAAACTTACATTTAAATTTTAGTGTCTCAAAAAGTAAAACTGCACATCTGATTTGGATGGAGAGGTGCTCAGGAGGTTATCCTGATATGAGTCTTTGACTGCCGCCTTCACTGTAGTGGCAAGTACAGGAATACCTACACTAGACAGAAAACATTTTAAGATAGCCTCCTGGACAGTTACTTTCCCAAACCCATAATATGGGCAGAAGAGAAGAAATTCTGCTAGTCTCCGAAACACTACAGTTAAAATGTAAGTTTTAAACTTTACATTGAATTTATATTACTTAATTATATCGCTAACTAGTTATTAAATAAATATATGAAACCCTACTGTGTGAGCACTACAGAGGCATTTAAATGCTTGATAACAAATGTATGATTTCAGTTTTCATTTAAAGGGCAACCTTTGCTTTTTAATATACAACATGCACTTTATCCTGTGTATGTCATATCCCTGGTTTGTATCAATGGTAATATAACATGACAAAATGAAATATATGGGAGTATGCACAATTGGACCTGTTTTGCATATTCATTTGCAATTTCAACATTAGGCAGACAGAGGTTTTCCTATCAAGAGATGACTTTTAATGGAAAAATGGCTGCATCCATAGTAGACGCAGTGTTAACCTTTTTGTTTAATAAAGTGTTTGCGTCACTCAGTTGTGTCCAACTCTCTGTGATCTCATGGACTGCAACACACCATGCTGATCCACTTGGTATTCATGGCAGAGATACTGGAGTGGGTTGCCAGTTCCTACCCAAGTGGGCCACAGCATACAGATCCTGGTATTCCCTGGTCCCCCATCCAAGTACTGACCAGGCCCAAATCTGCATGGCTTCAGGGTCGTGTGACCTCTTGGTTCCCTGGCTGGAATTGAACCCAGGTGTCAGCAGTGAAACACTGAAACCTAACCACTTCATTAGTATCCAAGGTAAAATATTGTATATAATGCAAGAAAATACGTTATAAAGTAGAATATTGATTAAACTGGCAATCGTTTTCAGACTTCAGGTCCTTTAAGTCATCTAAATCTGCCAGATCTTTGTTAGTGTATGAAATAATTTAAAATAAAATCCCAAACTCTACACTGAAGCACACCCATTGCTCAGACATAATATGACTGGGGAATTTAGTGTTATATTATGTATATATTACTCAGAATGGGTTATAGAGAGAACACCGTGTATTAATATGTTAAGGTATTGAGAGCTTGCAATGCTGCTTTTAAGATGTGTGAAATCCTTCTGAGCCGCCCAGACCTCATCAACCGTTCAATCCATGCGTCTCCTGGTTAACCTGTGCCTTATCTCTCTCTGCTGAGTGATTATTGTATCCTCTCGATTATGCCTGTACAATGTGGCACTTACACTATTTAATGCCATCCAGACAGAAGCTTCTGCGTCGGCCCACACTTGTCATTCCTCGAGAAGGTTCAATGCTTCATAAAAACGCTGCAATGTCCCAGTGTTTAAAAAAGATCTATCGCCCTATCATCCGCTCTTTATAGTCTGCGTGAAGAGTGCTGCTGTGTAAGGATGGCTTTTACAGCATAAGGTGACAGAGACGGATGTATTACTGTCTATTAATGAACATCAAGCAAGCTGCAAGACCTCCTTCAAATATAATGCACTGCACTTGTTCTCGTGATCTTACATAAGTTAACTGAGCGGCGGCTAAACTTGGAGATTAAAACAGGAAGGTTTGTCTAGAACAAATGGCTGCATATATCATGCAGTGGTGCTGGGAAATTCACTAAATGCAGTAAAACTATGACAGGCAGGTACCCAACATAAAGACACAGAAATAGATATATACTGTATACACACACAGAAATGTATATCTACACAAACACACATATATGCATGTGTATTGTTTGTTGTTGTTTAGTCATTCAGTCGTGTCCGACTCTCCGTGATTCTATGGACCACAGAATACCAGCCAAATCTGTCAGCTACTGCCCCTTTAAGATTCATCAAGCTCATGTGCATTGCTTCAATTACCCAATCTATTCATCTCCACCTCTGCCGTCCTTTTCTTTGTGCGCCTTCTTTTTTTCCAAGCATCAGTCTTCTCTAGGGAATCCTGTCTTCTGATATAGCCAAAATATTTGAGCTTTAGCCTCATGATCATATCTTCCAATGAAATGTTTGCCTTGATTTCCTGTAATATGGATTGATTGGATCTTTTTGCAGTTGTTTCCCCAACACCACAATCCATCCTTCTTTATGGTCCATCTCTCACATTTGTATGTTACTACTGGGAATACCATAGTTCTAACTATGCTTCAGTGTAGAGTTTGGGATTTTATTTTGAACTAGTAGTTTACCCGTCACGAATGACGGTATAATTTTACATGTGTCTGTCCCCCCCGTCTCTTTCCCCCTCTCTCCCTCCCCTGTGTCTCTCCCCCTCCCTCCCCTGTGTCTCTCCCCCTCTCCCTTCCCTGTGTCTTTTCCCCCCTCTCCCTCTCTTGTGTCTTTCCCCATCCTCCCTCCCCTGTGTCTGTTTCCCCCTACCCCCTCCTCCCTCCTCTGTGTCCCTTTCCCCCTCTGTCTCTTTCCCTCTTTCCCCTGTGTCTCTTCCCCTTTCCCACTCTATCTCTTTCCCCTTTTTCCCTGTGTCTCTTTCCCCCTCCTCCTTCCCCTGTGTCTCTTCACCCTCTCTCCCCTGTGTCTCTTTCCCCCTCTTCCCCCCTGTGTCTCTTTTCCCCTCTGTCTCTTTCCCCCTATCCCCTGTGTCTCTTTCCCTCCTCTTCCCTACCATGTGTCCCTTTTCCCCTGTGTCTCTTCCCCCCTTTCCCCTGTGTCTCTTTCCCCTCTCCTCCCTCCCCGTGTCTCTTTCCCCCTTTTTCTCTTTCCCCTCTCCCCTGTGTCTCTTTCCACCCTCCTCCCTCCCTTGTGTCCCTTTCCCCCTGTGCCTTTTCCCCCCTCCTCTGTGTCTCTTTCCCCCTCTGTCTGGTGCCGCAATTTGCGCTTGGGCACTGCAACTTGTATGTTACACACGTTACCCCCAAAATCAGGCAGATTTAGAAGACTTAAAGGACCTTGAGTCTGAAAACGATTGCCAGTTTAATAAATATTATACTTTATAACATATTTTCTTAGTTGATAGTTATATATCTTTACTTTTTAATATCTTGTCAAGACTTGCCATAGCTTTCCTCCACAGAAGCAAATGTCTTTTAATTTCATGGCTGCAGTCACCATCTGAAGAGACCTTGGAGCCTCCACTTCTTTTCCATCTATTTATTTATATAGATACACCTGGAATTAACATGGATTGTTTGAGGATTTGCATTATTTAATTTACAGAACATGCCCACGACTTTAAAGATGTTTTTTTTATTTTTTTTATTGTGAAGCAAACAACAAGTAGGAAAAAATAACAGAAAAAGTCAATGTGCATAACTATTCACCCCCCTAAAGTCAATACTTTGTAGAGCCACCTTCTGCGGCAATCACAGCTCCAAGTCGCTTTGGATAAGTCTCTATGAGCTTGCCATATTCTTACCACGGGGATTTTTGCCCATTCCTACTTGCAAAACTACTCCAGCTCCTTCAAGTTGGATGGTTGGTTGGTTGGTTGGTTGGAACAGCAATCTTTAAGTCTGACCACAGATTTTCTATTGTATTGAGGTCTGGGCTTTGACTAGGCCATTCCAATACATTTATATGTTTCCCATTAAACCACTCAAGTGTTGCTTTAGCAGTGTGTTTGGGGTCATTGTCCTGCTGGAAGGTGAACCTCCGTCCTAGCCTCAAATCACGCACAGAGTGGTACAGGTTTTGCTCAAGAATATCCCTGTATTTAGCACCATTCATCTTTCCCTCAACTCTGACCAGTTTCCCAGTCCCGGCTGCTGGATGGTGTTCTTTGGGTGATGTGATGTGTTGGGTTTGCGCCAGACATAGCATTTTCTTTGATGGCTGAAAAGTTCAATTTTAGTCTCATCAGACCAGAGCACCTTCCTCCATACATTTTGGGAGTCCCCACATGCCTTTTCGCAAACTCAAAACGTGCCATTTTGTTTTTTTGCTGAAAGTAATGGCTTTCTTCTGGCAACTCTGCCATAAAGCCCAACTCTATGGAGGGTACGGCTTATTGTCGTCCTATGTACAGACTCCAGTATCTGCTGTGGAACTCTGCAGCTCCTCCAGGGTTTCCTTAGGTCTCTGTGCTGCCTCTCTGATTAATGCCCTCCTTGCCCGGTCCGTGAGTTTTGGTGGGCAGTCGTCTCTTGGCAGGTTTGCTGTTGCGTCATGTTCTTTCCATTTGGTTATGATATATTTGATGGTGCTTCTGGGAATCATCAAATACTTAGATATTGTTTTATAACGTAACCCTGACTTGTACTTCTCAACAACATGGCTCCTTACTTGTTTGGAGAGTTCCTTGGTCTTCATGGCAGTGTTTGGCTAGTGGTGCCTCTTGCTTTGGGTGTTGCAGCCTCTGGCGCCTTTCAAAAAAGGTGTGTGTATGTAATGACAGATCATTTAACACTTAGATTGCACACAGGTGGACATCATTTCACTAATTATGTGACTTCTGAAGGTAATTGGTTGCACCAGAGCTTTTTATGTGCTTCATAACAAAGGGGGTGAATACATACGCACATGACAATTTTCTGTTTTCTATTTCTAAAAAATAGTTGTATGTACATATTTTTCTCATTTTACTTTGCCAACTTAGACTATTGTGTTCTGATCCATCACATACAATTCAGATTAACAAAACATTGAACTTAAGGCTGTAATGTAACAAAATAGCTAAAAAGTCAAGGGGTGAATACTTTTGCAAAGCACTGTATAGAGAAGTAAATATATATTATCATCTTATGTTTACAAGGACACAGACTGCATTGGAGCGTTTTCTCCTCAGTAAGAGCATATCATAGTCCAAAGTCTCCTCATACTATGTAACCTGGGTAAGTAAAATGTATATTAAATGTATTTGAGAATGTTCTATTATTTGCAATATCTTTTATATAACATTCCAGGCATACCTAGCAAAACTTGAGGCACATTAGTGTGCAGCGGCACCATTTAAGAACCACTAGATGATATGTTAGGAGATAGGAGTGTGACAGATGCATGGTGCCAATGATCAAGGCAACATGCTGAAGCTAGTGGAGGTGGCCGTGTGTTACAGGTCGTGTGTTAGAGCCATTATGGCATTAGAGGATCACAACTGTGTACTTGATAAACCTTTTTCCTTTTAGTGAGTCTTTGAAACAATGAGACAATTTGAAAGAGCTAGGCAAGGAGTCCATCAGAGTAGGTACAGCTCAAAGAAAGTCATTTTGATGGGAGTGAGACAAGCTAACGAGAGAGAGACACTGAACAGTGTGAATGTTTGGTGGGGGGAATGTTTGGATAGATCCTACAGACACCTATTACTGAGTGATATAGATCTTTCTAGAGGACATGTTTTTCTATGGATTGGAGACATATAAGTAATGGGGAGACCAACAAGTAGAGAGGTACAAGAGTTAAATTGAGATATGAGTGAGTGTGACATATACCTAGATATTTTTTACATGGCAATTACTTTATTTGGTTATTGATTGTATGTTAGGAGCGAAAGACAGTAGAATCTCATATAAATATATATATATATATACTAGCGACTTGCCCGTCAAAAATGACGGCATTATATAGTGTTATACATATTGTTTCACCCCCTCCCCTGTGTCTCTTTCCCCCCTCTTCCTCGCCTGTGTCTCCCACCCCCTGTATCTCCTTCCCCTCTCTGTCTAATTTTTCACCCTCTCCCTCTCCTGTGTCTCTTTCCCCACCTCCCTCCCCTGTGTCTCTTCTCCCCCTCCCCTGTGTCTCTTTCTCCCTCCCCTGAGTCTCCTTCCCCCCTCTCTCCCCTGTGTCGCCTTTCCCCCTCTCCCTCCCCTGTGTCTCCTTTCCCCCTCTCTCTCTCTTGTGACTTCGTTCCCCCTCCTCTCCCTCCCTTGTTTCATTTCCCCCTCCTCTCCCTCCCCTGTGTCTCGTACCTGGATGCAACCCTGCCAGCAGCGCCGCACTCAAATCCTCTGCGGCTCCCGTCCTCCAGCCGGAACTACTTTCTGGATCAAGGTTCTAGGCTGGGCTACTGGCAGTAACAGGGGTTGTATCCAGGTACTCGGCTTGGCTACTGTCAGGAACAGGGTTGCATCCAGGTATCTACTGGCAGGAACAGGGTTGCATCCAGGTGCTCGGCTGGGCTAGTGGCAGGAACAGGGGTTGCATCCAAGTACTCGACTGGGCTACTGGCAGGAACAGGGTTGCATCCAGGTACTTGGCTGGTCTACTGGCAGAAACAGGGTTGCATCCAGGTAGCTACTGGCAGGAACAGGGGTACTCGCTGGGCTACCGTTACGAACAGTGGTTGCATCCAGGTACTCGGCTGGGCTACTGGCAGGAACAGTGGTTGCATCCAGGTACTCGGCTGGGCTACTGACAAGAACAGGGTTGCATCCAGGTACTCGGCTGGGCTACTGGCAGGAATAGCGTTGCATCCAGGTACTCGGCTTGGCTACTGGCAGGAACCGGTTTGCATCCAGGTACTCGACTGGGGGTGATGCGAGCTCTGTGGGCCTCGCGCTGAGTGCCTACAGCGAGCTCATTGCAGCTGGGGGTACAGCAGCTGTCGTGCGGGCCTTCGCGAGTGCTGGCCTTGGCAAAGCGTGATGACAACCTGCAGATTGACAACTATTATAGTTGATAGCTGTTTAAAGGGCTATACCTGCTCTTCATGGTGTGAAAGAGCACAAGATTCTATGTTAAAATGATCTATTGCTTTCCTTTAATTATGCTAATAACAGGTAAAAATGTGCATTCTTAGGTCTCTTTACAGACACTCTTCTTACTGTTCTACGATTAACAGCATCTGCCAACAATGGCCGTTGCAAGCTCCGTGAACAGAAAGATTTATGGTTTTACTTGCTTACAGGAATGTAATCAGCCATCAGTGAACCCAGAAGTAACATATTTAGGAGTTTCTAGCAGTTATCTCCCTGCATCAATTATTTTGGGAAGGGTTAACCCTCTTTATGCTTCTGCTTTCTGCACACAGCTCTTGCCAAATTCTCATGTAAACAGAACTTATTTATGATCTTTTTCTGCAAAAGAGGCACCTATTTAAAAAATTCAGAAAGTATTTCAACATGTTTTCTGGAGTGCATTACAATTGTGTGCTCCAAGATTTGCTGAATTAACTGTCCCTTTAAGGTAATTATGGAGAAAGCATTTTCTCCATCGTTCATTAAGCATTATGTATCTATCTATCTATCTATCATATGACAACTATATGTGTTATGAATATGGGCTTATATTAAAGTGGTAGTGTGGTGTAATTATCATTGTTATTCTACAAATATTTGTTCTATAAGGTCATTTGTTCTATAAGGTCCTACTTTGTACTGACAACCTTTCAGTAGAACTATATTGAGATGTTATCTGAATAAAGGCGACCCTCCACATTCGCGGGGCTTCCGTTCCTAATGTCCTTGCGAATGTAAAAAAAAAACGTAAATGACTAAAACATGGGTAAACTATTACTTTAGCCATGTTTTGTCCCTTGGGAAGGGGTCTAGGTGGTGGGTGGCACTCACCTCAAGGGGAACTGCTGCCCAAGCGTCCTTTTCAGTCAAGGGGGTAAGGTTTAGTGTCACCCTCTGCACCTCAGCGCAGGGCTCCCTGGACAGATCTCAAGTGAAAAAAACGTGAATGTCGAATCCGCAAATGTAAAAGCCGCGAATGTTGAGGGTCTACTGTATACAGTTACTTTCAGGTCTCTAAACCTGTTAAAAACATAGTAATAGTACTGTATATGACACTATTAAAGGAAAGATTAATATACTTATTAAAAATGACTGCATTTATGTTTTTTTAAACTTTCTGAAACATTTGGCCATTATTAAGTCAGATTCTCTATAGGAGCATAGTATAAACGTGACACTTGAGTGGTCCATTAATGACGTTATTGCATATATAGAACGACCCACATGTTTCAGATACTGTGCTCAAGTCATGTGCAGGATATAGGTAGTAAATAAATAATATTACAAGCTGTGAGTAAAACTGTTGAGTTCATTAGACCCCTAGGGCTTTCTGCAGTGAGCAAGAATCTCTATTTCCATAGCTGCTGAAAGAGCAGTTTTTCCAGATCACAGCCTCTGTCAGTGTGTACTTGTAATACTATATACCTCAATCTGTAATTCCACGAGGATTGCTGCCATGACCGCTGTAGCCTTATATTTAATATATACTCTACTGAAGAACTAAGCTCCATCTTTTTAGCATTTAAGAAAAAAACTACAGTTAATGTATTGCCATTTATACACAATTATGCTGCTGTGGAATCTACCATTTTGTTTCTGCTGATCAGGTTCCTGAGAAGACGATGAAAGCACAGAAAGCTTCTATCTGCACAGTAGGAATGTGGCAGCTAAAACGACCATTACTTTTCATTGCAATAATAGATGCTTGCAGGTTTAGAAAAACAAGCCCTCTTGAGGAGGTTGCAGATAGGATTAGGTTAGAAAAAATGAAACCCTAAAGAATAATTGGATATAAATATTTTATTGTAACGACTGCAAAATGTCTTGACCTCAGCATGTGTGACTTGGTCCGCCTATACTAAAACCCCCAATACCCCAATAAACACACAACACCTGATGTATGGGTAAATTACAGGCCACAGCTTTATTAACATAACATAACAGGTACCATAACCTGACTTAAACCTGGGGCTGCATACCTTCCCCAGTACAGAGCTCATCCCCAGCCAGAGGCCCTATGGAACCCCGTGCCCAAGAGACCTCTGGCATTGGCCCAGACCGGATACCTTCTCTAAGGTGATGCAGCACCCCCGCCACCCGCAAGCCCTACGGGCTCAGCACCGCCAAACGAAACCATGGCCTGTAAAATACCCTCCTTCAAAGTGTAATTAAATAACTGAAGGCCAATTTCATTTAGATGAACCCCGTCTTCCCCAAAGAATAAGTGGGCCTCCGGTGTCTCTATGTCCTTGTGCCTAATGGCAAACCCCCCTAAACGCCTAACAAAAGATGCCATGATCTTGTTTATTCTTTTTCTGGCCTTGTCAAGCCTGGCATGGTCAAATGCCCCCCGCCAGCATAACCTTGGTGTTATTTGGGACCAAATTACTAATAAGTCTGGGAACAAATCCCGAAGTCTGAGCAAATCTCTCTTCATTCTCCCGATAAGCTCCCGCATGGACATGGTACCTAAATCGTTACCCCCCGCGTGGATCAGCAGAATCTCCGGTGGAGATTGAATGAATAAATGAATAAATGAATGAATGGCCTACGATCCATAACTGTATGGGGGTTCCTGCAATAAAACACATAATATATACACATCACAAACTTATCATTATTGCATTAACCAACATATGAGGGACACTGAAGCAGTTCCTACTCCGTGGCCCATACTTTAACTAAAGTCCTTATTCTGCCGGCCATTCTCTTCTACTCGCCCTCCATTTTCAATGCCATATGGGCAGTCCTCTATACCCAATACAGCTTTGTTGACCTCTGGGCAGTTATTACCCAGTGCCCCGGCACTCTTACTATTTTTTATCAGGTCATGCTCATAAGATCAAATTCCACCACTCCACCTTAAATGGTGTTTGCTCCTCCTTAGCTAACGGTGCTTCCTTCCTAAACCGCTCCCACTCAAACCTTGATAAGGAATCTGCTATCACATTTTTAACCCCTGGGATATGCGATGCTCTCACTAATATATTTAACTGAAGGCACTTCAATACCAATTGCCTCAGTAGCCTAACTACTGGAGGCGAAGAGGCAGTAATAGAATTAATTGCCTGTACCACGCTCATGTTATCGCAGTTAAAGATAACATGATGATTTCTTAATCTATCGCCCCACAACAATATCGATACCAGAATAGGAAACAACTCTAGCAATGTCAGGTTCCTTGTCCACCCTTTCTCTTTCCAGCTAATGAACCACGCCTGCGCACACCAACAACCCCCAAAGTAAGCCCCAAAACCCAGGGAAACAACTGCAATACCTCATTAGCAACTGGTTCTTTCATAATCATATTGCGCCCATTAAAATGTTCCAGAAATTCCAGCCAAATGCGGAGATCTGCTTTATGGTCCGCTGAAATTCTAATGTGATGATGTGACTGATTTACTCCCGCAGTAGCCAATGATAATCTCCTGGAAAATATCCTCCCTATTGGAATAATCCTACAGGCAAAATTGAGTTTCCCGAGCAGAGACTGCAAAGACTTCAATATAACTTTTTTTGCTACCAACACTTTTGAAACACAAAACATTAAATCTGTTATTTTATCCCTCGGGAGGCTACACTCAAGTTTAACTGTATCCAGCTGGATCCCTAGGAAACACAAAATGTGGGACGGACCTTCTGACTTATCCTCCGCTAACGGGATACCAAAATCCAACGCCAATTCCTGAAAGCCGTGCATTAACTTGATGCAATCCAAAGAATCTGCCGAACCGATAAATAGAAAATCATCCAAATAATGCACGACCGAGGACAAACCAGTCTTAACGCAGATTACCCAATGTAAAAAGGAACTAAATTTCTCAAAATAAGAGCACGAGATACAACAGCCCATCGGTAGGCACTGGTCGACAAAAATCTGGCCCCCCAATCTGGCAACCCAACAAATGGAAAGAATCCGGATTAACCGTAAGCAACCGAAAAGCTGACTTTATGTCAACCTTTGCTAACCAAGCCCCTCTACCAGCTCTCCTAACCAGCTTAACCGCTTGTTTAACCGATGCGTACGAAACCGAGGACAACTCCTTGTCAATCCCATCATTGACTGATAGCCCCCTGGGGTATGATAAATGATGAATAAGCCTAAAGGAACCCAACTCCTTTTTGGGTACCAGGCCCAACGGTGATATTCTCAGATTTTTTATCGGAACCTCGTCAAAAGGACCGGCCATTCTACCTTTTTCCACTTCACTGATTAACTTATTCCATACCAACTAGGGATTCTCCCTAGCGGATCTTAGATTCCTTGGCCACCCCAGCAGGGCCGACAACAACGACGGGATAGAGAAACCAAACGAAAAACCCCTGATCAACAACATAGCGTCCTCATACGAAGTAGCCCTACTGGCGTACCGCCTTAACCACCACTCCATCCTTTCTAATCGCACCGGGCTCTCCCCCTTTTTGTCCAAACTCACCCGCCTTCTGAGCTTTTGATCTCTTAAAGCAGCGAAAAAGAGGATGCCCAGTACCGCACTCCGAACACTTGTGTCTAAACTTACAAGAACCTCCCCAACTGCAAGAAGCTTCATTATAAGCGAAGCAATGCCCTTTTTTACCGCTAGTAGATAACGCCGGCTTAGGGCCAGCCACAACCGCCGGACGCAAAGGAGTTACTATTTTTAACCAACTACCCATATCCCTATCATCCCATTGCATGGATGGCCTAACTGCTAACTTCTGACGGAATTTTTCGTCATATGCCCACCATGCTAAACCTCCGTAAGTCCTATAAATGCCTTCAATTTCGTCCAAGTAACAAAACAATGCCGAACAAAATTCTGGATTACGCTCCCCAACTATACTGGCGAATATGACATAGGCCTGTAACCAATTACTAAAAGTCTTTGGAATCTTCCTGTATCTGCGCTTACGCTCGTCTTCCTCCTTCTTTCCCTCATCCTTCTTCTCGTCTGCCTTAACTTCTATGAAATTATCCAGCGGGAGAAGCGAGAATATCTCTATAAACTCCTGTCTCCAAATCCTTTCTTTCAACTCCTTAGCTACGTGCTCCCCAATAGGACCAATTGAACAGAGTGCTGATTTGTTCATTACTGTGTCAGCTACCCTAATGCCTGCCGGAGAAACGCCTTTTTCTTGTACTCCAATACCTCCCGAAACCTCTGACTCCATACCTGTACCCGTTTCAGCAATACCTCTTGATGTAACCGCCCCTATCCCTTGACTGATAACCATATCGGGACCTACCCATGCTAACCCGGGTCCTAGACTTTTTCTCTTTTCCATCTGTGATAACAACTCCTGCAAGTGAGCTACTACCTTAACCAAGCTAACCTGTGTATTGTCAGAATGTGTGTTTAGCGTGTCTATAAATTCACCTGTGGTATGCCTCATGTTGGTTGCTGATGCAGAAACTGTCGGGGGCGCCGACGTGTTCGTCTCATTCCGTTCTCCTGCTTGTCTGGAGAAGGGAAGTTGCTTGCTTCTGTCTGGGGTCGCCTCCTTTCTTGCACTCCTTTTTACCCTCCGGTCCTCCCCGGAAGGCAGTCTCTGGTCCTTTCCTTGTGTTGTATCTCTGTTGCACCTGGAACGAGGATAAAAAGATCTCCTCCCTCTTTCATCCCTTTCATGCTCACCTCCATATCGATAAAGCGGTGGTGACCGCTGCCTTGACCTAGACCTCCGCCTGGGGGAGGGCGTTACTCTGTTCCTGCGAATAGGTGAATTATATCCTCTGCTCTGCCGATATGTTCCTACTGGCGGCCTCCTATCTCTGCCACCAGATGGTATACCTGCATGCTTTTCTTTATCCACTCTGCCTCTTGTTGCTTCTACCCGCCTACTTGGGCCTGGTGATAGGGACTGGTCAGGCGCCACTGAAGACCTTACAAACTCCTGATGCCGTCTGCTCTGCACTCTTCCCGGATCAACACCCGGTCGTGACCTGCTCCTGGCGGATGTCCCCTCCTCTGGATCAGCATATGTGGAAACAGGGCACAACAAAGCAGGAACAGCAGCAGTGGACACAATCCTAACATGCTGTAACTCCTCCTCATCTGAACTCCCACTTGATGCTTCCTCCATACTATTGTCCTGTACAAAGCTGCCTGTAATACTGCTGACTTCTTGCCCTTCCCTGCTGTTGTCCCACAACTCTTCTCTACCTGCTGCTTCCATAAATTCCACTGTTTCTGCCAAATCCTCAGAAGCTCTAGAAACCCCTTTACTCATGCTGGCCTGCACCCTATTCTGAACCCTCCTATGCTGCTCTGGCTGCCCTCTGCCTGCCTTTCCCTTGGCCTTTGCTATGGCTGCTCTCTGCTTCCCCACCACTGCCTCCTCTGTGCTGCCCTTTTGTGCATCCTCCTCACTTGCCTGGCACCTGCTGGGGCTTCTTCCTTGCCCTGCAGACCTCAGCGACGCTGCCCGTGTTGCTGTGGCTGTCCCCTGCTCAGACCTCCTGTCAGACGCCTGCGCCGGCTCCTTACCCGATGGCCGCCTCCTGCTGATGACGTCATGCCGGCTCCTCGTTCGCGCAGTGATCTGCGCTGCCTCCTCACCAGCTCCAGCATGCTCCGCCGCCTCCTCCGCCGACGCAGGCCTTCTGGACTCTTCTTGATGCTGCTGCTGCTCTCCTGATCCTGTGCACACACCTGCTGGACTCTGGTAAGTCTCTCTTCCTTTCTTCTTACTTCCAGGCGTCTTCAGGGTAGGCTGCGCCCCTCTTGTCACTGCGACTCTCCTCTTCAGGGGTCCACTTCTCCCCTTCTTCTTAGGGGTCACCAAATCAGGGCTGTGCCTATTGGGAGGCCTTGCTGCCCTTGATGGGCTCCCTCCCCCTCGAACTGGACACCCAGTGTCCAGTGGTGCATCCATCTCTGGGCCACTGGCGGGACCACTCTCTCCCAGCCTAGCCACCAGCTCTTGGAACCATTCCTGGCCATCCTCTATCACTTGGTTCCTCAGCTGGGCAATTATGGCGTCCACGCTTGGGGTTGACATGGTTAATCAGATGTAAGCTCTTCTCTGATTACCAGTTAACTGCCCAAGGCGGGAAAATTCCCCCCCTATATAACTTGCTAAACTCCACCCCCAAATTTAACCTAACCAATAGCTACCCAGCACCCAGCCCGGTCAAAATGCTCCTGTAACCAGGCAGTTCCAGGTGCTGCCTATCATCATTAAAACAAATTGACTATAATAGTTAAAAATGAACAGTGTATTGATTTAAACAATGCAAACCATTTGCACAAGAGAAGACTATAAATATGACATTTTATTGGTGCTTTAACAAACCTCCATTTTAAAGATAGCCTATTTAGACCAAGCTTTACCAACTGGTATCCTCAATGGTCAGATTTTTTTATTTGTTTCTGTAGTTAGTTACAGGTATACCCAGTTTAGCGCGGTTTATGCGTTCCTGCATGCAGGAGCGCAATGTGAAAACCGCGCTAAACAAGGCATCATATCGCCATAGCTCTGATCAGCGCTATGGCGCAAAAAATCACGCTAAATGGGGTATTAAATGCCGGCAGAGCAAAATCACGAGATTTAGCCCTGTTCGGGGTCTGGCCCCAGAAACAGCACTATAGCGAAACAGCGCTTCTCTGGGTAGCGTTCTGCAGGGTATTACTGTAATTCAATGTGATTAACTTATCTGTTCTTAAAACAAGATATCCTGAAAAAATGAGCCTGATTTAGATGATTTCAGAAGAATATGACCTCTATTTAATTCCAACCCCGTAATTACCTTCATACAGCCCGTATGTCTGCGGGTTAGAAATTTGTTACAGATACAGATGTATTTAATTGACTTAAGCCCGCAATTACAGGCTCACAGCCCCAACACGCAAACCATTACCATGTAAGTAGCATTTCAGGGCCTGAACATGATCAATTAAGCAAGCCCGTAAGTTACAATTTCAGACAGAGCTAATATTAAATGAGACCGTCATCATGACATCAGTAAAATAGGGTGTTTAAATGACAAATCATTAGTGTTTAGAAGTCCGATATGCGATCATACTCGCAATCCAGAAATGTTGAAGTCTATAAAAATCAATAAATCTACTGTTCTAGGGTCCATGATAGGTATTAACCCATTGATTGCCGGGATCGATATAACACGGAAATAAAACATATTTTTTTTTTTATTATTGCAGGTTTGCGAGCTTGAGAATGTTGTGCAATTAATTCTAATGCTTTTCATTGCTTCTCCGGTATTTTAAAGTACAGTATTGTGTGTTTATTTGCTTTTGCAGTGTTACGAACAGGTGTTTAACCCACTTGCAAGTCCTATCTAGCACTCATAGCATTTTTTTATACATTTGCTATTTACTGGTTTGAAGGCAGTTGTAGAAATGTTGCAATTGAAAATGCATTTTGGGTTTTCAAACATTAAAGGAGGAGATAGGTCGGAGTTACGTTTTTGACAACCGCAGGGATTTTGAGCCAGTAGCTCGCAATTGGAATGCGAGTAGTTAAAAGACGCCAATTGAATATCAGTAACATTTACGGGCTGCTTTAGGGGCCCCTGTAACTGCAATTAGCTCAATTAAATTGGGTCCTATATCTTGAAAAGAAAACATGTATGCTTCCCACATAGTTAATAGTTAAAGACCACTGCATCATACAAGCGGAATTCATGTGTTGTCCAAGGACAGGGTGAGTTTCTACCAAGGAAGCTATCATAAATTGTGTTATGTCTGTTATCAGTGAGTGAGGGGGACAAAAAGTTCTACTCATACAGCCTCCTGGGCAGAATTCTATCTGGCCCCAAGACACCAGATAGGGGTGGAGAGAAGTCTTATAACATTAAGGTTCAAATGCAAGTTTTAAAAGCTATAGATTATAAATATATGTAAATAAAATTATATATATATATATATATATATAAATGTATTTATATATATTTATAATCTATCATGTGAACACAAATGTACTATATATATAGCACTGGAAGAGGGTCCAGGGGAGGCCCAAATGTGTTTGTTTTCACCTTGGCCCTCCTTCCACTAGCTCTGCCACTGAATGGATACTCTTAATTCCCTTATAGTAACCATCTACCACAATTCCAGGAGTTATGGTATGTAAAAACACCAGGATTTCTCTGTCTCAGTAAATATGGCTTTGCAAGAAACTGACAAATTTATCCTGTGTGAAGTCTAAAAGAGGCAGGTGGAATAAAACTGAAACCATCTCAGAATGCCAAAAAATATGTACAGGTCCCTTATATAATATGCTATTACAGTACAAATGCCAGAAAAAACTTTCCAGGATCACCTTCTTAAAGATAAACCTCCTCACTGTAATGATGAACCCCAATTACATCATCTTGGAAAATGTCTCCTCACTGCAGTTGTTAGCTTGAGCAGAAAGGCTCTGTGATGATACAGGATAATAGAGACGCTGGAAGCTCCATCAAGTGTAAGAAGAATCTTAGCAGTGGAACCATATAATAAAATAGCTCTGATATAGCTCTCATTGCACAAAGAAGACAATACAGCCCAAAGCATGTATCCTAGTCCACATATGGGTACCGAATTTTCTTGACCCTCGAAAAATTTACGTTCAAGCGCAAACAACACGACACAACAACCGCGGCCCTCGTAAACTTTACCTCGCAACGCAAAAAACTTACAAGACACTTTACCACACATTACGACCTCGCAAAAATCGGCCGCAACTCCTGAACATCACAAAATTAAAAACACAATAAATACACACAGCACATACATAAAAAGATTACCTACAGCAAGAGGAAGCATCCAGAACCTCAAAAAAAACAACGTACACCTTCAGTTAACTAAAAATAAAAGAGTTTAGACACTATAAAAAAAACGCTAAGCGAGAGAAAAAATGTCCGCCGAACAAAATGAAAACAAGGCTACAGCACTCTAACCACGCAAAACACCACAAGAAACTCGCAAAACACCACAAACGACCTACGGATATTCCACTAAGACGCATACCACACATTACCCGCCATTTTACGCTAATGCGGAAGTACACAACTACGCTAACGGTTTCGACTCGCGCACACACACAATTACACTGCACACATTCATCACGGTTACACAGCAGCTCCACACCACTAATGCTGCAGCAACATCAAAACAGATTGCCAGCTCTTCAATACAATGCTTCAAAATAGGTAAAGTATATTCATTTATTAATTGTATTACATATTTCATTATTACACACCAAACAGCATTAGCTCACTTACAATTTCATTGCCGTCATTTTTTGACGGGCAATTCGCTAGTTATAAATAACCAGTAACTTGCCCATCATAAATGACGGTATCATATGGTTTCTTCAATTGTCTGTTTTGTCTCTCACAGTGCTGTCTCTCTCTTTGTACCCTCTCCCTCTCTGTGCGCCCTCTCTCTCTCTGTGTGTCCTCTATCTCTCTCTGTGTCCTCTCTCTATCTGTCTCCCCCTCCCTCCCCTCTTTCTTCCCCTCTCTCTCACCCAGCTCTGCGCATGCACATTAGCGAGGCTGTGCTGCTCATGCGCATTTGCGCTCCTACCCCGCACATGCACATTTGCGCGCCTGCCCTGTGCATGCGCATATCAGACGCAACTGCCCATGTGAGGCTGTGCCACTCATGCGCAGTTGCAAGTTTTCCCTAGGTATCTGCCTGGACCAAAAAAAATGCTATTTAAATGGATGACAACTTGGGAAGGAGGCCTCAAGTTTATCACAGTGTACAATGATATCACTGAGTGGTGCTACGGTCCTACATCACAAAGTATACATTTCCACAAATATATTGAGGGAAGGTGGCCGTCTTGCACATTAAATAATATAGATTTGGCCCCATGAAAAATCTAACAGATGTTCCCAAACTGTGGTTTAAGACCACCAGTGGCCCATGAGACCAATTTAAGTGGTCCTCAATACAACAGTGCCCAGATACGGGATGTTATGGATTATACATGCATAATCTGTATTCCAACATAGTAAGGTCAGTCATTAGGTTGTCCATGAAGACCCTCTCCCTCATGCTACAGACAGATGTTTCTTTCTTGCATACCTTCTAATGTTGTTGCTTTGTTGTATACTTCACCACCAGCAACTCACAAAACACCTCTACACAAGTCTCGAAAAATTGGGACTAAATGAAACTACATTGAAAAATTATGATTTTGTATTTTCTAAACCTCAATCTGATGTCTCCTGGAAAAAGAATGCACTTTTTTAAATACATGATAACAATCTGATAACAACCTTATATTTTAAAATCTATAGGTTTCAACGTCAAACATGTGAAATTAACCCTTTGCCTGTTGAACATCCTGATAGCACTTTGCAGCAGCAAGTCGGTTAAGGCAACAATAGCAACTCCATTCTTTAATATCCAATCTTGCAGACTGCTCGTCCAGCTCTCAAAGTGCTCCCAGCTTGGAATATTTTTCATCTTTAAGGACGCTGATGGCTGATTAAGCAAATCTCTAATCATCCTGTGGATCTACACTGCAAGACATGCTCCATCCTCCCCGAACACTCATTGCAAATGAATTCAGCGGTTACACTGCTCTCTTGTGATGCGCCATTGAGCAATTTCCCACATATTCTCTTTAAGAGCGTATTTACTTAAATAGCTGAATATTTATGCTTTGTGCATTTGTTCTTGAGCTTGTGCCAGCAGGTTTAGTTCTAGAGACCAGCCATGGGTGTACAGATGTAACATGTGTGATCAAACAATATGGCAGTTTTATAGCCCACACCTTAAGCCCTCATGTGTAGAGCTTCAGAGTGCACCTACCACCTAAATTGAATTTTCTTGGTAAACCTAGACGAAGATTAATTATTTATGTAAAGATTATGGAACGTGTCTAGCTGGTTAGTTAGAAGTGGAAGCAAAAATGTTATTTGATTATGTGTGGTGTGGTTGGGTCAATAAAAAAGAGCTGATAAAGCCATGATCATTCACAGAATATTTTGCAAGGGAGCACTTATAGAACCGTGGCTTGATTAGCTATATATATATATATATATATATATATATATATATATATATATATATATATATATACACACACACACACTCAGTGGGGTTGGTGTTCTTTGGGTGAAGTGTTGGGTTTGCGCCATACATAACGTTTTCCTTGATGGCCAAAAAGTTCAATTTTAGTCTCATCAGACCAGAGCACCTTCCTCCATAAATTTATGTAGTCTCCCACATGCCTTCTCAACAACATTGTCCCTTACTTGTTTGGAGACTTCCTTGGTCTTCATGGCAGTATTTGGTTAGTGGTGCCTCTTGCTTAGGTGTTGCAGCCTCTGGGGCCTTTCAAAAAGGTGTGTATATGAAATGACAGATCATGTGACACTTAGATTGCACACAGGTGGACATCATTTCACTAATTATGTGACTTCTGAAGGTAATTAATTGCACCAGAGCTTTTTATAGGCTTCATAACAAAGGGGGTGAATACATACGCACATGCCAATTTTCTGTTTTCTATTTCTAAAAAAATGTTTTATGTATATATTTTTCTAATTTCACTTCACCAACTTAGACTATTGTGTTCTGATCCATCACATAAAATTCAGATTAATAAAACATTGAACTTAAGGCTGTAATGTAACAAAATAGGTAAAAGGGGGGTGAATACTTTTGCAAGGCACTGTATATATATGGAAATTAAAGATCACACTTATACTCTTACATGGCTCAAGCAGGCCTGTTTTTCCCACAGAACTTCTCAGTAAACAGTATTTCCACAGTAGTAGTGACATGAGTCTGTGGTGTGTGATTCCTAAGCAACATAATTGCATATGAAAGGTAAAAAAATATTTCTATGCTATGTTTTACCATCTAAAAACACAATACCTATTTCTTAAGGAATACTGTATAATGAGAAATATATTTGTTTTAAAACTGACTAAGAGCATAATCCGGCAGGGAAAATGTCATACAGCTAGATTTTAACTAGAATTTTGATGCATCTGCATGATCCTTGAAGAATCCATGCTGCATCAGTGGAAGTTGTGTGAGTGAGAGACACATTTACATTTCTGTAGATGGGTGATTGCATCTATTGATGCAAGCTGCCTGAAACTGGGCCTTTGAGGGTGGAAGGATGTGATGTCATAATCTTATCCAGGTATCTTTACAATTACTCTGTTCCCTCCTTTCTCAACCCTCACTTCACTGAACACAAAAAACACACACTCTCATGATTCTGCTCTGAGAAAATGATGTAACAAGCACAAAATAGATTCTCCATGAACTTATAATGAGAGTCTCTAAAAATTAAAATTTTTCCTTGGCTTGCACAGCTGCTAATATCGTTAGTGTTGTACATACTTGACAAATAAGTGTCTTTTTTCTTGAACTGCAATGGTCTTTTAAATGGGAGTTTGAGGGTACGAAAATACTTAATTTGTAAGCAAAGTTTTAAACTCAAATAAACTACAGACCAACTACATGGGAAAATTTGCAAACTTTTTTTATAGTTTAAAAATAAATACAGCCTTTTATGTATCACATATTATAATTGTCTAACTACGATTCGTCGTCACGCTGCGTTGCGTAGTGCGTACGACTTAGCGATGAGCGCCGCAGGCGCTCATCGCCCGGCGAGCCTCGCGCAGTGAGGCGAGGCGTTAAATTGTAGCACTTTGGCAATGAGCGCCGCAGGCGCTCATTGCAGGCTCGCCTCGCGTAGCGAGGCGAGCCGTTAAACCATAGCACTTAGAAAAAAAATACGAGGTAAAAAAAATTACGAGATAAGCGGCGGAACAAAAACAGTAAAAAAAACACTAAATACACACTAAAAAATAAAACAAAGGTCACTTACAGCATGGGGAACCAGGCAGGACATCTGGAAGTGAGTTGGAACTGCAATTTAGATCGATTTAGCCGAGTTACAAAGATCGAAAATCGGCTAAGCGAGAAAAAAATGGCCGCCGAAAAAAATGAAAACTAGGCTATACTACTACGAACTGCGTGAAACACAGCCACAGACGTATGTGTTTGAAAAACAACGAGATAAAGGATGCGGATTAACCGCGGAACGAGTAAAAAGACAGTAGCGAGTACATTTTACGAAACCCAATTACAGATTTACGCATTAACACAGATTTAACGACTTTGTCTCGCGCAACAGCGGATTTCCCGCCAAGCCAACGCATTTGATGTGAAATATGTTGCAAGTTACAAAAAAATAAATAGAAAAATAAAAAATTGTATTTATTTTAAGAAAAAAAAAAGGGACAAATGTAACGTCATGTTGTGTGGCAAACAAATTTCACAAAATTTAATTTTTATTGACCGTCATTTGACCGTTTTACCATATTTACTGTTAAACCGCAGTACTTTAGCGGGCTCACGCAGCGAGGCGAGCTGTGAAACCGTACTACTTTGGCAATGAGCGCCGCAGAAAAAATGCCGGACGAACAAAACGAAAACTAGGCGACACCACTATAACCACGGAAAACACGTACCGATAATCCGCTAAGACGCATACCACACATTATCCGCCATTTTAGGATAATGCGGAAGTACACAGCTACGTTAACGGTTTAGGATCGCGCACGCACACTATTACACTGCACACGTTCATCACGCTTACACAGTACCTCCACACCACTAATGCTGCTGCAACATCAACACAGATTGCCAGCTCTTCAACACAATGCATAAA
Organism: Discoglossus pictus; assembly: GCA_027410445.1. NCBI lineage: Eukaryota > Metazoa > Chordata > Amphibia > Anura > Alytidae > Discoglossus > Discoglossus pictus. Next base: position 79,391,607 of record CM050167.1, on the reverse strand, counting down.
AATACGTAAATTAATTTATTAATTTGATTTCTATATTTCAGTAGTACACAGAAAACAACATTGGCTACCTTACAATTCCATATGTATATTAATAACTAAACAACTTTTAAAACATACACATCTGATTGCCGTCATTTTTTGACGGGCAATATGCTAGTGACCTTTATATTCATTGATATTCACATATGCTGGTGTGCAATCTACCATTTTAGGGCTGGATTTCATGGTTTCCGTAGGATATTTTTTGAGTGAACACTCCACAAATGGAGCTACGTAGCTATTATATTCCACTCGCAGCAAACACTTATGTATAAACTCCATAAGTGATCACAAAGTATTAACTGTTCCCTGCTCTATGGGAGATTGTATTAAAAGTGATATTACATGGCCTCCTTAAAAGTTACTGAATCTGCTATGTGCTCTTGTAAGACTCAAGCAAGAGCAAATAGAACTCTCAAGAGCAGTTACAAGACACTTGAGGAGCTACGAGTTTCCCACTAGAAGAATACAAACAGTCTAAAGAAGCATTTTTAAGGATTATAATGGAATAAAACTGAAGCCTACACATCCTATATTACAAGAGAATGCTTTCTAATGGCAAACCAAACCCTATACAACAATATTGAGGAGCTATCAAACAAATCACAATATCAATTACAAATACCTGCTCAGATAAGTAAACACTGACACCCAACTAATGCAAAGTCACACACATTATTAATCAGAGTTGACGGGGTTAAGACACACCAACCTGCTCTACAAATACATTTACTATGCCACTCAACAATAATCGTCTTTAAGAATTCCATCTGTGTCCCTGATATTTAATACCAAGTGTGACATATAATATATAATCTGATGTCATGGCCAGATGTTTCACTAGGCAAACAAAGCAACCGCTTAACAGCGGAGCCTCAATTGCATAACAATCTATTAAAATGTAATTTTATTTATTTTTTAATAATACATTATGCCTGCTTTCCTTAGCTGGTGGCTGAGAGCATGTTCTTTGTTTCGGGGGGAGAGAGGAGGAGAGTGTGAAGTGTCAGACTTGCAATGTGCTGCACTATAGTAAAACAAGCAGGGCATGGGAGCTCATGGGCTAGTTCAATGTGTCTGCACCACCCTGCTCCTCTGTACACACTAACATTCAGTAGGTATCAGTTTGTTATACAATGTGTGCCTCTCACTGCTTTCCTACCACCAAGATCTCCTCTTCCCTCAGGTCCTGAAAGCACCACAATCAGCTCACGAACCGGTTTCCCTCAAAACATGGCATGCTCCTTTTATTCAAGGGCCCCAGAATGGACAACAAAGATTCTACCTTCTCATGTAGTTAGTAAGTAAAAATGATTAAGTATTGCCATTGTCTGTAAGAGGAATTATGCTTTATACTGTGTGTTCAATAAGCAAGTCAATCTCCACATACTCCCTTTTTCGGTCCACTTTTCCTTTTCCTTTAGAGAGAGGATACTTTTGGAGACTTCTTTACATATATTAAAAATATGTCCCCAACCACCCTCTTCGCTAATGACCTTCTTTTTTCTTCTCTTGTCACGTCTACTCAATGCCGCCTTCAGCACTTTTCTTGAGCTGCACCTACTCTTTGAAAACTCCTTTCATCTCTCTGTCAGTCTATCTTCTTGCCTTAAAACCTTTAAAAAAATCATAATATGTATCTGTTTAAAGAATCTTGTCACATTCAGCCTTAATATGCACAACTGTATACTAAACAGCATAATTTTACTCACACCCACAATCAGTGTAACACAGAGCCACCTCCTTATTCACTGCCAACTTGCAACTTGATTGTAAGCTCTTCGGGTAGGGACCTCAATTCTGTTTCATGAAGCTGTCTCCTGGCCATGTGTGTTGTATTTGTATTGTATTGTACCTGTTCTTCTATTTCTACTTACATTAGAATTTGTATATAGTAATTTGCCAATTGTTCCCACATTACTTTGTAAAAAACACTACAGAACATTCTGGCACATTATAAACTAAAGTAATAATAATAATAATATGTTCTTTATGTATGTACCTGCACTAAACTTTGTTACATTACTTCCTTGAAATCTAATAAAAATATTTTGAAGAAAAAAAGAACATTTTAATAATTAAAAAGCTCTTAAAAGAAAGTAATGTAATGCACAGAACAGAATTCAAAATATGCTTGTACCAACTGCTTGTTACCTTTTACCATAGCCACCACCAATAGGCAATTACTGTACTTTATAATCTTACTTAATAAACAAATTATAAATTATTATATATTATTAACAGTTATATACAGGGGTATATTATGAACAGATATATAAAGGGGTGGACAAAATATTTATTACTTAAAGGCATATCTAAGTGAGCTGGATTATGAATGCATCTGATAAAGGACAATTAGTAGGGCATTCAAACATTTATTTTGCATAAGAAAATACCAAAATAAATATTTAAACACTTGAATTGAAGTCAGCAAAATGTCTTGTAATTTCTGACAGTTGAACATTAGGGTTAACACCCTCCAAACCCAGGCTAAATTAACATCAAACTTAAAATAATTTGTTTTGTCCAATCAGGTTAGCTGAAACATTTGATTTAAACGTTGGGGTTCCTGTTCGTGCTTTTCATGCTGTAAAGCAGCCTGGGATATGTAGTGTATCACTGATATGTGCTATGTATTGCTGCTGACATAGAGACAGGAAGCTGCAAGGAGATTGGCTGAGCAAGCAACAGCAGGTAAATAATGTGTTAATAATGCTCACCTGATGCTGCATGCTGATTGGAGGGGATCAAATACCTGTGAAGACACCCCCTGGAGGTGTCAACATTAATCATTAGAGGGATTTTTAAAAATTAATAAAAATAAAATGTTTTATGAGATGTGCTGCATACAAATAAGCTGCTTTTTGCCTAAGGATTGCAGAAATGTATTAATCCATGAAACTTGGATATGACTTTAAGAGCTAGGAGCGAGAAAGATTTCTTAGGAGCCAGATATTTGAGGTCTGGGCTAAGCTATGTTACTGTAGACCTAAATAAGGGGCCCAAAGGATAAAAATGTGGAAAAGAGGGGAGAGGTGCAATGGTTTGTGGGGGATTGTGGGTGCAATGGCTTGTGGGGGAGGCTGAGATTAAGTAGGTGGAAAAGACCCTCCTACAACTTCAGGAACAGCATTTCATTTTTAGTAAACTATTTTCCCTACGTGAGAGGTAGTCTGAGGTGTGACCTACACTACTGTACCTTAGGCCTGATTAGGGGGCAAAATGTCATAATGGTTAAATAACTAGCTTAGAAAATTACTCCTTTATTTCAGCAACTGGTTCCTTGGTGGATGTAAAACTTTTACGCTTAGTAAACATTGTGATTATCTTTAGGCTGCTAGGTGTGGATTTTGAGTTTTTGATCAGAAGAAAATAGTCTACAATGGGGCATATTTTCCTGTTCAATAGGATCCAATAGAGGATTTCAGCAAAAGCTTTAAATATTGTTGACTGCTTTTGGATTTAAAAGCAAGTCTGGTTGCAAAATAGTAGAGGTCTTTCCATTTAATCAGGTGAAAGTGGCACTAGTCCAGGGCTATGGGATGCTGTTTAAAAAAGTCTTGAATGTTGTCTATTGAAAACCAAAGTCAAGATCGGAAAACATCTATATGTCTTATGGCATCATCCACGCAGGAGTATTTGAGCAATAACCGTCTGATGAAATAAGGGAATTTACTCTGCGTATTGCGAGGTTAAAAAGTGATGATAGGTCTATCACTGGTCATTTCTTTAAGGAGTAGATACGAGTGATGATGCTGATTGGGTTGATTTGCTATATAAATTGAAGGGATGTGTTTGGAAGGGTTTGATCATATATCCTTTTTGGCTTTTGTTGGCTATTAGGTTGTCCACAACCTCAGGTTCCTTCTCAGCTGGTGAAGGTTACCTGAGGCAATGTTATATACCTTTGTGAAACCTAATATAATATAATTAGTGAGGGTTGTGAAGGGGTTGTTGTGAAGGTGATGGCATAAGGTGGGTAGGTGCTAGTCATTTTGAGTGGGGCTTATGGTTTTTCAGTAGGCCTTATGGCATACTACGCAAACATGTATCAATCTGAACAATCTTAAATTACAGGCTTTACTGTTAAAATAATTGCAGAGAGGCCTAGGCAATCTTTCTTCAGGCACTGGGAAATGGTAAGCTGAGAAGAGGTTAAGAAGACTGGTTTGTAGAGCACTAGCTGAATGGTGATGGAAAAGCATTGTGAAGAGGAGATTGGCAGTGGAGTCATACTGACGCTTTAATTCCGGAGAAATAGAAGCAAAAGAGCTCAGGATCTAGTGAGCCCCAGTTGGTTGTATAATTAAACTGGCTGAGCACAGCCGCTGCTTTTGCCGAGAACAATCTAGGGCAATGTCCATATTTCTAGGCAAGATCAATAAGATAGAGGTAATAATCCATCTCTTGTCTTCTGTGAATGCGGAACAGAGAACATCCCTATAAATACTAAATCAGAGAATAAATTCGGGAACAGTAATTTTTCGATTAAGGGATATTTCGTTTTCCCAACGACGAAGACATCTCCATGGGATATCGGTTTGTTTTCCGTTAAATCATTTGATTGGCAATGTCACTAAGTTGACATCCTTTCCCTCTGTTATGTCCTTCTGGAGATGAGCTGGGATGAAGTGGGCTGGCATTATTTGTGGGAGGTAAGGAAAAGCGATCACCTGCACCAGTTGGAGTAGGTGGACCAGAAGGAATAGGTTTTCTAGTTGATTCTCCATAGTAATAATGTAACTGTGTTTGTCAATAGCTTCTACGTTAGATAATTGAGTTTGGGTATTTCTGGGTGTTGGTGATAGTTCTGGTGGGCAGGATCTCAGTAGTCGGAATAGTGTGCCTTCCTCTCAGTGGTAATATAGTGGACACCTCTACTGCACAATCCCTTGATTATTTAGGGCACAGGCCCCAAAAGACGCAAGGATTAGCTGCCAGCCCCAAAAGAAGGTCTGTCCGGGGAGGCACCAGCTTGGGAAGCAGCGCTATCTGCATCCGATAAAGCTGGATCAGACATTGTAGAATCTATGGCAACATGACTTATGTAGAACTGGTAAGCCGGAGTAGCATCTATGATGGGCTACAATGCTGGTCTGTAACTATAATCATGTTCTTAGCTTCCATTGGCTGATTTCTTGAAGTGAGAAGACACTTTGAGGCAGATTGGGTGATTCTACCTACACAATTGAAATGGGGCATCTACAACTGCAAATGATCTCATTAGAACTAAGCTCATTAGGACAGAAGCAGCCTATTGAGAAAAAGCAGCCTATTAATAAAAATGTGTTGTCATATGTTTTATATATAGTATTGATACACAAAGCAAGCAAGACATTTATATATAATATAATACTTGCCTGGAGGCCTGGAATATACATATTTTAAAGGACACTGTCATCCAAACCGGAAGTTGGTTTCATCTTAAAAAGCATTCAAAATCATCTATCTATTGTATTAACCATTTTTGTCTCTACAGTGAATAATTTCTAAGATATACAAAATTGAATGTGTGGTTCCTTTATGCCAGGGGTGGGCAAATACGGTCCTGGAGAGCCTTACACAGGCCAGGATTTGAGGATATCCTTGCTGTCTACAGGCGAGTCAATCACTTTTTCTGTCATCCTGTGAACAGAAACAATATTTTCAAACCCTGGATCGAACTTGTCCACCCCTGCTTTATGTTAATGTGCCGTTCCATATGCTAATTTGGCAACTCAAGATGCTTGATAAGGATTTGGGAGGGGCTCTAACTGCATGATAACCTCAGGGGGGGGCATTGTTTTGCTACCACAGACACTGACTCGCAGACTGTAATCTTAATTAGAACATCAAAACAGCTAATTAGTATTCATGAGCCACTCATTTGCATAATAACATAGCAGAAAAATGCTTATTAATTCAGGAATAATTTGCTTTAGAATCAATCGGACAATACAATGTATAGCTAGTTTTTCATGCTCTGTAAGAATAAGTAAAAAAAACTTGTATTTTTTAAATAAAAATGAGGATGACACTTTTTCAGAAGCAGGAAGGTTACACAATGTGAATAAGCACAGCAGGGCCTATCTTTTCACATCACCAAGTCCTCTACTTCAAAATAGGGCCATGGTTGTAGGCAATTCTGAGAAGCCACTTAAATAAGAAGTTTAAAAAAACAACTCAGTTTAATGGCAGTCTGAAAGCCCTGCAAACTCTAATTTCATTTATGAACAAGCGTACAATAGAGAAAAACAACCTGCGGCATATCAAATTTACCAGGACTCGCGTTCCCACTGTTATTGCACCTGACAACAGACTAGAACTTTATATAAGACAGAAATACTGGGCCAAAAAAAACAAGAAAAGCTAAACCCCGGCAAACATGTCTGTCTATCAAACTTTGTATCCACAGCCTGAAACTCTGGCAGCTTTCCACAGAGTGTCAGCAATAGGATTTTTATATTTATAACATTTTTATTTAGCTACATTTTATCGGATTTTGGGAATTCTTTTAGTTTTATTGTTTTTTTTTTTTTTCCTGTTCTATTCAAATATTTATTGGAAAATGATCTTGAATTGTACCTGGGCATGCCTGAGAAAGTTTACTGGAGCCAATTTTTGCTTTGTTCCAAACATATTTAATCAACTTGGGGGACTTTGGATGTAGTTAAGATCTCCATTCAATTTTATTAAGAGACTGGCACTTTCAAGTACAAGTTCCTGTAGAAGAATTTACTGTCTAAAATCAGCCCAAATATAAGATCAACAAGGAATGCCGTCAGATACAAGCAGAATCTGTTAACAATCGTATATACTGTAGCTGCTAATATTGCTTCTATCCCCTTCTGATACACTACCTTGTTGTGGTGAAGGGGCTTGTGTACTTCAATGAAGCTGTGAGCTATAGCACTCAAGATGGGTAGGTCAAAGCAGACAAATTGCAGTAGGAGAAGGAACTGCAACCAACTCCACTATCGGTGCCATGAAAACCTTATGGATTAGCACAACTAGACACAAGATGTGCCTGGTGTGATGTGGTCCATGCGGTCACAGAGAGTCGGACATGACTGAACAATGCAGGTCCACTTTAAAGACGTAGTAAAGTCCTAATTCTTCTGTTGTACAAAGATGTTTTTAGTTATTTTTATAATTAAATATGCCTTTGCAGACATGAGCAGGAAATGTCCCACTATCAGCAAATTACTAAATACCTATTGTATACAACTGTATAAATGCATATTTTAATAAATTCCGACAGGTATAAAAGTGCACTAAATAATGTAATATTAATAATAATAATAATACAAGCTGTGAGTAGTACTTATCCACCCTCTTAAAAAGATGAAAAGTCCTCTTGAACTAATTCTGGAGGTAGTCTTTCAAGTTTCTTCAATGGAGATCTTCTTACAGCTTAATTAAAGGTATATTTAAGTTTGTCTGTTTTTAACTTTTTTTAATCTAACACATGCTATTTATATCAGAAACACACATTACATTGATTCATTATATACGCATATAGATTTATTGTATTTAAAAAGAAATTGTTTTCCCCACTCCCCAGAGTTGCCCATATAGGCACCTGGTCCCTACCAATAGTTACACTGTATTTGGGTTCATTTTTAACTGTATACTAACGTTCAAGCCAAGCGCAGAAATCCACATAGAAATGTCTGAGCTCCTCCTTGTTATCTTGTGATGGTTAAAAAAGACTACACACCCCATGATACTTTGCTGCACAAACTGTCTTCCCAGACCTTGAAACAATGTTATAGCTGCCTGTTGCTGGCCAAAGTGAATTATGAATGTTATGCTAATTTAGCTAAGTTTTTTAAGGGGCATTCTTTATCAAAATCAAATCCTAGGAAACTGAAGAAATTTGCAATCATTAAGGTGAGTTGATTATTGTTCATTTTGGGATTATTTCATGCAAAACATGTTTTCATACACTACTGATTCTCCTCAGATGCATTCATACTCCAGGAAACTTAAATATGCCTTTAAGCTAAACTCTCCATGATTTTCCCCACCAGTGCGCATAATACAGCTAAACAAAAAGGAAAAATATATGTTAACAGCTTACACAGGCACTAATGTTGTAAGTTTGCTTTATACTTTACAAACAAGTGCACTATTTCTTAAACTACATAGGTATATATAAGTTTCCCTGTTTGTACCTTTCTCTAATCTAACACATGCTGCTTATATCAGTCACACACATTACATTGAGTCATTCTATACACATACCGATTTATTTTATTTAAAAATAAAACTTGTTTTCCACACCCCCCAGAGCTGCTGACATAGGCACAGTGAACCTCCCAATAGAAACACTGCATTTGAGTATATTTTTTAACCCTTTACTAACCTTCAAGCCAACAGCAGCCCAATGCAAAGATCTACATATCAGTATCTGACTCTTCCTACTCCCTTCTACAAGGGGACTACACATCCCATGATTCTTTCCTGCACAAACTGCCATCACTGATTGTTAAAATGTGTTAAAATGTATTAGCTGCCTGTGATTGGCCAAAATAAATTATGACCTTTGTGCTAATTTTACCATGTATTTTCAGGGGTGTTAACTCACAAAAGCTACTGCTTGCAAACTCAAGAGATTTAGCAAGCATCAGGGTAAGTTTGGAAATGCTTATTTTCATATTTTTTTATGATCAGATGCAGGAAACTTAGATATGCCTTTAAGATTCTGGTTCCACTGTCATTCTGCACAGTTAGATCATTCTGTTAGTTGGTGTTGGATAACAGACACATAGTGATGTATTTCAGTAATAAAACAATTACTGTCTAATAATTATAGACTGCTGAGAGCTGTTTTTTTTTAGAGGCATCCGTTCTGCTTCATCTGGACAGAGAGCCAGAGAAGGCGGCAGAAGGCTCGCAGCAGATGGGAGAGCGGCGCGATGGTTCTGCCGCAGGAGTGTCTGGCAGCGATGCTATGACATTTCTCCATCTGACTCCGATCAACGTGAAGCCTCATTTTGTGCTATTCCGCTATACTGCTGTGTGGTGGCACGGGATAAAAGTCATATATTATGTTACAAACCTGTGGTTTGACTTATGTTTGATAGGTTTATTTACAGCATAAATATTAGGTGGAAAGAACTGTTCATTTGGAAAAACATATCACATAAACTAGAGCTGCTGACTTCCAAATTCACTCCACAGAGATCCCCCCTGGGCCTAAACTGATAGAGCATTAAAAGTGAAGGAAACATATTTACACAGGAAGGGAACAGTACACAAACAATTCAGGAAAAGCTACTCTTTAAACGATACCTTGCGCACAAGATCGGGCATTAACCCCTGAGCTGCACGGTGTGCCCACCATGTTTTCAACCCAAGTCCTTGAACCATAAACGGCCATGTACAAATAAAGGGTGATTAATAAGAGACAGATTTTAAATATATATATATATATATATATTTATATATATATATATATATATATTTATGTTTTAATAGTGAAATTAAAAAGCCACTGAAGTCGCCATATATGGTCTACACCAGTGGGTATCAAACCTCTCCACAGGACCCACCAGACAGGCCATGATTTAGGTGAAAGACTGTGATGCAACTAGTATTCAACAGGTGGTGGAGCCTCAAAGTCTGTTGAGCTGATCTCTGCTCAACACCGTCCATCTTAAGTAAGGGAAATGCAAGGAAAGGGAGGAGGAATCTTTCCTGTTGGGTGGCCGGGAGCAGTATCAGTAGCAGAGTGGCGGGGGCCCGCTAGATGGCGCTGTCAAAATTTTACGAAATGTCTCACCTTAAACTGTACCCTAACCTCCTAACCTAACCCCATAAGCTAACTCTTACCTTAACCCCTTAACCTAACACTAACCCCTTACCCTAACCACTTACATACCTTACTTAAATTCAGTAAAATCGGCAGTGCCATATAGCGGCCACTGATGCTGCCACTGCTAGTGGCCACCCAACAGGAAAGGTCTGGGAGGAGATTAACATCATCATTTTTGAGCTTACTAACTCTGGCTGGTGACAAATGTTTTGACTGAAATTCATAATTAAATATTATTCCCTGTTTAAAAAAAAAAAAAAAAAAGATGGATTTGACGAGACTGGAAGACAAATGCGTTTATTTAAAAAATGGTAAAGCAGATTTAAGTATTAACACAAATAAGAGGCAGGTTTTTGCAGTTATATCTGTCGATGTGAAAAAGATAATCATGGCAGGCCCACTTTAAAATCCTAGTTCTTCTGTTAAGGAAAAGTGGTTGCATTTTTATTTTTTTCCCTGTAACAAATGCACATCTTTGCAGACCTGAGCAGGAAATGCCCACTGTCTTATAGTTTCACCCCTATTGCATTATTCATTACATATTATATACAACTATATAGAAGCAGATTGGCTGGACACAATAAAACCCCTTTTAATAAAATTTTGAAACTGAGGGAAGTATTAACTGTTATGTAGGATGAGAATAATATTATTAGATCTCATGCATCATTTTCAGTAGCAACATTTTACTTGCAAAAAACACCTCTTTATAATTGTGTACCTCCCAACTATCTATTTTTTGTGAGAGTTAGTTCCTCCTTCCTGTGTCATTCTTAGCCACCCAACTGCCCTCTTTTGAAGAAATTTAATGGTAGGATTCTGTTTTGCATCTTGACCATGTTCCATTTTCTCCGATTCCTCTTGTTCATTTCTCTCAAAGTCAAAATGAAAACTGTATGACGCGGAGGCTGCACAGGCTCCCTGGGTCAGCCCGTAGCGTCGCGTGACCCAGCGGAGCCTGTGAGGCTATCAGCCAATCAGGTGAGTCGGGGGGCGTGTCGGAAGCCCGTTTTGCGCCGTTGATCACAGAGGTCTGAGGTCCTGCAGCATTAAACACAGTAGGAAGGTTTAATACTGAGACTGTTACCCCAGCTTACCAGCAAATAAGGGGCTGCATAGGTTGAGGCTACTTTATTGTTGTTTTTTCTTCCTCCGTTTTTTGTGTGTGTGCCTTGTCTGTGTCTGTGTGTGTGCTTGTTGCTGTTGGTGCCTGGTGTGTGTGCCTGGGTGTTTTCCCCCTGTGTGTTCCCCTTTTTAGCTCATTATGAATCAATGAATTGGCGGTGAGAGGAGCATGGCGACGATGAGAGAAAGAAGAGATGGAGTGATCAGAGAAATGAATAGCCAGGACAGCATGGTCATGATTGATGACATGCCAGTGACAGCGGCAGTGGCGAGGCTAGGATGCCCCACTCGAGCTAAGAAGGCTACGACCAGTTACAGTCCGCTACTATTTACGCACACACCGCTAAGACGTAGCAGAGTAGAGACTGAGGGCGAGACGGTTAGGCCACAGCACAAAAGGTCTAAGACCGACCAACAACTGGACGTTCCAACGCCCGAGGAAGTCTCAGGGGAACCCCTACAGGGGGTGGCGGAGGCAGTGCTAGCCTACTCCAGCCGCGCAGGCTTAGGTGACCAGGACCGTTCCTCAGATGAGGAAAGGGCGGTATGGGCACGGGCATGCAGGTCGCGGAGAGCTAGTGACTGTTCTTCTTGTACCCACAGATCCAGAAGGAGATCCAGGTCGAGAAGCAGGAGATCTTGTCGGTGCAGCTGTGCATGCACTGGATCCGAGAGGAGGAGCCCGCGGAGGGCCAGACGGTCAGAGTCCCCGGAGCGTCAGGAGAGACGCAGGGATACTCCGTTGGCCGTATCCACTCCAAGGCTTCCAGAAGCAGGTGAGGGCTCAGATTTGAGCTGCGCAGCAGACAGGGGAGGGTTTATCGGGTCATTGAAGACTCTACTAGCTGCGCACAACATTGCGGTTAGCGAGCACGAAATGGGAGCTTGGATAGGGGGGCTAGCGAAGGGTGCGTGGTCCCAGCCAGCAGCTACAGTGGCGCCAGCGAGCGCAAGCGAGGCGATACCTAGCATGCGCGCGCCCGAGCCGGTAGGCAATGCGATTGCAGCAATAGGTAGTACCAATGCAGGAGTTACCACCGCAGCCATGAGGCCTATAGTCTTATGCTCGTTGGATAACTTAGGGGCACACCTTACCCAGGAGGTTAAGGAAAAGATCTGGAGGAGGGAATTTATAGAGTTGTTCTCCCTTCTCCCTATGTCTAGGCAAACAGATTTGGCCGAGAGGGGCCCCAGGGAGGGGGACGAGCGGCGCAAATCTTTTGCTAGGCTACCTAGGACGTTTGATACATGGCTGCAAGCATTTTCAATATGGGCTTGCGTACTGTGTGAGCGACACCGCGAACAGAGTTCGGGATTATTCGTTTACATAGACGAAATTCGGAATGCTCACAAGGTCTATGGAGGTACAGCCTAGTGGCGGTACGATGAGGAATTCTGGCGATACTTGGCCTCAAGGCCAAGCATGGCGTGGAGTGACAAAGCGGTGGCGTATTGGCTAAACATCATGACACCCATGAGAGTCACGACGCCCTTTCGGAGCAGGGCCGGTGGAGCTAAGGGCCCCACCCACGCCTCAGGAGCAGGCCTCAAGACCTGTTTTGCGTATAACGAGGGGGTCTGTAGATGGGCCGCTAACTGCAGGTTTAAGCACGCATGTTCAAATTGTGGAGGGGAGCACCCCCTGTCTAGATGCGGTAGACCAAAAGAGGGAGGCAGGGGCGAACCTCCTGCAAAGGGGCAGGACGCCCATACGCCTCCCCGCCATGCTGCTGTGGCTAAAACGCTACGGTAAATTGGCAGGCACCGCCGAAGCTGCACGCCTGCTGGAGGACGGTTTCCGAGAAGGATTCCGTATTCTATGCAGGGTCGACATTCAGGGTTTTCTTGTTCCAAATCTGAAGTCGGCCAGGGATTTCCCAGGGGTATCTCAAGCTAAGGTGCTCAACGAGGTAAAATTGGGGAGGATGGCAGGGCCATTTGCGGCCCCGCCCATTCCGGGTTTAGTCGTGTCTCCACTTGGGGTGGTCCCCAAGAAGGAGAAGGGTAAATTTAGGCTGATACAACATCTTTCCTACCCCAGAGGTCGTTGGGTAAACGATGGCATCTCAAAAGACCAGGCTACTGTGTCTTACGAGCCATTTGACCAGGCGGTCGACCTGGTGAGGAGAGCGGGCCATGGGGCCCTTATGGCAAAAGTGGACATCGAGGCAGCATTCAGATTGCTCCTCGTTCACCCGTCAAGCCATCGGCTGCTAGGGTGCTTCGTAGACAGAAGTTACTTTGTTGATTTATGTTTGCCCATGGGATGCTCAATATCCTGTGCTTACTTCAAGGCTTTCAGCAAATTTTTACAATGGGTCGTGAGCATCGAAGCAGGGTACAAGAGTATTACCCATTACCTGGATGATTTCCTTTTCGTTGGCCCAGCAGGAAACGACGCTTGCCGTTTCATGCTGGACGTTTTCACCGAAATCTGTACAGAATTCGGGGTACCGCTGGCCCATGACAAAACGGAGGGCCCTACGGAACAATTGACTTTTCTAGGGATTCGGATTGACTTCTACAAAATGGAGTGCAGTCTTCCCTTGGAGAAGGTGGTGGACATGCAAGCGGAGATTAAGGCGCTACAGGGCGCGCGGAGGGTAACTCTGCGTCGGTTGCAATCAATATTGGGGAAGTTGAACTTCGCATGCAAAATTATCCCCATGGGGCGGATATTCTGTAGAAGGATGTCACTGGCTACTATAGGGATTGCGAAGCCGCATCATTTCCTAACAGTCTCTAGGGTTATGCGTGATGATGCGAGGGTGTGGGCTGTGTTCCTCGCCGATTTTAATGGGCGGGTGCTCCTTCAAAAGGAGGGCGCCACCAGCGCAGAACTAGATCTCCACACCGATGGGTCCGGACCGATTGCCTGTGGGGCCTATCTCCAAGGGAGATGGTGCGCTGCGGCGTGGCCGGAGGAATGGGAAGAGGCGGGTTTAATGCAGAACCCCACATTCCTCAAGCTGTTCCCTATGGTGGTAGCGGTTCACTTATGGGGTGCCTGTTTCAGGGACCGGCGAGTCATATTCCATTCGGTTAATAAGGGGTTGGTGGAGGCCGTGAACAACATCACGGCAGCATCCGTACCGGTGATAAGATTGCTCCGGCATCTTGTGCTATGTTGTCTTCGCCTGAACATATGGTTTCAGGCAAGACATGTGACAGTAGTGGATAACGGAATTGCTTACGCACTCTCTCGGTTTCAGGAGGACCGCTTTAGGGCCCTGGCTCCTTATGCGAACACCCTGGGGGAGCACATCCCCAAGGAGCTTTGGGAGATTGGAGCTGTAACGAGACTCGTGAGACAGTCTGTTGCCCCAGCGACTTGGACCGCTTATAGACGCGTGTGGGCAAAATGGGATAGTCTAGTGGCACTGGCAGGTGGTGCCAAGACGGTAGAGAAGAGCATAGGGATCCTGCTTTGGTACCTGCTGCGGTGCGCTGAGCAAGGCGAATCAAGAGCCGTAGTAGGGAGACAGGTCACGGCGCTTGCTTTTATGTTTAAGCTTGCTGGGCAGAGGGACCTTACAAAGGAGTTTCTAGTGCACAAGGTGGTGCGCGGAATGTTCAGTGGGTTGCAAAGGCCGGATAGTAGGCGGCCAATAACATTTGCCTTGTTACTGAGATTGGCTCAGGAGTTGGTGGTGGTTTGCAGGAACCCCTTTGAATCCCTACTTTTCCGAACGGCTTTTTCCCTGGCGTTCTTCGGAGCGTTTAGGATAGGGGAGTTAGTCGCGAACAGTAGACACGGTTCGGGGGGACTGCAATTGGTGGATTCCTGCCTCAGGGAAGGTACGGTGGTATTGTGGTTGCGGAGGTCAAAGACCGACCAAGTGGGGAAAGGAAGAGAAGTTGTTCTGCATTTGGTTGGCACGGAGTGTTGCCCATATGCATGTGTAAAGGAGTACCTTAAGCAGCGACGGGCGGGACGGTGTTCGCTGCTGGTACACGCCGATGGAACGGCACTGTCAAAGTATCAATTTAAAAAAGTTTTAAAAAGCGCACTGCATCGGCTCGGTTTTAAGCAGTCCGACTTCGGAACACACTCTTTTCGGATTGGAGCTGCCACAGAAGCGGCTAGGTTGGGGTTGCCCGACGCGACAGTAAGGCGCATCGGGAGGTGGGATTCAGAACGTTTTCGGTCCTATGTAAGGCCAAATGCAGTGGTATAATGGTGTTGCTTTCTACTTTCAGGGGAACAGAAGCAACTATGGATTGTGGGCCATTCATACGTGTACTGGGCCCACAGGTTAGCCGCAGTTACCGAAGAAAAGGCACAACTGGGCTTTCCTGTTACGGACTTGCGCGTACGGTGGTGTGGCATTCGGGGTCTGCGATGGGCGCAGCTCGACGGTCTCCTGGATACTTATGCGCAGCGTTACAGTCAGCCCAGTGTGATAATAATTCATGCCGGCGGGAATGATTTGGGGACAGTTCCCATGAGACGGATGCTGAAACTAATGAAACGAGACGTTGAGAAGTGGGTAAAGAAGTTCCCCGGCACGTTCCTTATCTGGTCTGAGATGATTAAGAGAAGATCGCGGCGTAACGCACGCGACCCAGTATGTTTGGACAAGGCTAGACAAAAGATCAACCAGCAGATCGCGAGTTTTGTGAGGAAACAGGGTTTTGTTGCCATCCGGTATAAAGAGTTCGAACCGGTCGGTGCTGATGATTTTTTCGCGAAAGATAAGGTTCATCTTACGGAAATAGGGTACGAGTTGATGATGTTGGAGTTTAGGGAGAGTGTTTTGCAGGCTTTGGCTTTAATGTCCAGCAGGGGGGGATCGCAGCCTCGGGAGGCGTCCCTCTCATGCTCCGTGGCGGGAGGTGAGTTGCCCGGCCCACTGGCCTAAGGGGGCGATGGCCCCACCTCACAGGGCGTGCTTAAAGATAAGCATTGGGGCTTTGGGCAGGGCTCAAAGCGTGAGGTCACTGTTCGTGGCCGGGCTCCTCCCCCGGAAAGAAAGGACTAAATTAGTCATTTAAATAAGTTATGGTTGTTGTTTACATTGTTCAAAATAAAGCTGTGGCCCGTTGTTTCTCCCAACTCCAGTTGTCGTGTCCGTTATTTAATTACCTAGCCTAAATGGATCATGCATGGGTCATGTATGACGCGGAGGCTGCACAGGCTCCCTGGGTCAGCCCGTAGCGTCGCGTGACCCAGTGGAGCCTGTGAGGCTATCAGCCAATCAGGTGCGTCGGGGCGGGGGGGGGTGTCGGAAGCCCGTTTCGCGCCGTTGATCACAGCAGCGCGGTCTCCTGACTGAAATAACGCCCACCCACCCTGTATCTTGTTGTTAAAAAATGTATATGGAGTATTCTTTAAAAAAAAAAAAAAAAAATATAGAAATTAATATATATTTTGGTTAAAGAATTCGGAGAAGTGGCTATTGTATGTTGTGTATTGTTAATTTATGACTTGGCGGCGGGAGGTGAGTTGCCCGGCCCACTGGCCTAAGGGGGCGATGGCCCCACCTCACAGGGCGTGCTTAAAGATAAGCATTGGGGCTTTGGGCAGGGCTCAAAGCGTGAGGTCACTGTTCGTGGCCGGGCTCCTCCCACGGAAAGAAAGGACTAAATTAGTAATTTAAATAAGTTATGGTTGTTGTTTACATTGTTCAAAATAAAGCTGTGGCCCGTTGTTTCTCCCAACTCCAGTTGTCGTGTCCGTTATTTCATTACCTAGCCTCAATGGATCATGCATGGGTCATGGAAGTGTGGAGTGTGTTTGTGCACATATTAATTGTGTGTCTCTTTAAAAGTAGTTTACACATAGAACAGAATGGAGCTAACAGTACTTTATAGTGCATTATTTTCAAGAATGTAAAATACAGTATGTTCACATAATATACACAATGTCAGCACAGGGGAGTAGGAACTTGGGGGGGGGGGGGGGGGGGAATCCCCCACAGATTAAATGAATAGGGGACATAAAAAAAATAGCAAAATAAAACTTAATCATACAGTATCAGATTTGACCACTCCATCGCTATGGAGCAGTATGTCTTTCTCATGAAAGTTTTGGCCCATAATTTATATAAAATGATATATATATATATATATATATATATATAATAATTTGGCATGTGTCGGCAGTTATAGATGAAAAATTTTTAAAAAATGGATATACTTTTAGAACATTTGTACACTGAAAATAGGCAAAAATACAAAAATAAATTAATAACATAAGAACCTAAATAATTTTGAAGAAAGAGAATCAGAATAGAAAATAAGAAGAGTAAAGTGGAAGAAAGAGGAAGAAAAAGGAGAAAAAAATGGGAAAAGAGAATAATTTCTTAAATTATCCCATTATCCCTCTTCTACCCCCAACTGTTTTTTTATGTATCACTGTTAATGTTATGAAAAATTATATTTTTTTAAATTTTAAACATTATATGAACAATCAAATATCTGTATTTATGTATAGCTACAACATAGTTGTTAATTATTTGTATTTAGTTTTAAATACAAGTCCCTCTTTGACAGTTTGGAAAAGTTGGGAAGTTTTGAATTGTCTCAAATATTCAACCTGAAACTCAGTCCTCCTGAATCAATAGAGTTAGTACTCCCAGAGCTTCTTGGGTAGCATATTCCTGAAAAGCAAAAATCCTATTGTTTGTCTGATTGCTGGAAGTAAAACCAATAATATAGATTTAATATTATTAACCCCTTTTGTCGACATTCGCAACTATGAATCCACAGCAGTGATGGCTGCCGCATACTGCAGACATCTCTGGAGTGGAGAGGGTTAATGCCAACCAGATAAAACAGACATATTTTCCCAATTCCAGTGTGTTGTTTTCATTGATCCAAAAGCAGCGGGTTCTTACTTTTGAACTAGTTGCTGTTGCTCTGAGACAAGACTTAAGACAAGAACTTCAAATAGTTACCCTTAACCCCTCTAATGCAGGAGAAGAAGCTGCTCAGTGAGGGGCTCCAGTGCATCACCTGAGGGGAAAAAAGGAGGAATTGGGATTGGGGAACTTCGGGGTAGCACGTGGGTGAGCTTTCTCTGTCTGGATATTCAAAAGTCAGCCAGTAAAAAGATAAATTAAGGAGAAAAATATCAAATTCTTCTTAGAATCTTGTAGTGCAGCCAAAGTTCACACACTGGCTGCTAACACTCTCAGTCCGTCCCAGCGGGAATAAGACTTTGATGTTGTTCTTTTTAGTCCTCGCTAAGCTCAACAAGCTGTAATACTGATTTTCTGGTGGCTGCCATGTTCCTGGACATGTTTGTAGACGGAGCTTGATGATCAGACACACAGAGAGAATAAAATACCATAAAATATAAAGTGCTTGGCCTAGATTTCTCAAATGGTGAAATCTTGCTTCACATGAGAAAATATCACTAAATCAATGTTATTCTGTGGAACTGAGCATAGACTCTTTGATACATTAGTTCCATTGAACGATATCATATATAGCAATTTTATGAGGTAAAGTTTCACTCTTTGAGAAATATAAGTGTTTGTTTTTGTATCAGAAAAATATCAGGTGAGACTCGGTCCCCAAAAAAGTAAAAATTAAACTTGTAATACACCAAAAATATCATTTATACTAGCAACTTGCCCGTCAAAAATGAGGGCAACATTTTTTTTTAAGCCTCGCTATGCTGTTGTTTGCCACACAATGCGATGCTCTCCCTCCCCCCCTTTATCGGCGCTCATTGGGAGCCTCGCGATAAGCACCTTTAGCAAGCCTGTAAATTTGCTCTCCCTCCCCTGTTTCTCTTTCTCCCCTCTCCCTCCCCTGTGTCTCTTTCTCCCATCTCCCTCCCCTGTGTCTTTCTCCCCCCTCTCCTTTCCCTGTGCTCCTTTTGCCATTTACGAGTTTGAAAACGTTTGCAGGCTTGGGGAAATCGATCAATTTCTCCAAGGCCGCATAGTGCATCCGAGTTACAGCGTTGAAAAATTATTTTGTTTGTAACGGCCCCCATTTTTTAAAAGCCTGTAACTCGGAATCCATTGGGAGGCCGCCAAAAGACACCAATTGAATATCAAATTACCTTTCCCCCTCACTTATGGACTCTCTGCCTCAGGGGGAGGCAGGGAGCCCATAAGTGAGGTTGCAAGCTAATTTCCTATTCAATTGGCTTCTTTTAGCGTCCTCCCAACGGCTTCCGAGTTACGGGTTTGAAAAAAAAGGTGGCCATTTTTTTTTTCAAGCCCGTAACTCTGAAGCTATTCGGAGCTTCTCCCCCTCAAACTAGTGGGCCTTGCAACGAGCGCGTCATTACGAGCCTCCCCACCCCTCTACTTTACGGGCTTAGTGATGAGCGCCTTTGGCGCTTATTGCAGGCCTTGTCAAACCTGTAACTTTCTGCCTCACGATGAGCACCTTTGAACATAGCGTGACGACAAACTCTCAATTATGACAATTATATTTGTATTAAACTATATAATGCAAGACAGGACAACATATGTATCTTTTGTTAAAGTGACACTGGCACCTTCTACAAACAGGAAGACTGTTAAAAGACTTTGTATAAATAACCACCCCAGGAAGATTGTTTTTCCTATCTGCCTCTTTTATGATATTTTTTAAAGTTAATGTGTTTATTTGAGGAACTTAAAGGGCCACATAACTCAGCACAATTTGGATCACATCACAGTAAAGATCTCCTAAAAGCATGTTGAAATGCTTTTTGAATTTTAGAAATATGTGCATTTTTCACTGATGATTCAATAAAGTCTGTGTTTACATGAGTCAATGACTGCCCCCTTCCAGAAGCACAGCTACCGTTCTGTGTAATGAGCAAAAGAGAAAAAGTGTTAAACCTCAAAAAATCAATTTGTGCAGAGGAATGCTGAAAACACCTAAATAGGTCAGATATGGGTTACATTTTGAATGCAATGCTTAGTTCAGATAAAAGCTGCTATCAATCACTGTCCTCACTAAGTGGTGAAGTGGCTCTCTGTGTTTGTAAAGTGACTTAAAACGTTTGATTTTCTAGCTGTTATTAGTGTAATTTAAAAAATAGATTATTTAATATTTTAACGTACATTGTTGTGAAGATCACTTACAGTGAGGTAAATTGACCTTTAAAGTTATTCTTCAGGCAATTTATTTTGGTTCCTATTAATGACTTAATTAATGTTATTCTGTCCACTTACTTTTTATGAAGCCTTGCCTTTTCTTTCTGTTCTCTCTCAAGTAGAGTGCCCTGTTTTACAGCTGGTTTAAGGCCATGCCCACGGGGAGGAACCTCACATTCAGTGCAATGCTGCTGCATGCAGTCACATAGCAAGTCACTGTATGCTTCAGTGTGAATACCTTCCGCTTAGGTCACAGCTGTAAAAACATCCTTCATGAGAGAGAACAGGAAGAAATGTTCTACCAAAATGAGAATATGTTACTCTGGAGGTTTCTTAGAAGCAAATAAAGGGTAAATGTTATATGACATTGAGGAGAATAAAATGAGTTAACTGTTGCATAAAAGTTCCTTTAAAGAACCTCTGTAATGGTCATGCAATATGTTTAAGTGTGCTTATTTTATGACTGATTAGCATTGAAATCAGTATACATTTGGACTTTAGTTCTGCAGTCTCAAGCAGAGCTACTTCACTCTGGCCCCTATACCTTGTTGTTTTAAGCAGATCTGTCAACAAGGCTGTCCTGAAAGAAGTCTTTATCTATCTGTCACTGCAGACAAACAAGCCTGCGTAGTAGAAATTTTAGGACAGCCTTCTAGACAGATCTGCTCCAAAGTCTTGAACAAGGTATAGAGAGTGGAGAAAAGCTTCTCTGATAGAGTCTGTAACACAAAAGTTTCAGTGTAAGTTTTAAAAGTTGATTTTATTACCAGGCAGTTATTACATAAACATATTAAACACAATTGTACCACCACTATAGTGTCCATAACACAATACTATGTTACAGTCATATACCTGTGTTCCAATTGCATTTTTGTTGGCCAGTCTTCTGTCATTAGTGATCAACTAACAAATACAATTAGACACTAAACCCATATATCTTATGTCATGCTTTTAAAATACCCTGATTGAAATATTGTTATAATTGTTTTTTTACTCAATACAGGTGTTGTAATGGTTAATAGCCTGCAGTGAACCCGGGACAAAGTAATCTTTTGTAAATGGTGGGACCTACTGCAGCTTTGGTTAGTTCAATTGTGGGTTGTGAGGTGCAATTATATGCAGAATTCAGTTATTCCAAGTTATTGTCTAAAGCGGGGGCATATTTCTTCCTAGACTGATGAGGCCCAGGCCTAGGACAGCACATTTTTGTATGAATATGTTTGTATATGCACATAAATATCTGTATGAAGTGATATTTCTGTCTGTAAATGTACTTGACACTTTCTTATATACCATATATACAAATAAACACACATTAAATTATGATTTAATATGATAAAGAAAGGGGAAAAAAGGAGCTGTAAGTGGAATGTGGGAGGAACGAATCTGAACGCCAGCATAAAACATAAATACTCCCATGGTCTAAAGCAGACCTGGGCATTGTGCGGCCTGCGGGTTACATACAGCCCTTTGGCTGTGCCTGTGTGGCCCGCTTCAGTGGCCTGCTGTGGGATGCAAATGTGTGTCCTGGACAAAAAAACACTGCCAATTGTAAAAGGGGGCAATTTGTGAGCAGCAGTGTTGTGACTAACCGGGATGGTTAGCATTCTGTAGATACTGCTCCTGGCACTGAGAAAATAAATAAAAATAAAACTATAAAATTAATATTGAGCAGAATTACGTTTAGCCTATGGTTCGGCCCTCCAAAACATTCTGAGTTTCTCATGTGGCCTCTTTGGGAAATTAATTGCTCACCCCTGGTCTAAAGCAATGGTTCTCAACCTGTTTGATGCTAAAGCCTAGCTGAGGACCAGCCAATGTTGAACTGGATTATAGTAAGAGTGTTATACTCTTACTAAGGCCCGTAAAGCAGAGGAGTGTTGCAAGCCCTGCGCTCATCGCAAGACCAGCAATGAGCACCAAAGGCGCTCATCTTGAGGCTCGCAACTCAGGCTTCGATCAGATTCCAAGTTTTGGGCTTGAAAAAAAAATAGCTGCATTTTTTTTTCAAGCCCGTAACTTGGAAGCTGTTGCAAAAAGATGTCAATTAATTAGAAAATTAACTTACAACCTTACACACAGCACAGGGGAAGAAGCAGGTAGCCCTGTGAGTGAGGTTGCCAGCTAATTTGATATTTAATTGGAATTTTTGGGAGGTCTCAGAACGGCTAGGCGAATAAAAAAATGGCGGGCTTAAAGCCGCTATTTTTTTTCAATCCCGTAAATCAGAAACCCATTACACACCTGTAACTTCAAACAGGAGCACAGAGAAGGGGGGGGACCCAGGGGAGGGAGAGGAGGCAAAGAGACACTGGAGGGGGAGTGGGGGAAATAGACAGAGGGGAGGGAGAGGGGGAAAGAGACACAGAGGTGAGAGAGTGGGGAGAGGCTCGCCGAAGGCGCTCATTGCGAGGCCCGAAAGTTACGGGTTGCCCGACACCAGATGAAGCCATTATGTAAGAACCAAAGTTTATAAATAGATGGTTTAGATTAGCCCTGTAAGTTTGTTCTGGGTGTTGTATCTTAACTCCCTCCCTATTAAATCAGGATAGATAATAGTAAGTTGGCGTCCAGGTAGTGGGTTGGTTCAGTTTGCCACAGCTAGCGGGGGCGGGGGTGCTTGCCCACCGATGGTAGGAGCAGCAATATACGCTCATTGTGGTCAGGACTCATGGGTAATAGAGTTCCCTTAAGTTCCAATGTGTGGGTGGGCAAGCACCATTTGTGTTAAACATTAAATATGAATGGGTTAATAAAGAAGCATCTGCCTTTTAAAACCATAACCTGAGTGTGCGTATCTTTATTGGGTGGTGTCCATTTATAGGATTAAGCCATACTGACTATGCGCCAATCATAATTACATACAGAAATAAATTATAGTCGGTATTACTTTACATTCTAAAAGCACGTTGCCTGTTTTCAAATGGGCTAATCTAAATTTATGAGCTCAGTGGCCCTTTAAGCTTTCCACTGCTATCTTTCTTTTTTTTAAATAGGGATATAATGCTGCACTCCCACTTTTTGAAAGGATTTATGAAAATCATGCTGTCTGGGAAAAACAGTTATTCAGAATAGAGAAGTGATTCACGTACACAGCAGGAGGCTCGCTGCATATAGATGACTGTCTGCTACTGAAATATGGGTGGCTATGTTGGGTCTGGAGACAGAATGCATGATGGGTAAGGCTGACAGCGTATAATGTTCCCTGTATCTGATACAGAACAACTCTATGTACAAGTGACTTTCAGATGCTTGTCCTGCTTTCCTTGACCTGTGAATCAACTGTTTCCCGTAACTAGTGATAAGGATCATGGGATGGAAGTGTTCTGCGCACGCTGCTTTATCACAGCCATTTCTGCGTAGGTGTCCAGGACAGACAAGAACTAAAAGCTCCCTGTAATATTTACAAGGTTGGCAGGTGGTGAACATTCCTTTCCTCGCGCTCCCTCAGATACATATCTTATTTCTCAGAGTCTGAGTTGTGGTACGTAAAATTCGCCCAAAACACGTCATAAACAATTCAGCAGCCTCCGCTGGGAGAAGAGGATGTAAATTTTGAAGATGCTGTGGGTGAGCTCAGTTACTGGAAAAAAATATGTGTTCACAAACAGAGAAGCAGAAAATTTGACAGAAGATAAGATGTTTTGGGTTATTGCGTTCAATCCTGTTTGTAATTTCAGACATTTGTTGAACAGCGCATGTAAATATCTAGTGGAACGTTGTACAAGATGATGCTGTACCAACAAAATATGTCATTTGAGTGAGGGGTCTTGTATGATGGGATTCAATAAGTGTGCAAAGATCTAGAGGGGAAGAAAAAGAATTGTGTTGGGAGATGAGTGGAGTATGGGCATCATTTGTGCTATATGGTAAAGTGAAAAGTTGAGTGACCTCTGTGATTTGGAAATTGAGTTATAAGCTCCAGGGAGGTTGGGAAAAGAATGAACACAGAGAGAATAGAGAAATCAGAGTGGTTTGCATGAAATGGGCCACATGAGGCAATTCTTTTTTAATTTTAAGCCTGATTTAGAGCACAATTAAATTGTCATTTACTTCACTATGCTCTTCATTGTGTGAAAGAGCACAAGATTCTATGTTAAAATGATCTATTGCTTTTTTTTAAATTATACTAATAACAGCTAAAAATCTAAGGTCGTAGGTCTGTTTACAAACACACTGCTGACTGTTCCATGATTAACAATACATGCCAACACCAGATGGTGCAAGCTCCACGAACACAAGATTTATAGTTTCTCCCTGAACCACAGGAAGGAAGGAGGAGTAGTTAACCCCCAACTATACTCTTTAACTGATTTCATGGAGGAAGGTGCCAGGGGAAAGAGGGAGAGATATGGAGGGAGAGAGAGGAAAGGGGGAGACATGGAGGGGGTGGGAGAGACATGGAGGGAGAGGCAAAGAGAAAGAGGGAGAAATATGTAGGGAGAGAAAAGGAGACATGGGAGAGAGAGAGACAAGGGGAAAGAGGGAGAGGTATGGAGGGAGAGAGAGGCAAGGGGAAGACATGGAGGGAGAGGGGAGACATTGAGGGAGAGTCAAGGGGAAAGAGGGAGAGATATGGAGGGAAAGAGAGAGGCAAGAGAAGACATGGAGGGAGAGGCATGGAGAAAGAGGGAGAGATATGGAGGGAGAGAAAAGGAGACATGGGGGAGAGGTGGAGACATGGGAGAGAGAGGGAAGGGGAAAGAGGAAGAGATATGGACTGAGAGAGAGGCAAGGGGGAGACATGGAGGGAGTGGGGGAGACATGGAAGAGAGAAGCAAGGGGAAAGAGGGAGAGATATGGAGGGATAGAGATGCAAGGGGGAGACATGGAGGGAGAGGGGGAGACATTGAGGGAGAGTCAACTGGAAAGAGGGAGAGATATGGAGGGAGAGAGAGGCAAGGGGGAGACATGGAGGGAGATGGGGAGACATTGAGGGAGAGTCAAGGGGAAAGAGGGAGAAGGGGAAGGGGGAAAGAGGGCTAACTTCAAGGTAAGTGTTTAAATGTTTCTTTTGGTATTTTTTCATGCAAACTTTTTTTTTTCATATACTATTAATTCTCCTCTATCAGATGCATTCATATACCAGGAAACTTACATATACCTTTAAGGGAAGCCATGTTTAATATGGTTATGAATTGTAAGAACAAAGCTTTTGTGGGCACATTTGCATGCCCCTGCCAAGGTTCGCAGAATGCAGTGTAATAACTGTATTTCTCGAAATTCTGGGCATGAAGCGAGTTTATTTAACTTGTTTTAGAAATTCAAATGCGAACACAAATGTACTATTTATATACTACATTATATATCTATATATATATATATATATATATGTGGATAATGTTTGCACAGGGGATGGGGGGCAGGAGCACTCCGCCAAAGGAGCTTTTAACGTAAAGTTAAACAAGTTCAAACCTATATCGTTGAGGTGCACCCTGTCCTTTAAAAAATACTCTCCTGCACACTCTGACTCAAAATCTACATGCTTATCTCCCCCCAAATTTTTCTAATGAAACTCCCCATAGCCTTGTTGACCCTGAACCTTTTCATGGTGGGTAAATCCACACATAAGCGCCACTTCCTCCTCTTCACCATTTCTGACCAGATAATCTTAATCCCAGGGAAGATGGTCGACAAAAGCTGCACGTGGCACTTCATCTGATCAATTCCTTCAATGGCATGGCCCCCAGATCATTCCCTCCTGCATGAATTAACAATAACTGAGGAACCTCAAACATCCTAGCGTAGTAAACAATATGCCCCAACACCTGACTCCATCTCATTTTCCTAACTCCCCAACCATCGCAGGGAAACAGTATCTGCTGAGAACCCCAGCTGTAATCTGTCTTTTCTGATGCCATCTTCCTTTCCCAGTGGATATATGAATGTCCTGCAAGCCAGATGCATAACTGGGAACCTGGTGTGAAAGATGTCAATTAATTCCCAATTCTGGGCAAACATATGTCCTAAACCTGTTTGAACTCCACCTACCAATTCTCTTCACCAAATAAGTCCTGCTCTAGCCGCCTCCGTGGCTGCTCCTATTTTGAATGAGTGGGACCCAAACTATGAGGGGAGAAAACCTAATTTACCTAGATCCCTACATAACATTGCAACTAAATGGAACTTAGTTAGCAGTTTCCTCTCCCCACCCCCCATGCAACAACAATTATCCTTTTATATTTGTGCAGGCCAACATGTAACTTGTGACTAAATTGTATGGACATGCCTGTCCTGAAATATGATATAAGAAAATGGACACCCCCCATCCAAACCTATCTGTCTTTGACTGCCTTAAGCGGATTTATAGAGAATGCCCCAGGTCAGCTACGTCTTCCATCTGTAACCCCCATTATTGTTTTATTCAAGCTCACTAACTCCCCCAATCTAAACGCCCTAAAAAATGCCAAGGAAAATGTAGTCTGGAACAGCTTAACCTCAAAAGTTGATGTACACACTTCCTCCAGCTCCCCATACAGCCTAAGATCGAAAATGATATGGGTCTCCTAGAGTCTGCTATCCTCTGCCCCTTTCGTAATGCTGTTTAACACTTGTTTGATGCAGAATTTCTTAGTGTTGTACTGCTTCCCCTGCAGCTTAAACATAAAAGCTAGGGCTGATAATTTATTCACCTCCACAGATGGGGATAGCCCCCTCTCCTGGCATTGTAGCACAAAAGCTACCAGAACTCTCAAATCGTTGCTTTGCTGTCTACCTTGGTCCCATTCCACAGCCTCTTGCAACTCCTCCCATTCCTGACACATTTTTGGGAAAAGTTTCCAAGTTGTTGGGGCTGAAGATTTCTGAATCAGATTTGCTAATTCCAAGATCCAATTTGCCATATGTGTTGCAGTAAAGGGACCCCTATCTGGGATGCGAGTTGGGAAGTCTGCCAGAACTGATCCCACTGGGAACGAGAAAGAGCATCTGCTATAACATTCTGGAATCCGTACCAGTGTTTTGCCCTAAAAGTGATGTTGCACTGCAAACACTTAAGAACCAAATGCCTAAGTAGCCTGATAACTGGGACTGAGTTGGCCGTTAGTGAGTTAATTACAGTGATTACCCCCAGGTTATCCCAATAAAATAGCACATGCTGATCTCGTAGGTGGTCACTCCAAATGAGGATCAAAACCACTATTGGAAAGAGTTCAAGAAAAGCATGTTTTTTTGTCAGTCCCAAATTTCTCCATTTGATTGGCCATGGTGCTGCACACCATTGCCCCTTAAAATATGCTCCAAAGCCCTCACTTCCTGACAGGTCAGTAAACAATTCCTATTACGAGTTACTAGCTGCTACCGCTGGAATAATACATCTCCCGTTAAAGCTATCAAGAAATTCCAGACAGAATTTCAGATCCTCCCTCATGTGGTTAGCCACCCTAATGAAGTGGTGAGGTTGCCGCACTCCAGACGTCGTTAAAGATAAATGCCTTAAGAATACCCTTCCCAGGGGAATGATCCTACAAGTGAAGTTTAGCTTACTTATAAGGGAATGCAGAACTTTAAGTGAAATCTTCCTTGCTCCTAGCACAATTGAAACCTGCCCCTTAAGATTTCTCTGACAGGAAGAGCCTGCCCATAGGGGGGAGGGGGTTTACTATTTTCATCTGTCATCCCACCTTCTATCCTCCATCCTGTGCCTAAACTGCTCATGGTATGACCACCAGGCTATCCCCCCGTAAGTTCCATGAATACTGTCTATTTCGTCTTGATAACAAAATAGCGGGTAGCAAAATTCAGGATGCCTCTCCCCTATAATGCTAGCCTAAATCAAAAATACCTGTAACCAGTTTGCAAACGTTTTAGTGATTCGCTGGTGTCTACGTTTTTTTCTCCTCTTCCTCTTTCTTGCTTTCATCCCTAGTATTATCCTCCTTTATTTCAAAATATTGGTCTAGGGGCAGTAGTATAAAGATCTCAGTTAATTCCCTTTTCTTTTAAGTCAGGGGGAATGTGTAACCCAAGCGGGCCAATTCTGCATATGGTTGGCGTGGCTAAGGCCGTATCTGCTACCACCATAGAAGTGGTGGCGGCCTGATAATTTTTTCCTACCCGCCCTACAGGGTTGTCGCTAGCACTTACTGAAGTGGATTGACTGCTATTCTCCCCCAAGCTGGGGATGGGTGATAAGGTAACCCCTGATGGGACCCATGCCTGAGCTACTGAATCTTCCCCCTGATCCCGCCCTCTAATTTAGATATGACTTCCTTAAGGAGATTCAGCACTAACATTGTGGGGGTATTTGATACTATACCCTGTGATCCTCCTTCTCCTGTTGTGTGTCCATGAGAGTGTAAATGTACTTCTGTAGGTGCATGTTGGCACTCACAGCCAATACTGGGTTTTGGGGCCAATCCGCTTGCCAGTCCAGCTGAGATCCGACTGCTAGTTCCTGATGTAGATATTATGGCACCAGCTGCCTGCCTGGCAGCTGCACCCTGGCCTGCATTTGCACTTTTATTAAGACCCAGTCAGCACATGAAAATAACATGAACACAAAAGAAATAGTTTCCTTTCAGCTCTCATTATATACTGTCCCAATACTTAATACTGGCTTCTCTTATTCAGCATTACCTTCTTCAGGGGGTTCACTTGCCTGTAATCATAGGCCTCTCTGTGTCTTTAAAGACTTCACCCTCTTCACTTGCCTGTAATCTCAGGTCCTTCTCTCTCTCTGCGGCCATTCCTCTCCTGGGTGATCACCTTTCTGGGGTCTTCTCATGGACTGCAACCTTTCCAGGCTCTCATATTGTGAGCATCTGCTCACAAATTCCAGCTCAGGCCTTTCTTTACTGGGGCCTGTGTGTCTCAGGCACCTCTCTGCCTGCAGCTCCACACTCTGAAAGGCTTCTGACAGGGTCCACACTTCCAAACAATCCTCCAACTGGAGGTAGCAGCAGGCCTTGATTGCAGCCACACCCCTGCCTTTTGAGCAGGTTGTTAACTCTCTCACTCCTGGGGAGAAGTCTTGAAGAGCTCTCTTCCGACCCCTGGTGGCACTTCACCACATATCCCCCACCCCAGCTCGACACCATGGTGTTGAGCGTCCAACGCCATATCTGCAATCCAACGCATCCTCCGTACCATCTGTGTTCTCTCCATCCTCTTCTTGCCACTGTGACACCAGTAAGACTTTACTTTATTCATCAGAGCTACCGCTCTTCCAGCTGCACAATCCGCTGGCGCTCTCTTCTTTGTACTTCTAGGACCATCTACATCATTTGTCTATACTGTCATCTTAAACTCCTTCATAGGACTTTTCCCATTTCGTAGCTTACCTACTTCATCACTGCTTTCAAATTCCTTTGTCTTTCCTTGGAACCATGTTTTCTGGGTGAAGAGACAATTCCGTTTCCCTCTCTTCCTTTCACTTCATATTTTCTGCTTTCTTTGCCGTTCCGCCTGATGTCATCACTTAAACTTAGAGGGTAGGACACCGGCCCACCCATCTCTCCGAGTGCCCTACCCCAGGGACCCTTGAAAAGGTTTTCTCATACTTTGGTATGAGAATGAGTTTCTTCATACAGTCGCTTCCCTGGCAGTACATCACAGATATTACAGGTTTCTGTGACCTTGTCTTCCACCGGATGCATCTTTTCTTTCAGACCCTTCATCTCATTCTCGCAGCTCTGATTTATCTTCTTTATATCTTTAATGCGAGGACTGGCGTTTGCTAGTTCATTCTCTAGCTTGGATACTTCCTGCCAGTTGGCTAGATGGTGTGTTTTCGTCTGTTCAAAGTCACCCCAGCAGTATTTATTTCTCATCTGCAGACTGGGAGCCTGGGACTGGAGCTGCCTCACTTCGGCCTCTTTATGCTTGAATTTAATTTGCTCCTTTAATCCTCCTGTTAAACGTTCTTTCTTTTGCAGAAGATTATCCGCAGCTTTCTCATCCCTTTCAACTTCACTATGGAACAACTTCTTGGGCTGTTTTTCTTCCCTCTGTTTCTGGCTCTCTCGGTTCCAGGTGCTCCTATTGGCTGGTGAAAACATTCACCAAAACGTATCAGCCTCATCCAGTCATCTTGCTTCTGTTCTGGCCCAGTATCATCTATAGACTCCAAAGGCAGGTCCTCTATCACAGCTGCATTTTGCTCTCTGATCTGTATTTCATCTTTCTTTCTGTGCACAGCAAGCATATGTGATATCTCTGCTTGAAAGGAGCTCCCAGACTTTTGGTTTTGCTGAAATATTTCCAGCTGTTCAGGAACTTCAAGCTGACACCCAACAGATAGGCTAGTACACCTCTTAGTAGCCTCTTGAATCCCAGATTCCTGGAACACCCTTTTATTTTCGGCATCCTCAGCCTTCATCCGTATTATTTCTTCTTTTAGTAGCTTCTCTACTTGCTTTGCCTTTAAGGCGTCCAGCTTTTCATCTTTCTCGGCTTCCTTCAGCCGCAGTTTCTTCACATTAGCTTGTTGCAAATCCAGTTCACTCTGCTTGTACTGGATCTTTTGCTGCATGTTCAACCTCCTCTGACTCTTCTATCAGGTCCTCCTTGAATATCTTTGGCTTCTCAGCCATGTTTTCTTCACCCTTCTGTCTTTCCTGTACAAGCTCCTTCGCTATGACTCGTATATGAGCTTTCTGCAAGTATCGCTCTGCATTCAATGTATCATCTTGTGCACACAGTTCCTGAAGATCAGTGTTAGTCTCTTCTGAACCAACTCCACTCTGCTTCAACTGTGCCTCAATATCAAAGTGTGTGCTCACTCTCTGCTTTTCTGGAGTATGGATTAGGAGCTCCTTTTCTATTACAGCTGCTTCCCTCTGGGATATACGGTCAGTGAGGAGGTCTCGCTTCACCTGTTCACCACTGTGCAGCCCTTTCTGTATAAATCTCTCATTCATCTTGTACTGGGGCGGACTCTTCCACTGCTCCCAATTAGACATCTGTGCCTTCTTCCTATAGGACACTCTGTTGTCCCCAAACGCAGGCTTCCTTCTCCATTCAGGAATATAACCTGGCATCATCCTCATACCGGTAATTTCATTAGCAATTTGCCCGTCTTCTACTTCAGGCTTTTTCAGTCCCTCTGGGATAGAGTTCATCTGCACTGCTCGCTTTACTTGTTTCCCGTTTTTCTTCTCTTTATCCATAGCGCTTTGTTCTATGGCCAACCAAGACAGAACACTCTTGGGATACTTCATAGTTTTATAAGGATACATCTCCATGCTTTGCTTCATATGTCATTCTAGAGGTTTGTCTTTCTCCATCTCAATCTCCAGACCCTTTTCTTCCTTATCTTTCATTTTGGTAAGATTTCCAGTTTCTTCATCATTTTTAGGACATTCTTCCTTTGTAAGAACACTGGCTATATGCATCCACTTGGTCTCTCCTTTCTCCAAGTCAGAGATCGTTGTCAGGCACTTTCTTTCTCTAGTACTCTCCACCTAGGTGGCTGTGCCTGTCCAGGTCTCTTATGGAGGCCTTCTCATTGCTCTTGTCCATAAGATTTCCACATCTGGCTCTTTCCCCCAGTGGCTCCCTTTGCACTGTTGATGTTAGTAATAGGTAGGAAGCCACAGGAAGTGGGGGAGGAGCTGGGATGCCGTAGGGGCCTACACTACATATTTAAAAAGAAATACATTTAATATATAGAAGAAAAAAGACTGCACTGGGGACCCTAGGAGGACAAGGGCCCTGGTGCATTGCACCAGCTGCACCGCCGGTAGCTCTGCCTATGTTTCCCGACTCTTTTGCCACAGAGCTGTTGATAGATAACACAGCTTCCCTCCCTCGCTCCCTCCCTGCAGTTCAGGAGTTTGTCACAGCTAAGACGTGGGGTGCTGCATCACTTTAGGTTGGAGCTCATTGGTTGGTAAGGTACACAGGGTTCCATTGGCCCACTGGGAGCGCAAGCTCCTTCCTCGGGCGGATGTACAGCGACCTCTTGTGATTTGTTATAATATGTTTGTGATAAAAAGCTGTAGCCTGGTAATACCCCAAACTCGGTTTTGTGTCTTTATTGGGTTGATGGGTTATGTGGTCAGGTTAATGCGTACCATGTCACGTATGCTGATGTCAGTTGCAGATTTATTTGCAGCAAAAGTCCATACGTGTTTGATTCTGTGTATGTCACATGCCGGTTTGATGCCACCGGTGACCACATTGTAACAGGTAACAGCATAAGTGTGCATAGGCCAGTGTTGAGATAGATCTGCAACTGCAACATGAGCAAAATGAAGGCCTTACTATGGCCCTCATTCAATTGCAATTTGGCCAATTGAATAGGCTCGAAATAAGCACATAACATATATTTTTTTAAATAAGTTTTTAGTTAGTAAACATCTATCCAAAAGCAAGGTTTTCACTAACTAAAAACTTATTTAAAAAATATATGCTATGTGCTTATATAGAGCCCTATTCAATTGGCCAAATCGCAATTGAATGAGGCCCTATCAAGGGAGGGCTGCCATTAGCAAAATGGCTGCTCCCATAGTGAAAAATAGAAAGCCTAACTCATGACTAATTAATGTTATCCCTTTATTTTAATAGTATATTATTACAATAAAATATGTTATAAAGTGGAATATTGATTAAATTGATAGTCTTGTTCTGAGTTCAATGGTCCTTTTAGATTTTGCACAAGTATAATAGGAAAACAGAACTATGTAGTATTTGTGGACACTGCAGGCTGCTGGGAATAGGGACTAAATGAAAAAGCAATACTGCAACATGTAAAGTGGGTAAAGAAATTAGCGTGAGAGATCAGCGCGATGTGCAGAGTTCCTGAGACAAGACACACACCCTCCCCCTGCGACCTATTACATACTGTATAAACACTTCATTTATAATGCATTTAACTCAATTTCTTGTTCTGTTAAATTAATTGCTCCGAGGGCAACCACATCTGCTGTTGGAGAACAGACAGAAGAAACGAATAAAACAATTTACCACTGTCTACTCCATGTTTTTGCTGTATAATGGTTTCAGTAGGCCCCAGTGTGTACAAAATAAGGGTTTACCCCCTAGAGTGCCAGAGAGTGGGGACATTTTAAGCATTTTCTCTATAAAACCTTTTGGACATAATTCTTGTGGGCATTTTCTGACTAAATATAAAAGCTGGCACATCCACGTTGCTAGAAGACATTGGTCCTCTTCTTTTTTTGAAGACCCTTGATCCTCCTCTTTTGCCCAAAGAAAGGACCTCCGCCTAAAAAATTATGCATCTCTAAAAAAAATCATATTATTAAATGTTATTGAATAGACAGAAATAATGAAAACATCAACTAACTAATGGAGCTCCTTGTCTGAGGAACACAATCGTCCACTAACGTCTTTAACGTCAGAAATGGTACAGAGCAATTCAAATACCGGATTCTGATTGGCGGAAATATGATGAAGAAGCAAGTCATTTTGAATAAACCAATTACAATCCATGCATTTTGTGGTTAGACTTTTAGTAAGAACCCCCAAAACAGGGACTCCCATAATA
Organism: Discoglossus pictus; assembly: GCA_027410445.1. Lineage (NCBI taxonomy): Eukaryota > Metazoa > Chordata > Amphibia > Anura > Alytidae > Discoglossus > Discoglossus pictus. Next base: position 79,358,150 of record CM050167.1, on the reverse strand, counting down.
ATGTAAGTTGCCACGGGGTCTTAAATATTTTACTATACTATATATTTTTTTCAATGTCAGCTCATGGGCCACATCCCCTGTAGTACAGTATACTTTATATTTAAATAACATAATATTTTAGTAATGGCAGTGTGGCTTTATTGGTGGTTAATGGGGCTACTGTTATCTTTTTTCCATAACAATAATCAGTTAATTTTTATTGTTTGGGCCCAGATGGAACCCTCACCTAACTAAATCTCAGGTGGTGGCTTTGGTGACAGTATATAAACATTTTTATTGTTTTTATTTGATTTGATTCCCTATTCTTTAAATAACATCAATCTGATTGCTCCCATTTACAACCACATTTTTTTTTTTTTTGCAATAGAAGACCCCCATGGGCCACCCAAAGGATGATAGAGTTAAGGTAACTTTTATTTAGAAAATAACTTATACTAGTTTTTGTTAAACTTACAAACATGAGATTCTCAGGCTCCAGTTAATCTGCTGTTCTTCATCCACTATAAAGCAGAAGGCATCGCTGGCTAGCATTAGGCAAAGTTGTGATTCACAATCTTGTATCAACATAGTGCTCTTCATTGGCTAGAGACTTGCTATGTTAAAGTGGTTTCCTTTGACAATAATCTCTGGCTGTCAGACAGTTTATAAATTATTGTCTACTCTCTAGCCTCAATCCAATCAGATAATACTTAAAAATAGTATCATTTAGACTATTCTCCAAGTTCCTCTATTTATCTGATAACATTATAAGGTGTAGAATAAAATCTCAGCTAGAGGCTTAAACTTTAATCTTTGAAAGTAAGCTTAAGACTAAATATTGCATTTATAAATCATTGAATGGGAATTTTATTAATGATCAGTGCATAATTAAAAAAAAACTAGTTTATCTTGTTAGGGCATTACAATGGACATTTAATATCAATATGGATTTCAATATGCCAACAAAGTTATATACGGTTTACTGTAACTTAAATCCATTAATCGGCTTGGTTAATGATATTTAACTTCAGCCTTGCTAACTTCCAAGCAGCCGGGCATCTTGTTGGAGGTTTGCTGGGATACCACTGAACAGCTTAAAATGAACCTAATTCAATAACTCAACACCCGCTACAGTATCTTGTCTGTGATTCATTATTTATCTCAGGCTGGTTCCAAAAGAGATTGATTTCCCGCGGCTGCTTGTCTCTCTTTTGCCTGTCAAGGCTTGAGCTTGCTAAAAAGATTATGGGCAGAAAATTAAGGAACAGCTTTCAGTGTATAGCATTCATTACACCTCCGTATCGAGCGCCTGACGTCTGACTGAGCCACCGGATTGCCATTCAATATCTTGTATTTTTTTTTGTTTTTTTATCAGTGAAGGAAAAACTTAGAACAACGAACATTAATGAAACTTACAAGTGTCACTGTTCATTCCAGATTGATTGTGCCAATCTTCTTAAGCAGTGGGGAATTCATTTACCCTGTTACTGACCACAGAGGGTTTTTAGAAAATGTACTAAGTACATCCTAAAACTTTCATTTTGCTTTCAAGGAAGTCATTAATAACTTTACACAGTAGTTAAATAGACACAGTCAGCACAATATCTGCATGGTTTAAAGGGCTACTTTAGCATTTAAACCATAGTTTATAAAAAAAAAAAAATTTAATTAAAGAATATCAATAAAATCAGTATTTGAAAATAAATATAATGTAGCTTTTTAAAGCTCATAATACTACAAAGAAAATAAATATATAGTTACATAGTTACATAGGGCCTCATTCTATTAGCGGCCGCAGCCGTTGCGGGGCCGCAAGGACCGGCCGCAAGCTATTCGGCTATTCTATTCCCTTACGGCCGGAGGCTCCGGCAGGCTTGCGGCCGGTGCCTTGCTATCTCTTGCGGCCACTCGCGCCAGAGGAAAGCCTTTGATCTAAAACGGCCGCAAGAGTTTCGGCCGTAAGAAATTCCTATTTGCAATTCAATTGCTCCGGGAAACCTCTCTGCAAGGCTAAAAACGAGCCGCTGCTTACTTGCAGGAAAGAGGTCTCGCTAGCACCAATTAAGCACATAAAATAGCTCAAATAAAGCCATCCTGCACTTTGAGAAGACTATAAAGGGATTTTAGGTGTTAGAAAAAATAGCACATAATTATCCGATACTCAAATCCGTAAAATATTTTATTTTTAATATCCGTAAAATATCCATGTAAAAAGTCCAGAGTGCTTGGAGCACCTCAGACCCGCCCACGCTGCATCCGGAAAATAAACAGTTAATTTGAACTCAGGTTTGGGCTGATGTGCAAGCTTGAGAGTGGGTTCCTTTTAATCCTCATGTCCCCCAATATGATCCCTAGCATTTACAGAGCTGTACAGTGCAGGCTTGAATTTATTTTTGCGTTTTTATATTTCACAGCTTACGGCCGGTTTCAAGATATGCGGCCGGCCGTAAGAGGAGATCCTTGCGGGGCCGTATAATAGAATCGCGAGTTATCAGAACCCCCGCAAGGAATCGCAGCCTTACGGCCGATTTACGGCCACTAATAGAATGAGGCCCCTAGTAATTAAGGTTTGAAAAAGACTTTCAGTCCATCAAGTTCAACCTTTTAAGATCTCCTCTGATCTGCAATATGCGGATTAGTTATTATTTAATTAGTTGTTAATTAATTATTAATCCATTATTTATTTATTTATTTTGTAATTTTTTTTTTATTATTAATTAATCCAGAGGAAGGCAAACAGAAAAAAACAAAACAAGTGAAACTTAGCCAGTTGTCTCAAAGGGAAAGAAAAATGAATTCCTTCCTGACCCCAGATACTGGCGATCAGATTTCTCCCTGAATCAATACTCTCTCTCTAATAATCCAGGATAACCCTGAATTCCCTTTTAATTAGAAATAAATCCAGTTATCTATCGAATCCGCTGTCACCGCCTCCTCTGGTAGAGAGTTCCACAGATTAACCACCCTTACTGTGAAGAACCCTTTTCTTTCTTTAAGGTGGAATCTTTTTACGTCTAACCTCAAGGCATGTCCTCTTGTCAGTTGAAAACCTCTTGGCACAAAAAGCTCCCTTGGAAAATATTTATACTGACCCTGGATGTATTTACATAAGGTAATCATATCTCCTCTTAGACACCTTTTTTCTAGAGAAAATAAGGAAGTGGTGCCCACAATTGTACTCCATATTCCAAATGAGGGTGTACTAGAGATTTGTATAGTGGCAGAATTATATTTGCTTCCCTTGCTTCTATACCCTTCTTAATACATGCTAATATTTTATTTGCCTTTGCAGCTGCCTCTTGGCTTTGAGCACTGTTATCTAGGTGGTTGTCCACAAGCACTCCCAGATCCCTTTCAATATCTGATACCCCTAGATTCGCTCCATCAAGATTATAAATTGCATGGCTATTTTTCCTTCCCAGATGCATAACTTTACATTTATTCGTATTAAACCTCATCTACCATTTAGATGCCCATTCCTCAATTGTATGTAAATCTCTTTGGAGGGAAAGCACATCATTATCTGATTTAATTACTTTGCACAACTTTGTGTCATCAGCAAAAATGGAGACACTACTTTCCAGTCCCACCTCTAAGTCATTAATAAATATGTTAAAAAGGAGAGGACCTAATACTGAACCCTGAGGAACCCCACTTACCACATTAGTCCAATCGGAGTTTTTTCCATTTACAACAACCCTTTGCTTCCTGTCTTTTAGCCAGCTCTCAATCCATAAGCAGATATTTACTGCAATTCCTGTATCCCTTAGTTTGCACAATAGTCTCCTATGTGGCACTGTATCATATGTTACATGGCGCACTCCCTAGAACTGGACAAAATAAAACATAACTTTTATTAATCTTTATTAAAAAGAGATCTACATTTTAAATTTTTAAAAGTTACTTGTTACATAGAGCCTCATTCAGTTGCTCCGTTTTTTAGATCAGGGGTTTACAAGTGGAGGTCGCAAGTTATTTTGCTATTTAATTGGCAACTTCTTGCATGCTCCAATAGAGTATGAGCTGCGATTCATAGCAATTTTTCAAATCACAAGCATCTGCCCTCCAAGCCTTTGATCTTCAAAGTCGCAAAGCTAAAATCGCAAATCGCTATTCAATTTCTTCGATTCCCCCTCATAAACTACTCCATCAAGCCCGCAAATATCTACCCACAAGTTAATGGTACCAAGGAGGTCCCCCAAAGGTCTTACTTACAAATAGGAGCAGTTCAAAAGCAAATAAAAATTTAATACTGTACTTTTATTAAGAATGAAAGTGATGTTAGGTCTTAGAATTAATAGCACAACATTCTCCAATACTTTATTTCATGTTCAATTTGTTATATCGATCATGGCAATCAATGTGAAGTCCTACGGCTTTAATCTCCAAGCCCCTAGGGGCTTGAACATGATTGCTGACGCAAGGCCGTAACTCGTATTTCAAGCCCGTAGGACGTCAATGAAATATGGAGGTTGAATTTCAAAGTCATACGGGCTTGAACCACGAGTTACGGCCTGGCGTCAGCAATCATGTTTAAGCCGCAAATGCTACTATCATAACTTGCGGGCTCGGCCAATTTAATAGCATCGCAAAAGGAGCATGCAATCGCAGGCATTTGGCTGTCTGAGATTGAGTTGCGAGCCCCAAATTGAATATGGTAATTGAGGTTGAAAAAATAATTTTAGTCCATCAAGTTCAACCTTTTTAGATCTCCTCTGATCTGCAATATGCAAATTAATTGCTAATTGATCCAGAGGCAAACAGAAAAAACTGTGAATCTTGGCAATTGTCTCAAAAGGGGGGGAAAAATCCTTCCTGTCGCCAGATACTGGCGATCGGATTCTTCCCTGGATCAATACTCTCTCTTTAATTATCCAGGATAACCCTGAATGCCCTTTTTATTGAAAAATATATCCAATCCCTTTTTAAAGTTATCTGTTGAATCCAATGTCACCGCCGCCCTCGGTAGAGAATTCCACAGAGTAACCACCCTTACTGTGAAGAACCCTTTTCTTTATTTAAGGTGGAATCTTTTTACTTCTAACCTGATGTCCTCTTAAGTTCTATTTTATTTTGTCCAGTCCTAGTGAGTGCGCAATGTAACAGATATTTATTTTATTTGTAATATTATAAATTATATGTATTTATATCTGGATGGCACCCGCTACACAATCTTAGCTATGGACTGGCTTGGTGTATAACATCTTCCTTTATATAATTATTATCTTTAAAAACTTACATTTGAACTTTTGAAGTGTTGATTCCAGTTTATATGCACCCTATTATGTGCCTATTGGGTGAGTGAGGATCCACCCAAGAGGCTGTTCTGTTTTTTTCTGTTTCTTTTCTGCTAATATAGTTTTGCCTGCAACAGCTACTACAAGAAGGAAGTGTATATTATCAGGACAACAAAACAGATCAGCCCCCTACGCAGTTTCTATCAGATCCCATTGATACAGATGGGGTAGAGAGAAGCATATCTGCTGCAGACTTAAACACTTAAAATTTATTTTAAATATTGTGTGGAAACCAAATAATTGAATATAAATTCTATTTATGAACAATACAATCTATAGGACATATAACCTTTATTGAATCAAAAAAAGCTGCATTAAAAACCATGAAACTCCAGGTGACCTGCTACACAATACTATAGTGATCACTATTTGGAGTTCAGTGATATGTGTTACAGTACACACTTTGCAATTACTTGCGATCACATATATAGTTGTGAGCAAGCGGCTTGTTGCTAATGCTGCGCTCCTTTGGCGCTCCTTGCCTGCAACCGAGGACCTCGCAACATGTACGGAGTTACGACAAACAACTACGAGACACGGGACCTGAAAACATTAGAAACACAATAAATACACACAACAAACACATAAAAAGCTTACCCACAGCAAGGGGGGGGGGGGGCACCCAGGACCTCTGCAAGTGAAGTTACACCTCCATTTAAGTCCAAATTACAGAGTTTAGACACCGAAAATCACCTAAGCAAGAGAAAAAATGGCCGCCGCAAAAAACGAAAACGAGGCTACAGGACCCTAAAGACGCAAAACACCACCAAACACATACAGATTTTCCAAAAAAAGCCGGACGAGCTCCAAGAACAAGGACGCAAAATCAGCCACTGCAGCGTACCACACATTAGGCGCCATTTTACAACACTAACTTACACAATCTGGAAGTACACAGCTACCCTAACGGATTTGGCTCGCGCACACACACTATTTACACTACACACTGCACACATTGCTGACACTTACACAGCAGCTCCACAACACTGAAAACACACATCGTCCACTGCAGCAACATAAAAACAGTTTGCCAGCTCTTCAACACAATGCTTCCTGCATATATTACTTCAAAATAGGTAAATTATATTCATTTATTAATGTATTATTTATTTCATTACCATACACCAAACAGCATTAGTTCACTTACAATTTCATTGCCGTCATTTTTTAAAGGGCAATATTGTTGTTGGTAATAATAAGGACTCTCAATGAAGAGAAAAATATCAATTATTAGACAATGGAGAATAGTCCTTAATCCAGAATGATAACAAAGGTCGGTTGTAGTAATATATAGCTAACAGTAATAGATGGAGAGAGAGAACCCTTTGAGCGTCACGGATCCTATGTTAATGCCCCATTTCTGACTTATAGCCCTGCAGCTGAACCACAAAAAAAAAGACCTAAATTGCAAATAAAACAAAATCATTGACCACAACAAACAACGGTGATATCCTCAAAAAAAGACTAGTGTGCTCTAATGCAATCCAATGTTTCCCATGTATTTCACAAGTTACCTATCTAGGGGTTGATTAAAACAAAAACTCTAAAAACAGTATAGACCAATTATTGTGGGACAGCATAGGCTTGCATATCAATAAACTAACAAGGTAAATTATCCAATCCCATTAATTGGAGATAATAGATCTGCCTCTTAGAGACCCAGGGCTTGAAGTCACATAAATGCCATAAATACCAAGCCTACAACAAAAACCTAACATTAAAGCCTAATGGCTCATTTCGAAGCTTCAGCTGCTTTGTCAAGGATGGGTGGTCTAACAGAGATGGCGGCGCTGAGTCTCGGGTTAAAAAACCCATCAATGATGTCAGTTGCTTCTAATTGGCCTGATTGGTACAGTTGCTGGGATTGACTAACAGGGGAGGGGGTAGAGCCACTTCACAAACGTAATAAGCATAGAGAGGAAGCGATGTCACGTTGATACAAATAAACAAAAAGAAAAGGTAGAGCCACCTATGGGATGGAGGGTGTAAGGTCCATTCACACTGCACACACGTAAAGTACGGAGAGAAGAAGTGATGTCACATTAATGCATAGTTGATACAAATAAACAAGACGAGAAGGTGGAACCACCTATAGGATTCAGGGTGTAAGATCCATTAATCAGTCCTTCCATATTAAAATTGGCATATTTGGGGTGTATATCAAAACCACTTTAAAAAAGTAAAACACTAACTTCAACAGAGAGAAATAATCTTCTTTGTTAATATTGAAATCCAATGTTTCAGTTTAGCTGAATACAAGGATATACAATGATACAAGCGTTATTTCCTATGTTATATATCATATAAGTACAAGTACAGTATGTCACCAAATAAGATTTGGACCAATAAACATCCTCCAAAATTTGTGAACCCTGATGAACCACCAAAGGCTGAGACGCACTCCATAATCCATATCAAATCTCGCAGGGCTGTATGCTCCTCTGAATTGAAATTATTGTTTCCAGTCATATTGTCATATCTGTTTTCATAAAGTTTTTCAATATCATTGGTTACCAGTTGAACAATCGTTTCATTATTGGTATATTATTTTAGTTGGGGGGTAAATAGGCTGGGATTCTTCCAGTTTTTAACAACAGCCATTCCTGTCTGATTGATTTGGGTTTGTTCATTTTCTTCAAACAAGCCTATCAGATCAATGGCCAGATCTATATCTTCCCTTTCTACACCATGGCTCAACAATGATTCCTCCGTTTTCTTTGTAAATAATTTTTTGAGTGCCAGTTTTCTTGCAAATAAATTGATGTATTTTATGTTGGAGAACAAATTAGAAAAGAATGTAGGTACATACGATAAGCCTTTAATCAGCACATTTGTGTGGATCTATTACTTACAATCCCAAAACCCCAATGGTCTTAACAAAGGTTTTTTCTACTCAGCATTCCTTTAATATGTAGGTCTAATGGACCAGTTACTGTTGGTAGACATTGCCCATCATCCATCATAATAAGGCCATCACCATAGTCATTACCATATATGACGATACTGTTCAGTTGTTCATCTATTGACATTCAGTTCAGCATAGAGTATGTGTCATAGACAATGTCCAGTGGGGACCTTGCAAAAGTGATACTGAAAGACGACTCATTTTTAGAAAAAAATCAATGGATCAACTATTTACATCCCCTACAAAAACACAAGGGGTTTTCTTACTTAACATTTATTTAATATGTAGGTCTAATTGACCAGTTTTTATTGGTGGACACCTCTCCATCATCCATTGTAGGGTGAGCCATAGTTATTGTCATATATGCCTACACTGTTTAGCTCTTTATCTCTTCCTATTACTCATAGATCATTCTTTAATAGCATTACTAGTTTATATCATGATGATTTACATTGATCACTTAGCATTATATGCTTCACCTATGTTCTGCACACTTACAGTCTTATTAAATTGCAATTCAGCCATTTGAATAGGGCTCTATATAAGCACAGAGCATATCTTTTTACAGAAGTTTTTAGTTAGAGAAGAGATTGCTTTTGGATAGAAGTTCACTAACTAAAAGCTTCTTTAAAAAAAGTATCCTATGTGCTTATATAGAGCCCTATTCAATTGGCCGAATTGCAATGTAATAAGGCTGTTAGGTAGCTTGTATGCTTTTATTACACATTGATACTTATTATAAAGTATATTTTGATGAATAACATTTTCAGAGTTTGGTTATTTTAGATACAACATGTCAACATGACACTTCACACATATTAGTATTACTAGGTTCGAGAATTAGTATCATATTTATTCTAACACTGGGCTTCTTAACAGTTCACAACAAGCACGCATATTCACTTACAATCCTCGGATGTACTTGTGTTAGATTAATTTTCCTAGTATCTTTATCCATTATTATTTTTTCACTCATTAAGGCACTTCAGTCACAACAAGCTGAATTTATGAGTCTTAGGTTTACGGATTGCGTCGCAGCCTTTGGTGGCCCATCATGGCTCACACATTTTGGAGGATTTCTATTGATTGAAATGTGAAGTATGTCTATGAGATCCAGACATACAGTATATTACACTTGGCAATGTTATTTATATATCACATAGTTAAATATATGATGGATGTTAATTTTGTTTTCTTATTTGGTGACATACTGTACTTGTTATACTTATATGACATATAACATAGGAAATAAGGCTTGTATCATTGTATATCACTGTATTTAAGCAATTCATTAAACAATACCCTATGGTTAATGTACAAGACATAGGTTGAATCAAATACATACGCAAAAGTGGAATATGTATGTATTTAGATTTAATATTTAGATTTGAAATGTGCAGCCATCACATTTATAGTTCACTCTATTGTAGCTAAACTGACTAATTGGATGTCAATATTAACATAGAAGATTATTTCTCTCTGTTGAAGTTAGTGTTTTAATTTTCTAAAGTGGATTTGATATACATCCCAAATATGGCAAATTTAACATGGAAGGACTCATTAATGGATCTTACACCCTGCATCCTATAGGTGCCCCCAGCTTCTCTTCTTGTGTATTTGTATTAACTATGCATTAATGGGACATCACTTCTTCTTTCTGTGCATTATGTTTGTGAAGTGTGAAGGACTGTTGAATGGACCTTACACCCTTCATCCCATAGGTGGCTCTACATTTGTATTAACTTTGCATCAACGTGACATCACTTCCTCTCTATGCTCTTTACGTTTGTAAAGTGGCTCCACCACCTCCCCTGTTAGTCAATCCCAGCAACTGTACCAATCAGGCCAAGAAGAAGCAACTGATTATTTAAACCCGAGACTCAGTGCTGCCATCTCTATTAGACCACCAGCCTTTGATAAAGCAGCTGAAGCTGCGAAACGATCCATTAGACTTTAATGTAGGGTTTTTGTTGTAGGCTTTATTATTTATGGCATTTACTGTATGTGATTTCAAGCCCCTGGGTCTCTCAGAGGCAGTTCTATTATCTCCAATTAATGAGATTGGATAATTTACCTTGCTAGTTTATTGATATGCAAGCCTATGCTGTCCCACAATAATGGGTCTATACTGTTTTTAGAGTTTTTGTTTTAATCTACCCCTAGAAAGGTAACCTAGGGAATAAATGGGAAACTCTAGAGCACACTAGTCTTTTTTGGAGGATATATCTGTTGCTTGTTGTCGTCAACAATTTTCTTTTCTTTGCAATTTAGGTATTTTTTTGTGGTTCAGCTGTAGGGCTATAATTTAGAAATGGGGCAATAACAAAGGGTTTGCCCTCAGGTAGGAGGATCCGTGACAATCAAAGGCTTCTCTCTCTCCATCTATTACTGTTAGCTATATATTACTACAACCGACCTTTGCTATCATTCTGGATTAAGGGCTCTTCTCCATTGTCTAATAATTGATATGTTTCTACATTGAGAGTCCCTATTATTACCAACGGCAAGTAATTGCAAAGTTTGTACTGTAAGACATATCACTGAACTCCAAATAGTGATCCCTATAGTATTGTGTTCCAGGTGACCTGGGGTTTCATGGTTTTTCTAGTCAATAAAGTTTATATGTCCTATAGATTGTGTTGTAATCCAAATGGGTGTTAAGCACCATACTCTCACCTGAATATTATATTTATGAACAATACCTACCTAAAAGCTTGACTCAAGCATGATCCATTGAGGCTTATGATAAATAACCGACACCACACCGATTGATTGGGAGAAAACACGGGCCACAGCTTTATTGTAAATAACCAATTTACATAACTTAAAAACTTGCATATATAATGCATATTAACATATTAAACTATAGGGGGAGGAGCCCGGCCACGGACAGTGACCTCACGCCTTGGGCCCTGCCCAAAGCCCCCAATGCTTATTTTAAGCATGCCCTGTGAGGTAGGGCCACGCCCACTTAGGCCAGTGGGCCGGGCAACTCACCTCCCGCCACAAAGCAAGCGAGGGACTCCTCCTGAGTCTGCGATCCCCCCCTGCTGTTCATTAAAGCCAAAGCCCGAACCGCTCTCTCCCTAAACTCTAAAGTGACCAACTCCAGACCCATCTCGGTAAGATGTACCTTATCTGGACCGAAAAAATCATCCGCACCGGCCGGCTCGAATTCTTTGTACCTGATGGCGATGAAACCTAGCTTGCGAATAAAACTAGACAGCTGCTGGTTAATCTTCTGCCTTGCCTTATCCAGCCTGACAGGGTCACGCGCATTTCGCCAAGATCGTCTCTTTATCATTTCAGACCATATCAGAAATGTCCCCGGGAACTTCTTGGTCTAGTTCTCCACGTCTCTTTTCATCACCTTCAGCATTCTGCGCATGGGTACTGCTCCTAGATCATTACCGCCGGCATGAATTATAACTATTGTGGGTTGACCGTACCGCTGACTGCAGGTGTTCAACAATTCATCCAACTGGGCCCACCGCAGGCCCCGAACCTCGAGCCACCGCACGTGTAAGTCCGTAACGGGGAAAGCCAGTTGTGTCCTTCCCTCTGTAACTGCAGCCAACCTGTGGGCCCAGTACACGTACGAGTGGCCCACAATCCACAGTTGCTTCTGGCCGCCTGAAAGCAGAAAGCAACAGATGTTAGATTACAGCCCTGGGTCTTACGTAAGACCGAAAACGTTCTGATTCCCATCTACCAATACGCTTGACTGCCGCATCAGGTAAGCCTAGTCTAGCTGCTTCAGTCGCAGCCCCTATTCTGAACGAGTGTGTTCTGAACTCTGACTCCCTTATGCCCAGGCTGTGTAGTGCAACTTTTTGCATCCGTTCAAACTGATACCGGGATAACGCCGTCCCATCGGCATGAACCAACAGCGAACACCGTCCCACAGGTCGCTGACCAAGGTACTCTACCATACACCCGTAGGGACAACACTCCGTCCCTACTTGGTGTAACACCACCTCTTTTCCTTTTCCCTGCTGGTCGGTCTTGGACCTCCGGAGCCATACCACCACCGTGTCTTCCCTGAGGCAGGTATCCACCACCTGAAGGCCCCCTGAACCGTGTCTGCTGCTCGCAACTAACTCCCCTATTCGGAATGCTCTGAAGAACGCCAGGGAAAAAGCAGTACGGAAAAGCAGAGATTCGAAAGGGGTCCTACATTTTATTCCCAACACCTGCGCCATTCGCAGTAACAATGAGAAGGTGATCGGCCGCCTAGGGTCTGGCCTGCGATCCCCGTTAAACATGCCGCGCACCACCTTGCGCACTATAAATTCCTTCGTAAGGTCCCTCTGCCCCGCCAGCTTAAACATAAAAGCCAGGGCCGTGACCTGTCTATCTACTACTGCTTTCTTTTCGCCTTCTTCAGCACACCGCAGCAGAAACCAAAGCAGTATCCCTAGGGTCTTATCCTCTGATGTGGACCCCCCTGCCATATTTACTAAGTCGTTCCATTTAGCCCATACGCGTTTATATGCCGACCACGTTGCCGGGGCGACAGACTGTCTGACGAGTATTGTCACCTGGCTGCTCCAAGCTCCCAGATTTCCTCGGGAATGGCCTCCCCCAGCGTGTTCGCCCGGGGGGCCAGAGCCCTGAAGCGTTCCTCCTGAAACCGAGAAAGGGCGTCAGCAATGCCATTCTCTAATTCCGGTACTTGCCTCGCCTGAAACCATATGTTCTGGTGCAGGCAACACAGCACCAGGTGCCGGAGTAGTCTCACTACCGGCACGGACGTTGCTGTGAGGCTGTTCACTGCTTAAACAACACCCCTACTTTCCGTGTGGAACAGGACCCGCCGGTCCCTGAACTCTGAGCCCCATAAGTGTACCGCTACTACCATGGGAAAAAGTTTGAGGAATGTCAGGTTCTTTTTGAGACCTGCCACCTCCCATTCACCCGGCCATGGTGCGGCGCACCATTTTCCTTGAAAAAAGGCGCTGCATCCCACTCCCACGCCGGTGAAAAGTTTTAGGTCATTGCTGTTAGCACACCTTTTCTGAATGATCTCTGAACCATTGAAATCAGCCAGAAATACCGACCATACCCGTGCGTCATCCCGTATAGCCTGAGATACTTTTATGAAATGATGCGGCTTGCTAACACCCACCGTATCAAGTGACAATCTCCTACAGAATACCCTTCCCATGGGGATAATCCTACAAGCAAAGATTAACTTTCCTATGATGGACTGTAACCGTCGCAGGGTGACCTTACGTGCATACACTAGCGCACTAAGTTCCTCTCTCATATCTACTACTTTCTCCAAGGGAAGACTACATTCCATTGTCTTGGAATCTATCTGTATCCCGAGGAAAGTCAATCTTTCCGTGGGGCCCTCAGTTTTGTTATGGGCCAGTGGCACCCCAAAATCCCTACAGATTTTGGTGAATACTTCCAAAATAAACCGGCAGGTGTCCCGCCCGGCTGGACCGACGAACAGGAAATCGTCCAGGTAATGCGTTATGCTCCTGTACCCAGATTCTTTGCGTGCAACCCATTGTAAGAATGAGCTGAACGCCTCAAAATAGGCACATGATATGGAGCACCCCATAGGTAAACAAAGGTCAATAAAATATTTTCCATCGACGTGGACACGAGGAGCCTGTGGCTCGTTGGATGCACCGGTAACAGTCTAAAAGACGCTTCTATGTCAACTTTTGCCATGAGCGCACCCGCGCCGGCCCCCCTGACCATGTCAGTGGCCCGGTCAAATGATTCATAAGACACAGCTGATTCCTCTCTTGCAATGCCGTCATTTACTGACCCACCTCTCGGGTAAGAAAGATGTTGGATCAACCTAAATTTTCCAGCTTCTTTCTTGGGAACGACGCCTAGGGGGGAGACAACGAGGTCTCTAATGGGGGGGGGAAACGAATGGCCCTGCCATCCTTCCCAGTTGTACCTCATTGAGAACCTTAGCTTCCGCTACTCCTGGGAATTCCTGCACAGAACGTAAATTGGGGGCCATGGAGCCCCGCACTTCTGTTGTGCACGGGATCTGAAAACCCTCCTGGAAACCCACTTCAAGGAGGCGACCCGCACCACTGTTAACCACCGACCTACCGTAGCGTCTTAGCCATGGCAGCATGCCGGGGAGGTGTATGGGCGACTTGCCCTTTGGCAGCGGGCTCTGCCCTGTTGTCCTTTGGCCTGGCACATCTGGCCAGGGGGTGCTCTCCGCCACAGTTGGAGCACACGTGCTTGAACCTGCAGTTGGGCGCCCATTTACATACCCCTTCGTTGTAGGCAAAACAGGACTTGGTACCTGCGGCTGAGTTGGCGGTGGGACTCCTGACCCCACCCCCTCCGGCCCGAAAGGGCGGCATGGCACGCATGGGTGTTATAATGTTAAGCCAGTGTGCTACCGCTTTATCGCTCCATGCCATGGCTGGCCTAGAAGCCAGATACTGGCGGAATTATTCATCGTACCGCCACCACGCCATACCCCCGTACACCTTGTGGGCGTTATGAATCTCATCTATGTATACGAACAGCCCCGGACATTGCTCCGGGTGGCGCTCGCATAGAACGCATGCCATGATAGAAAAAGCCTGAAGCCACGTGTCGAAGGTTCTAGGCAACCTCCTGTAAGCACCCTCCCGTAGGCTCCTCTCGCCTGGATCCATTTGCCTGGACATGGGCAGCAGGGAGAACAATTCAACAAACTCCCTCCTACAAATTTTCTCCTTGACTTCCTGGGTTAGATGTGCTCCCAAGATCTCTAGCGCACATAAGACGATCGGTCTCATGGCTGCGTCTGAGGCTACTACCTTGCTCGCTTGCGGCCCCGGACCACCCACAGTGACCGGGGGGGGGGGGAGGGTTACGCCCCTGGCTCTACATTGCCTACGCTATTGGACTGCTCGCCCCAAGCCCCTCTGGCTAGCCCACCTAACCACGTGCCCATCTCTTGCTCACTAACCGCAATGTTATGTGTGGCTAAGAGGGCCTTAAGGGACCCCAAAAATCCCCCTTTAGTGTATGGCAGTATGCATTTATCAGCTTACTCTACTCCACCAACTGCCTCACCTGCTTCTGGGAGCCTCAGAGTAGATACAGCCAATGGGGTGTCCCGACGTCTTTCCTGACGTCCTGGGGATTCCGACCGTCTGGCCCTCTGCGGGCTCCGTCCTCTTTCCGATCCGCAGGCACAGCTGCATCGGCAGGATCTCCTGCTCCTGGATCTGGATTGCCGTTCAGACCTGTGGGTACAAGAGGAACAGTCACTAGCTCTCCGTGACCTGCATGCCTGTGCCCATACCGCTTGCTCCTCCCCTGAGGACTGGTCCTGGTCACCTAAGCTTGCGCGGCTGGAATGCGCTAGTGCCGCGGGCTCTGCACTTTGTACCAATAACCTGGGGACTGCTTGGGGCATTGCGAAGTCTACCTGTGGGTCAGGATTAGTCACTTTTTGCTGTGGCCTAACCGTAATGCCCTCAGTCTCTGTCCTCTGTCGTCTTAAAGGGGTATGGGTAAATAGCAGCGGGCTGTACCTGCTTTTGTTCTTCCTAGCTCTGGTGGGGCGCGCCGGCCTCGCCACCGCCGCTGCTACGGGCATGTCATCGATCATGACCATGCTGTCCTGGCTGATCATCTCTCTAACCACTCTGTCTCTTCTCTCTCGTGTAGTACCCGTGTCCATTTTTCTACCGCGTCTGCGTCCCTGCAAAGCACCAGAAGCGCTGTTACTATTGGGGTTAGAGGGGACTGCATGATCTGCACTTTTTATGTCTGTAGGAGCTTTTTTAGGGCTCCTGTCTTTACTTTTACCCCCTGCGCCCCCTTTTAGGGGTGGTAACGGGGTGTTCTTTGACCTTTGCCGCGGCCGGAGCCCTTTAGGCAAAATGACTGGTGGTGGCCGGGGTACTAGGCCCTCACCGCCCGTGGGCCCGGCACTCTCTTGCCTAAGGGGTAAAGGGTCCTGGCTAACCAGCCCCGCATTACCCTTGTCACCCGTGGCCTGGTCCTCCACTGGACGGTGGCCTGTTGGCTCTGACTGAAAGGGTAAGGAGACGGCATCCCCCATATTGGCTAGGCCTCCAGCAACTGCATGCTGAGCCTGTCCAATGTAATGGGAGTCTCCTGCAGAAGGCATGGGAGGGCCCAGCCTGTCCTGCACCCATCTGACCCCCTGGCTTAAGGCACGGGCCCTGACATCAGCCAATAAGGCCTCAATAGCTAATGCATCCATACCCCCAGGCACAAAAAAGGACCCCCCAAAACAAACAAAACGGACCGCGAGACAAGGAAAAAACAAACAGAACAAACACACACACACACACTAATAGACACACTCACACTGCCCCTTATATGCTTCTAAGCTGGGGTATTCTCAGAATTTAACTGCTACTTGCACTTTCCAGCAGGAGCCTCTCCGACCTCCGTCCGTTTTCCACGGAGACCGCGCCAAACTGACTCCCGGCGCGCAAATGCGACGGAAGCCCCGCCCCCCACCACTCCTCATTGGCTGGTGTGCCTTACAGGCTCCGCTGGGTCACGAGACGCTGCAGGCTGACCCAGGGAGCCTGTGCAGTCTCCGTGTCGGCAAGCTTCTGTTGTTAGGCCTGCATTGGTCATTTAAGCTTATTTTAAAATAAGTAGTGTAAATAATGGATACAATACTTTTTAAAATAAAAAAATGCAAAGTAAAACAATCTTTATGTATCATTACCTATTCTATAAAGTGCATGGCAGTAAATTTACTAAAATTCACCCAGGGCATATCCAGAATTCCCACCCACACTGGAGCCAAAAGACCATGCAAAGTGACAGGTCAAATCTACAAAAATGTTTTTTTTGTAAATACCTGAAGCATAGCAGATACTGAGCAAAATATCCTACAATATTTCATGTGGACATAGGGACAAACATAATTAAATGTAGCACACTATCTTCAAGGCTTACAATTTACAGTGGCATTAACTTGAGCAATGTATATTAGTTATACGGATACATTATTTCTCATGAAATCTTTGTGAAAACAACTAAATAGAATTCAGGAGAAGAAAAATAATATCACTAAAATATGGACATTTGTCCTTACATATAGAAGGACGTCCCTTCAAAAGATGGAAAGGGTCAGTTTTCCTTTTAAATTAACTGGGTCTTGGTGCTACTTGAAGTTGGCTGCTGGCTGTTATATAGAGACTAGCGAACAGCCTGTCAAAAAATGACGGACATAAAATTGTAAGGCAGGTAATGCTGTTTGGTACACAATGTAAGGCTTTTAGTGCTTTGAGTACCTTTGGCGCTCATTGCGTGCATCTCCCCTCATGTACTTTTGGTCGTCTGAGCACCTTAGGTGCTCATTGCAAGCCCTGCGATGAGCGCCTTTGGCGCTCATTGCGAGCCTCTTCCCTTGTGTACTTTTGCTCCTCTAAGCACCCTCTGCGCTCATTGTTAGCCTTTGGATACCAGTTGTATCCATGGTCAACGCACAAAGAGGCATAACCTGGTTTAAACCTGGAAGCCTGAAAAAAAGTAATGTGGTCAAATAAGTCAACTTTCACCCTATTTTCTACATCCGGTTGGTTTCTGCTATTTTATCCACCCCTATAAGTCTTTCTAACTATGGAGGTAACTGGCTCCCTTTTTACCCCTTCTATCTATAATTGTTAAAAGACCGTGGCCTTTACTGATGATGTGGCCCAGTGATTGATGACCAGTTCACTTATGAAGAGCTCAATGTGTGAGGACCAAAACGTGGCTCTCATTGCTTTGACTGTTCAAACACCCAGGGATAATAAAAGGGAATGAAATGCACCACAAATAAAACTTTTTTTTTTTATTTAGTCATAAAATCAAGGCTGTAAAGAATCACCATATTGAGTCACTGAAATACACTAATTGCCATCAAGACATATTATTTAAACAACATGTCACAGACTGGAACATGCCATATCTAATTAAAGGTTTTTCATATATATTTTTTCATATACAGATGAAAATATACTAAATGGTTTTAGTATGAGAAACTAAAAATAATATATTAATTATAAGTGGGAGGATACTTTGATTACACAGAAAGTTTTGATGAGCAATAGGAATGTGGCATCTACAACATCCAATCCATTCAACAGGTACAAAGACATACTCTTTTTTGAAAGTAACAGCTGTAGTCAGCTGATAATCAATAATGAATACCTACAGTAATGAACATTTTTATATAAAACTTTAAAATATAAAGGTTGTGTATTTTAAAAGGAGAGTATTATTGTATCTACTTTAGTAAAGGCTGTGTATATTTAAAAGAGAAGGGTTATTGCATTTACTGGAGTAAAATGCTTGTACATTTTTTTGCCTGCTTTTCACCCTCTCTCACTCCTCATTTACATGATTTCTTCAACCCATGAACAGCTAGACAGTTTTCCATAATGGATAAAGGCAGTGGCCTCATGGGAATAAAAAAAATGTCCTGAAATATATTATCTGATTGGCTAACTATGAGATCATGTGATTAGTGGTGAAAATAAGGAATGATTGGAGGCGTGCAAGAAATAAGTAAGACAATTGTAAAAGTTATTTATCAGGGCAAAGTTTTCTAATAGACACAATAATTTTTTTCGATTTTTAAATGTTATCTTTAGATGACCGCAACGTTAATCCTTTGCAAGGCCTATATATATATATATCGTTACAAGTTGCCAGTCTTCTCTGGGTTTGTGGCCGTGTGACTGTCCCGTTGATGGAGGAACACAATAATTTCAGTCTGTGATACAAAAATAATAAACCAAAACCGTAGATCGTAGAAAATAATACGCCTAGCTTCAACTGAAACAAGAAAAGGGATGGGGGAGAAAGCGCAATAGGACCTTCTAGTGCAGATTATTCCAAAGGACTTAGTAATAAATTGTCACAACTCAATCAATTGGTCTCTCACCTTCAATAACCTCAAAAATATGAGGTATTAGTGATCATATACAGTAATCCAGTTGGTGTTTGACTTTTTTTTCTTCAAATATTCATTCTTCATTTCATAATTCTATGATGTTCTTCTGGTCCGATATGTATATCAATGATATATGCATGTCAGATCAGATAGCTGACAACATGTTTATATTAACATAAACTCTATATAGATGGTATAGTACCAAAACAAGAAGATCACCAGTTCCTTAAAATGGATAGTTTATTGTAAATGTTAACAATTAAACCATAGTAGGAATTTACTGGCAGAATATTCTCCATATCACATATATAGTTGTCAGTTCAAGGACGTTGGTCATATTTTGGCATGTTGTGGCCTGTGGGCCATATGTCTATATGTGCATATTTGTTTTCTATAATATGTTGTGTTGATTTCCCCTATGTACATTTACCTGCTGATGTCAGATGCTGCCTGCACTCTCTCTGCATCACTATTTACTTTCAAACTGGGGGATTCATCTCATATCAGTGTTTTTGTGCTCTTTGTGCCTTATCTGTTTATATGTCATTTAGGGATTATTTCAACTACATTTCCTCAGCTACAGCTCATTGAGGGAACCATGAATGCCAACACGTTCTGTGACATACTGATGCAGAGCATAATCCCCTCCCTTCAGAGACTGGGCCGCAGGGCAGTATTCCAACATAATAACGACCCCAAACACACCTCCAAGATGACCACAGCCTTGCTAAAGAAGCTGAAGGTAAAGGTGATGGACTGGCCAAGCATGTCACAAGACCTAAACCCTATTGAGCATCTGTGGGGCATTCTCAAATGGAAGGCGGGGGAGTGCAAGGTCTCTAACATCCACCAGCTCCGTGATGTCATCATGGACAAGTGGAAGAGGACTCCAGTGGCAACCTGTGAAGCTCTGGTGAACTCCATGCCCATGAGGGGTTAAGGCAGTGCTGGATTATTAAGGTGGCCACACAAAATATTGACACTTTGGGCCCAATGTGGATATTTCCACTTGGGGGTGTACTCACTTTTTTTTTGCCAATGGTTTAGACATTAATGGCTGTGTGTTGAGTTATTTTGAGAGGACAGCAAATTTACACTGTTATACAGGTTGTACACTTACTACTTTACATTGTAGCAGAGTGTCATTTCCTCAGTGTTATCACATGAAAAGATATAATAAAATATTTACAAAAATGAGAGGGGTGTACTCACTTTTGTGAGATACTGTATATACTAAGATCTCAAGGGGAGCAGAATTTATATATATTACGTTTTACTGTCAACATGCTGTATAAAGTAACCAGGAACTTGAGCATTCTACCATTCGTTCAAAAAAACATGTTTTATGCTTTACAATAGTTTTTATTCATCTATCTAGTAAAACAATATGTAAACTTTTTAAAATTGCATTGAAATTTGCAACACCTTCTACAGTCTTATGTTATTTGATGAGCTGCAGCCTGAGGGCTCATATAGTTCAATTACTACTCCTTGCTTGAAGAGGACACTCCCACTGGGCAATTTCACATTCAAAGCAGTTTTTTCAGTACATTATCTAATAAAAGAGAACACATTGAGAAATATTTTCAAATATCCTCTTTCAGATGCAATCTGACATTCCATGTCTCTCTACTTTATCGCTTGCATTTTATATAAAATCTGCATTTATCTTACTGCAATCATTTATGGAATGCTGGCATTTTTACCTGTCAATCAGCCTTTTTGATCCACTTGCCAATCATGGGCAGTTATCTCATTTCCAGAGTGACAATTTCCAACAATTGTTAACTACTGTATGGGGGTCTGTCTGCATTGTTTTTAACCTAAAGTTTTGTAACATTGAGTAGAATGAGTATATGCAGACCCTATGAAGTATTTAGGCTATTCAGGCCAAATACTGCTTGGGAATCACTGTGGTGAATGAGTGGTGATTCTAATCACTATATAATCATAAAAAACTTTGATAATGGTGGGCAACAACTGGTCTCAGGGCTGCATTTGGCTCGCAGGCACTTTCCATGCAGCCCCTGTTCTCTGGTTTGGGAAAGCATGCCCCTCTTCGACAATACACTGTCCGTTCTTTGTTTCTCCTGTCACTGACTTAAGAAACCATCACCATGTAAAGCAACTTTTCTCAGGGGTTGGTTTGGAGACTCCTCACCACGTCCAGAAGAGAGTTTTTCACCAAGGACTTGTAATCCAACTAGGGTTGTGCCGGCCATCCTGCAAGAGAATGTGAAGTTTATAGGCGATCTAATATTGCCTTATGATACAAAATGTGAGTTTAATTCTTAATTTGGCCTTTTGTTTTGGCCATACAAATACATCTGAATTTCTATCTGCTTTCGCTTGTGCCTTTTTTGTATGTCCTACAGAGAAAATTCTGTAGTTCAGAGGAAAGTGAAGGGGAAGATAGCAGAGGTTAATATACATTCATCCATAACAAAATATTCTCTGCTATTGGTCGGCATTGGGATAATACTTTATATTACTGTATTTTTTTAATTTCACTTCTGCAATTTAAGTATGGTTGTTTAAAAATGCATCTACATCTAGAATTCACTTTTCTATTTCGTTTTGTATGTTAATAAATCCGATTAGAGAAAGTGGAGAGCTCCAGTCCAGATTTAATTTATTAAGTTGTGTGTTTAGGTGTTATCAAACACTTTAGAATATGGGGGCTGCACACCTAAGTGCCACAATGTTTTTATTTTTATATTTCCCTATTACAAGTAACCTACCCACACTAGCTGTGAGCAATGGAGCATACCAAATGACTATGTCTGCATTGCTGGAGGTATTCAGCCTGAATCTTGCCTGTGTCCATATCCTACAGACCATCTGTGAGCTGTTCTGCATTTTGCTTTGCAGGATGTTTTTCACAAATATAATGAGACCCCCAAGGTTTAAAGGTGAAACAGATTGCAGAGTAGCATGAGGGTATTCTAGAGAGGAGAAAAAACTGCTACATCAGTAGGCTTGGATCATCTGCTCCAAGCAGGATGGATGTACCAAGGTACACAGCACATAAGTGGCAATTATACATTGATTAGCAAAACAGTTATTAATAATTCATTATGGAAGTCAATTAAACTGATCATATTCTCCCACAATAATGCTTGTTAAGGTGCTGTATACAAATAACATCCAGGGGTTATTTAAATTCCATTAATAACAATACTCTTAAATGTGCAGATTTGTGGGATGCCAAATATTAAATGAACAATTCTCATAGGACCAATGTAAATTAAAAGTATAGAGCATTCCATGTTAAAGGGCCATTGTAGTGCTATATGCCAATTATACTCTTGAATAAATACACATGACAATAGATTTTTATACATCCAGACTTTAAAAAAAATTGTCCACATTCTTTTGTGGGTGAGAGTTTTGATTCACGTTCAATACAGGAAATTAAAAGTGAACGCCGTTCATGATCATGAACTTCTACTTCCCAATCAATATGCCAAACTATGACAAAAATTTGTGCTGTTAAATAAAGAATATTTTTTTCCGCAAATTTAGTTTAAATATTGGTTAAGATAATGATTCCTTTGCAAATACTGGGATTATTGAATTTTTTGTAAATAATTAAATTAATTACAATAATTGATAACATAATAAATTAATCATAAATTAATAATAATACTTCTAAATCATTTAAGTATTGTCAATACTAAACATTATAAATATTGCTATTCATTTTTATTGTATGTTTTTTAAGCTGGAGAGTGTAATTAGGTGAATTATTTGTATTGATTGTGTTCAGAAATTATGTTTAGGTTGTTGCTCGCATGCTCCATTGTTGGCATAATCACGTGTGAGTAGATCAGTGTCCGAAAAAGGAAAATTATCACTTTACTAATAATGCCTAGTATGGTTGCACGGATTTTTTTATTTTTTGCATACAATAACAACAAATAATTTATAACAAAAAATAGGGTTTGAGTCAAAAGAAAACAGAGGGCGTCTTTTTCTCTTTCACTTTAGGGATGCATAAGGGGTTGAGAACAGGGAGAGGTCAAGAATCTTGGTAAGATAATTGGATCAGATTGAAATTGATACCGCACCCCTTACTCCTTACAGGCCCAGAGGCAGGCTGCTTGCATCATTAGGGGCAAGCACAGACCTCTTCAGGAATGTAAGAGCCCCTCCTACACATACAACTTCTACTAAAGCAGAGGTTCAGCAGGGGCACCAACATTTTGTTTTCTAATTAAGACTGTTGTTTTTCAGTTTTCCCTGCTTAATCATGCTGTCAAAGGACCACTGTAGTGCCAGCAAAATGCTCTTGTTTGTCAAGTATCCATAAAACTAATAACATTAGTAGCCGTGTAAGCCAATGTTCTGTTTATAAGTATAGGAATCCATTTTGTGTTTGTTGCCTACCTTCCTCAGAGCTAGATCATGAGGGGGTGTTGTGGCTGAAAGGAACAAAGACCCTTGGTGAAGATAATTGGATAAGACTTAAACTGCCAACCCACCCCATACTCCTAATTGTCTCAGAAGAAGTAATTTGCATCAATAGATGCAACCACAAGTTTCCAAATATGTAAATGCCCTTCATACACACACTACTTCCACCAAGAGTCATGGATTCATCCAGGGTCCAGCAAGGGCATTCACATTTATTTTTTTCTAATTAAAAAGGTGTATGACCATTTTCCTGCTTAATAATTCAGTGTCAGACATATATATTCTTTCATTGTACATATAAACATAATTGTTTTATTTCATTGTACAGTAATCCTTTAAGGCTGTGTTTATGTATTTATTTATTCTAACATATTTTGTCCATTATCAAGTTTAATTATTCAAAAGAACAAACAAAAAAACAAAGCCACAAAAGTGGCTCTTTAAAGATAAGCCATTTTAATATTTTTAATTAAATAATACTTATCTTAAACACAGTGGATTACTCATTGGTAGTGATATATTGAAGAGACATGTGTGTGAGTGGCTTCTTACGAGACTACTAGGCTAGTATTAGGATGGCTAACACACATGGGTATACTTCCTGAAATATTTGGTTCTGTCATTTTCATTGACTCACCTGTTCCCAAGGGATATCCTTAAAATCTTTAACAACTGCAGAGTGTATGAGGAAATCTATAGTTAAAATGCAAGAAATCCATAGTGAGATCCATAGAGGGACAGGGAAAGCCTTTTAAAAGAACTAGTTACAAACAACTTGAACACACTATTACAGGAATGGCTCAATGAGGATATATATAGGGAAGCTGCTTGCTCCACCCCTGCTACAAAATGTGTAATTATTAGAAGAGTGAGGTCTGCTCTGTCCTAAACAGTCTTCAAGGTCACAACATAAACCTAGTTGCTCCATTAAAACAAACGATTCAGTTTACATGATACCTACAAGTAAGTGCTTAATATAAACAAAAAAAATATTTTTTTTTTTAAAAATGCAATAAAAAAATCAGTTTTTTGCAAAATCAGAAATTTGAGATCATGTCTTCATAATATTTATCTCATCCCCTTATATGATTGCTGTAGTCATATATTTATAATACTCTTTTATATAGTAACATAGCAATATATTGTAGTAAATAAGATTGAAACAAAAAAATTGGTCTCTCAATTTAAACCTTTTTAGATCTTTTCTTATC